>JAEAOA010000097.1:455000-690857 GCA_016746295.1 Potamilus streckersoni | reverse complement strand
CTGGTTGACTGGTATCTTAGGAAAAGATGAGGGGTCCAGTCTGTTCATCCTACTCAAAATACACCCTGGTTGACTGGTATCTTAGGACAAGATGAGGGGTCCAGTCTGTTCATCCTACTCAACATACACTCAGGTTGACTGGTATCTTAGGACAAGATAAGGGGTCCAGTCTGTTCATCCTACTCAACATACACCCTGGTTGACTGGTATCTTAGGACAAGATGAGGGGTCCAGTCTGTTCATCCTGCTCAAAATACACCCTGGTTGACTGGTATCTTAGGACTTGATGAGGGGTCCAGTCTGTTCATCCTACTCAAAATACACCCTGGTTGACTGGTATCTTAGGAAAAGATGAGGGGTCCAGTCTGTTCATCCTACTCAAAATACACCCTGGTTGACTGGTATCTTAGGAAAAGATGAGGGGTCCAGTCTGTTCATCCTACTAAAAATACACCCTGGTTGACTGGTATCTTAGGACAAGATGAGGGGTCCAGTATGTTCATCCTACTCAAAATACACCCTGGTTGACTGGTATCTTAGGACTTGATGAGGGGTCCAGTCTGTTCATCCTACTCAAAATACACCCTGCTTCACTGGTATCTTAGGACTAGATTAGGGATCCAGTCTATTAATTTTACTCAACTAAGACTCTGATGTGCCAACACAGTGACAGCAGATCTAGCCTATACTGTTCATTCCATTCAGTATAGACCATGGTCTGCCATTCACAGTGACAGCAGATCTAACTTATACTGTTCATTCCATTCAGTACATACTGTGGTCTATGAACACAGTGACAGCAGATCTAGCCTATACTGTTGGTTCCATTAAGTACAGACCATGGTCTACCAACACATTTAGTGAGAGCAAGTCTGACCTTTGCTGTTTCATTCAATCATCATATTTAGGACAGATCTGGATCTGTTCTTTGTTCTATCCAGTACAGACCCTGACCTGCCAACACATTAAGTACCGATCTAGTCTATGCTTCTCAGTCTACCCAGTAAGGTCCTGATCTGTCAGGATATTAAGCAAGAGAAGATCTGGGTCCACCCTGTCTATTATATTCAACACAAACCTTGATATACTGGGACATTAAGTGAAAGTATATATGGGTCTATACTGTTCACAAGCAGGTATATCTAATATGCTCATAACATAACCTTTATCCAGTGAGAATGTATTTTAAAATAATGTATCTGTAAGGTCTGATATCTTTGAAAGGTTGAGTTATTTTGACATCATTGATGAGTTTACAAGTCACCTATGCCAAAGCAATAACTCCACCCAAGATACCAGTGCACTGATAGTACAGATGTTTATTATGTAGTCTAATTTATAGCTAGCCTCATTTACCAGATATGTTATCAACAGTTTCAAAGAAAATTCAAAAGAACCAAAGATGCCATTTTTATTCATTACACAATTTAGTTCATAACTTCTTTCATGGTGCATATGAACCATACAAGATGAATGACATAAAAATGAAACAAGGATATCATCAATACCACATTGTACATATACCCCATGTTTAATTAATTCCATACAGGCACATAACAGAGTACTCTATGCAGACATGTAACAGAGTACTCTATGCAGACATGTAACAGTACTTTATGTGGGCACATAACAGATTACTCTATGTAGGCACATAACAGAGTACTCCATGTAGGCACATAACGAATACTCTATGCAGACATGTAACAGTACTTTATGTGGGCACATAACAGAGTACTTTATGCAGGCATATAACAAACTAAATTAATGTGCAGAAACTGTTATTTCTAATTAGACTAACAAAAACCATGGTCTCTGATATTTACACCCAGACTCTGTTTCTTTATTACCCATCTGTACATTTTGCTCAAGGAGCGTACCCTATAGGAAAGGTTATTCTACAAAGCTAATTTTTCAATGACAACTGCAAGCCCTCCAGAAACTTTGTCCATAGTAAGTCCTATAAAACTTAAGCTATGATGCATAAAAACCTTGACCTTTGACCATGTGACCCCAAATTCAATAAATTCTTTCTTCAGCATCCACTAACTTTTGTCAATGCACATGGCCAAAAATTTAAATAATTGTGAAGAATCTAGTTTCTTTTTTTCAGTTATAATGACCATGACCTTTGACCTATTGATCCCAAATTAGTGACCCTTTGGTACAAGACATCTACATAGTCTTTGACATTGAACTAAAGTTATTGTGTTGGAATCAATTGTCTTCTTCCAAAATAGAACTTAACCTTTGACATTTAAACCCCAATTTGATTAAAAAAAATCTTTATGGATAGTTACCAAATGACATAATCAGCAGCCATATTTGTAGCATGCAGGCAGATGTACCATTGAGTTTTATGGTATTTGGAAGTTGATATAAATTCATTGAATTTCAAGATACTGTTAAAAAATACATGAACAGAATGCAAGTCAGGCTTTCAGCTAGTATCTTACATTTGCAATTTATAAGTTGATTGGGCTTTAGTGTGCCTTGTTCAAAATGGTCAAATTTGGTGTCCCCATATAGGAGAAACTGCCAGGTTGCCCATTGTCCAGGTAAAATGGACAGGTTCATCATTGTCCAGGTAAAATGGGCAGAATGTATTCTGCTAGTTACCTTATTGAGAAGCATCTATCCAACATGCAGGCCATCTAAAACATCTGATTGATTAACATGATGCAGAATAAATGCTTCTTCTGATGCAACCATTGTTGCTTTATTAAATCTAGGATCATTGATCTATAATATTTTGTATTAAATCTAGGATCATTGATCTATAATATTTTGTATTAAATCTAGTATCATTGATCTATAATATTTTGTATTAAATCTAGTCATCTTGATCTATAATATTTTGTATTAAATCTAGGATCATTGATCTATAATATTTTGTATTAAATCTAGGATCATTGATCTATAATATTTTGTATTAAATCTAGTCATCTTGATCTATAATATTTTGTATTAAATCTAGTCATCCTGACCTATAATATTTTGACCACAAAATCAATAGGTGACTACTTTACCCTAATTGAAAATCATTCACAAAGTTTGGCATCTGAAAATGGTGTTGGAATCAGTTATTGCTCCAAAACTGTTTTCTTTTTTCCAGTTCCAGTGACCTTGAATTTTGACCTTTTGATTCCAGATCAATAGGGTTCTTCCTAACTATGTATGCAAGCCATCAAGAAAGTCTGAGAACTGCAGGATGCTGCCAAGATCTTTTCTAATCAGGATTGTTCCCCACTCCTTATAACCATCATATGTGGTGGGAATAAAAAAAGGAGGTTGAGGGAGTGGGAAATGGCCATATTTCAATATTTTTTTAACACTTAAATGTATTTCCTAATTCATGCTCCATTCTACTGGCACTCTGTTGAAATCAAAATCCTGAAAGATGACTCATCTAGTTGATTTAGCATTAATCTGTTGATTGTTTCAGATCTTAATGTGTTCAACATCTGTGTATGAATATCGTTATGTGCTAAAAGTCACTTTAAAAATTTGTGAATGAATATTGTTATGTGCTAAAAATCACTTTAAATATCTGTGTATGAATATTGTTATGTGCTAAAAATCACTTTAAAAATCTGTGTATGAATATTGTTATGTGGTAAAAATCACTTTAAAAATCTGTGTATGAATATTGTTATGTGATAAAAATCACTTTAAAACTCTGTTTATGAATATTGTTATGTGATAAAAATCACTTTAAAAATCTGTTTGTGAATATTGTTATGTGCTAAAAATCACTTTAAAAATCTGTGTGTGAATATTGTTATGTGCTAAGAATCACTTTAAAAATCTGTGTATGAATATTGTTATGTGCTAAATATCACTTTAAAAATCTGTGTATGAATATTGTTATGTGCTAAAAGTCACTTTAAAAATCTGTGTATGAATATTGTTATGAGCTAAGAATCACTTTAAAATTATGTATATGAATATTGGTATGTGCTAAAAATCACTTTAAAAATCTGTGTATGAATATTGTTATGTGATAAAAATCACTTTAAAAATCTGTGTATGAATATTGTTATGTGCTAAGAATCACTTTAAAAATCTGTGTATGAATATTGCTATGTGGTAAAAATCACTTTAAAAATCTATGTATGAATATTGTTATGTGGTAAAAATCACTTTAAAAATCTGTGTATGAATATTGTTATGTGGTAAAAATCACTTTAAAAATCTATGTATGAATATTGTTATGTGGTAAAAATCACTTTAAAAATCTGTGTATGAATATTGTTATGTGGTAAAAATCACTTTAAAAATCTATGTATGAATATTGTTATGTGGTAAAAATCACTTTAAAAATCTGTGTATGAATATTGTTATGTGCTAAAAATCACTTTAAAAATCTGCATATGAATATTGTTATGTGCTAAGAATCACTTTAAAAATCTGTGTATGAATATTGTTATGTGGTAAAAATCACTTTAAAAATCTGTGTATGAATATTGGTATGTGATAAAAATCACTTAAAAAATCTGTGTATGAATATTGTTATGTGCTAAGAATCACTTTAAAAATCTGTGTATAAATATTGTTATATGCTAAAATCACTTTAAAATCTGTGTATGAATATTGTTATGTGATAAAAATCACTTAAAAAATCTGTGTATGAATATTGTTATGTGATAAAAATCACTTTAAAAATCTGTGTATGAATATTGTTATGTGCTAAAAGTCACTTTAAAAATCTGTGTATGAATATTGTTACATGATAAAAATCACTTTAAAACTCTGTGTATGAATATTGTTATGTGCTAAGAATCACTTTAAAAAATCTGTGTATGAATATTGTTATGTGCTAAAAATCACTTTAAAAATCTGTGTATAAATATTGTTACATGATAAAAATCACTTTAAAACTCTATGTATGAATATTGTTATGTGCTAAGAATCACTTTAAATATCTGTGTATGAATATTGTTATGTGCTAAAATCACTTTAAAAATCTGTGTATGAATATTGTTATGTGCTAATAATCACTTTAAAAATCTGTGTATGAATATCGTTATGTGCTAAAAGTCACTTTAAAAATCTGTGTATGAATATTGTTATGTGCTAAGAATCACTTTAAAAATCTGTGTATGAATATTGTTATGTGCTAAAAATCACTTAAAAAAATCTGTGTATGAATATTGTTATGTGCTAAAAATCACTTTAAAAATCTATGTATGAATATTGTTATGTGCTAAGAATCACTTTAAAAATCTGCTCTATTAAGGGAAATATGTTTACCCAGCCAAGTCAGCTTGTATAAGTTGGGACACTGGTCTCTATGGTTGTAATGAACAGTTTGACATTGCTCACATGTATTATTGTTGGATATCTCAACTCATATGATTTCTCACTAACATGAGCTCTGCTAATGTTATGCTATCATGAATCAGTGCTTTGCTGACTACAATGCCAGATTTCTTATCTGTTTCATAATGCTGTGTTTTAAGTCAATCACTTCCATAGTATACTTGTTCAGAGAGGCATTTTGATAAAATAAACATATTTTGTCTTATAATTTCATTTTAGATTCTTTCATATTCAATTTATCTTAAAACCTAGATTGCTGTTTAGTTAGTAACACATAATCCCACATTGCTGATTTGTTTTAGAAAAATGAAATGAGAACTGCCACTCTGCTTTCTTTATCTAAATTATCTATATTTTGATTAGGCTTGGTTTTCTGCCTTTTCTACATTTATTTAAAAATACCACTTAAAAGGGGGCTGAACAGTATGTTGTCATTTAAGTCCATGAAGTATGTAATAACTGATATTCCACATCATTTGTGGGTTAAAAACATCACTCACTGGTATTTGTAGTAACACTCACTAGTATTTGTAGTAACATTATCTCAGCTTAAATAATCTCATAAAGTTGAAATTTTTTAAAACCATAGCCATCATTGCTATCATCCAGTCATCATGGTCATCATTGCTATCATTCAGTCATCATGGTCATCATTGCTATCATTCAGTCATCATGGTCATCATTGCTATCATTCAGTCATCATGGTCATCATTGCTATCATTCAGTCATAATGGTCATCATTGCTATCATCCAGCCATCATGGTCATCATTGCTATTATCCAGTCATCATGGTCATCATTGCTACCATCCAGTCTTCAAGGTCATCATTGCCATCATCCAATCATGATGATCATCATTGTTACCATCCAGTCATCATGTGCATCATTGCTATCATCCAGTCATCATGGTCATCATTACTTTCATCCAGTAATCATTGCTATCATTCAGTCAACATGTTAGTAATTGCCATCATCCAGTCATCATGGTCATCATTGTTACCATCCAGTCATCATGTGCATCATTGCTATCATCCAGTCATTATTACTATCATCCAGTCATCATGGTCATCATTGTTATCATTCAGTCATCATGGTAGTCATTGCTATCATCCAGTCATCATGGTCATCATTGCTATCATCCAGTCATCATGGTCATCATTGATATCATCACATAGTATCTGCTGAATTAATTTATTTATTTTGGTCTGTTATCTTTACTCCACCCCTATACACTGTCTTTCTGGGTGCCAGCAATAAAATAAAATAAATTTAAAACAACAATGTTTTATTGTTGACAAAAATGGAAATTAGAGAGGGAGGTTGAGAAAACCTGACCATATGGGAGTGGGAAAACACAACCCAGTGAAAACTGACCCAGTCAGGTACTCAGCAAAATGTTTATACCTGTCTATTTCTAAGAAATATTATTCAATGATATCTTATGATAAATTTACAGAAATAATTATACACTTTGAAATGTGCAAATATGATAATGATCACCCATTCATGATGACCATTGCCAATAATCTATTCCTAATGACCACTGCCATTCATCTATTCCTAATGACCATCACCAATCATCCATTCCTGATGAATATTGCCAATTGACTAGTTATGATGTCCATTGCCAATCACCAAATTCATTATGATCATTGCCAATTGACTAGTCATGATGAATATTGCAAATTGACTAGTCATGATGTTCATTGCCAATTGACTAGTCATGATGTCCATTGCCAATCACCAAATTCATTATGATCATTGCCAATTGGCTAGTCATGATGAATATTGCCAATTGACTAGTCATAATGAATATTGCCAATTGACTAGTCATAATGAATATTGCCTATTGACTAGTCATGATGAATAATGCCAATTAACTAGTCATGATGAACATTGCAAATTGACTAGTCATGATGTCCAGTGCCAATCACCAAATTCATTATGATCATTGCCAATTGACTAGTCATGATGAAAATTGCCAATCATTAAAGCAATGCCAATTGACTAATTATAATTAACAATCATTTAGTCATGATGAATATTGCCAATCATGTCATCATGATAACCAATACCAATCATTTATTCATGATGACCATGTCCAATCATCAAGACATGATGACCACTGACAATCACCTATTTATGATGACAATTGCCAATCATCCATTCATAATGACACAGTCATTTTGTCATGATCACCTATGCCAATGATCCATTAATGACAACCAATGCCAATTATTAATTTATGATGAATATTGCAAACCATACATTCATGATGACCGTTGCCAATCATCTATTGTTAATTGTCTATTCATGATGGCCAATCATGTAGTCATGATAAATATTCCTAATCATATATTTACCAATGCTAATTGTCAATTCATGATGAATATTGTCAATCATTTATTCAGGATAGCAATTGTCAGCCATCTAGTCATGATGCCCATTGCCAATCATTGATTGGTGATGACCATTGCACATCATCTGTTCATTGTTACCTTTGCTAAATTTCTAGTCATGAAGACTATTGTGAATTATCTATACATGATGACCATTTTCAACTGTCTTTTCATGTTGCCAACAATTTATTCATGATGAAAATTACCAATCATCTAGTCATGATGACCTTTTGCAAATCATCTATTTAAGATCTGAATGAAACCCTCTAATAGCACATGGTAAATCTGCATGGAACATCTGTAACAATGCCTGATATATCTGCATGGAATGACTTTTAATAATACTTGGTAAATCTGCATGGAATACCTGTAATAATGCTTGATAAATCTGTATAGAACACTCTAATAACAAATGGTAAATCTGCATTGAACACCTGTAATAATGCTTGGTAAATCTGTATGAACACCTGTAATTATCCTTTGTAAATCTGCATGGAACACCTGTAATAATGCTTGGTAAATCTGTATGGAACACCTGTAAAAATGATTGGTGATTCTGCATGGAACACCTGTAATAAAACTTGGTACATCTGTATGGAACACCTGTAATAATGCTTGGAAAATCTGTATGGAACACCTGTAATAATGCTTGGTAAATCTGCATGGAACACCTGTAATAATGCTTGGTAAATCTGCATGGAACACCAGTAATAATACTTGTTGAATCTGTATGGAACACTAATAACACATGGTAAATCTGCATGGAACACCTGTAATAATACTTGGTAAATCTGCATAAAACACCTGTAATAATGATTGGTATATTTGTATGGAACACTCTCATAACACATGGTAAATCTGCATGGAACACCTGTAATAATGCTTGGTAAATCTGTATGGAACCCGCCTGTAATAATGGTTGGTTTATATGCAAGGAACACCACTAATAAAGGTTGATAAATCTGCATGGAACACCTCTAATAAAGCATGTAGATCTGTATGAAACACTTTTAATCATGAATGGTAAAGTGCTTTTTTAAAGAGATTCTGCCCATGCTCTTATTACACTAAAATTTCTCATCATGTTTTGTCAAGGTGCTCTTTTTCAAGCAATATCATTTATTTAGCATGAAAGCAAAAACAAAAAGCTTAATATTAAACTTGATCTAAAGATCTCTGACATTCAACTTTATCTGGGTTGATGTATTCATGGGCAAATGTATGGACAGATGTATGGGCAGTTGTATGGACAAATGTATGGACAGATATTCAGACAGATATGTGGACAGATGTATAGACAGATGTACTGACAAATGTCTGGACAGATGTATGGACAAATGTATGGACAGATGTATGGACAAATGTATGGACAGATGTATGGATAGTTGTGGACAAATGTATGGACAGATATTCAGTCAGATGTGTTGACAAATGTATGGACAGATGTATTGACAAATGTATGGACAGATATATGGACAGGTGTGTGGACAGATTTATAGGCAGATGTATTGTCAAATGTATTGACAGATGTATGGGCAGTTGTATGGACATATGTATAGACAGATGTGTGGACAAATGTATGGACAGATGCATTTATGTCAACTCTATAAATACATATATAAGCATTTGTTTGTATAGACAGCTACATATATGGACAGATGTACATAGAGACAGATACATTTGTGGACAGATACCTTTGTTGAATGATACATTTATGGATAGATACACCTATAGACAGATGCATGTATGGACAGCTTTTACATTACAACTGCTGATATAAATGCAGTACGTATGACACAAAATGCCAGATGAAATGTTATCTTGTATTTAAAGCATTATCACATCGCTAAGGAAAATCAGACAAAATTTTGTATATAAAGAATTATCTCATTGCTAAGGAAAATCAGACAAAATTTTGTATTGTCATATTTGCTTAGCCCCAGTATAAGCTATAATCTACCTGTCTTGAATTGTACCTAGTGTTGTTATTAATGTCTAAAGATTGCTACAGACTAGTGTTAAACTCTTACCCAATGTCACTGTAACCTGCCAGAAACATGAGCTGGCACATAGAGAGAAATAGAAGAGAGAAGATAACCTCAGATTAGTAGAATACAAGCACAGGTGAAAATTGATCTCACATTGCCATTTAAATGATGCAATAGGCTTTTAAAGGGTTGGGCAGAAGGAGTGTAATTGGAAATTGGAAGCATTTGATTATTGAATTGTAATTAAATTGTTATTCATTGAATTTCAAAACTGTTGTATATATATATATATATATATATATATATATATATATATATATATATAACCATTTAACTGTTGGAATTGCTGAGTGGAGGTTTGGAGCTTTATCTTTCACTAATTTAACTTCTACAAAAAGAGGAATTCTATAATAGTTTAAAGAAAATATTGGTAGCACCCCACCCCCACCAAAACAATCCCACAAAGTTTTCCGAATATTTTATTAACTAATATAGAAGTCCCCTGTTGCATAACTTGATTAACAGAGTGAAATGTATTATTATATTAACTAATATAGAAGTCATGTGTTGGATTACTTGATTAGCAGTGTGAAATGTATTATTATATTAACTAATATAGAAAACCCCTATGGGATCACTTGATTAGCAGTGTGAAATGTTATTATTTTATTAACTAATATAGAAGTCCCCTGTTGGATCACTTCCTCTGTTGCAACACTTGATTAGCAGTGTGAAATGTATTATTATATTAACTAATATAGAAGTCCCCTGTTGCATCACTTGATTAGCAGTGTGAAATGTATTATTATATTAACTAATATAGAAGTTCCCTGTTGCATCACTTGATTAGCAGTGTGAAATGTATTTCCACCTGACATTTAATTCTACTCATCTGTGGTATTGTTCTCTCTCCTATTTCTCCCAATTCCTTCTCCTCTTCCTCCCCCAACTTTTTCCAAATTACTTTTCCTCCTCAACTTCTCTATACTCCACCTCTTCCCCTTTCTTTTCCAGACTCCTTTTCCTCCTCCTCCACCTTCTCTCCACAAAAAAGACTTTTATCGATTTTAACTGTTTGGCTAGCCTCAATTCCATCTCCACCTCTTGGCGACTTGGGACCATTGCTAAGGAAAATGAGTCAAAATCTTGTATATAAAATATTATCCCATTGCTTAGATAAATGAAACCTAATCTTGTATATAAAGAATTATCCCACAGCTAAGGTAAATGAGACATAATCTTGTATATAAAGCATTATCTCTTCAAATTAGTCTTATGGCATTATGTTATAACCAATGTATCCCCCAGGGGTCTAAAACTGAGGGTCTAAAAACTCCTTGGCATCAAAACTGGGGGTCAAATAAAAAAATGTGGGAGTCAAAAGTGTACTGACAAGTTTTCATCTGATCCATACTTTTTCAGCTGGAATAGTATATTGCAACTTGCACAACAGTCTCTCTCTCTCTCTCTCTCTCTCTCTCTCTCTCTCTCTCTCTCTCTCTCTCTCTCTCTCTCTCTCTCTCTCTCTCTCTCTCTCTCTCAATTACAAATAAACCAACACACACAATCAACACATAAATGCATTATCCATTCAGTGGATAATTTTATTAGTCCATTTTCCTTAGGTTAAAGTTGTACTTTTAATAGTCTCTTTATAATCTTTTTGTAGCAATATTATAGACTAACACATCACATATAGGCCAATACAAAAATCCATATAAATTTTTCCAACCCAATGAAAGTTATTTTACTGCCTTTCATAAAATGTGTACTCTCATCGGTTTCATTGTACTTGATCCTAAAACTCACTTCTCCAAAAATCAAAGAAGCTAATGATTCATATTATCTTTTTATTTAGATCTTTATTTCATTGAAGCAAAGTTAACAAAATCTGCAATGACACTTTGAATTTGTAATCCAATAAATAGATTTGTCTCTGCAGGTTTATATATTTCTTTGTTCCGAAAGAATGTCTTAGGAAATAGTAAGTTCAAAAGATATCCTGTGATGATCAAGTGCCGATCTTTTAAAATTCCTAAACGCTGTCATGAAAGGATTATTCACTTGTGCAGACTATGCAATCACAAGATCAGAAGTCACAATGGTAATCCCAATAATATTTCTCAACACTGTTGGTCTGAGTGTATCTATTTGTCCATGCTATTGGTCTGAGTGTATCTATTTGTCCATGCTGTTGGTCTGAGTGTATCTATTTGTCCATGCTGTTGGTCTGAGTGTATCTATTTGTCCATGCTGTTGGTCAGAGTGTATATATTTGTCCATGCTGTTGGTCTGAGTGTATCTATTTGTCCATGCTGTTGGTCTGAGTGTATCTATCTGTCCATGCTGTTGGTTTGAGTGTATCTTTATGTCCATTCTGTTGGTCTGAGTGTATCTATTTGTCCATGCTGTTGGTCTGAGTGTATCTATCTTTCCATGCTGTTGGTCTGAGTGTATCTATTTGTCCATGCTGTTGGTCTGAGTGTATCTATTTGTCCATGCTGTTGGTCTGAGTGTATCTATTTGTCCATGCTGTTGGTCTGAGTGTATCTATCTGTCCATGCTGTTGGTTTGAGTGTATCTGTATGTCCATTCTGTTGGTCTGAGTGTATCTATTTGTCCATGCTATTGGTATGAATGAATATTTTTGTCCATGCTGTTGCTCTGAGTGTATCTATTTGACCATGCTGTTGGTCTGAGTGTATCTATTTGTCCATGCTGTTGGTCTGAGTGTATCTATTTGTCCATACTGTTGGTCTGAGTATATCTATTTGTCTATGCTGTTGGTCTGAGTGTATCTATTTGTCCATGCTGTTTGTCTGAGTGTATCTATTTGTCAATGCTGTTGGTCTGAGTGTATTTATTTATCCATGCTGTTTGCCTGAGTGTGTCTATTTGTCCATGCTTTTGGTCTGAGTGTATGTTTCTATCAATGCAGTTGGTCTGAGTGTATCTATTTGTCCATGCTGTTGGTCTGAGTGTTTCTATTTGTCCATGCTGTTGGTCTGAGTGTATCTATTTGTCCATTCTGTTGGTCCTAGTTATCCATCTGTCCATGCTATTGGTCTGAGTGTATCTCTTTGTCCATTCTATTGGTCCAAGTGTATCTATTTGTCCATGTTGTTGGTATGAATGAATATATTTTTCCATGTTGTTGGCATGAATGAATATATTTGTCCATGCTGTTGGTATGAATGAATATATTTGTCCATGCTGTTGGTCTGAGTGTATCTAGCTGCCCATGCTGTTGGTCTGAGTGTATCTATTTGTTCATGCTGTTGGTCAGAGTGTATCTATTTGTCCATTCTGTTGGTCTGAGTGTATCTATCTGTCCATGCTGTTGGTCTGAGTGTATCTATTTGTCCATGCTATTAGCCTGAGTGTATCTACTTGTCCATGCTGTTGGTCTGAGTGAATCAATTTGTCCATGTTGTTGGTCTGAGTGTATCTATTTGTACATGTTGTTGGTCTGAGTGAATCTATTTGTCCATGCTGTTGGTCTGAGTGTATCTATCTGTCCATGCTGTTGGTCTGAGTGTATCTATTTGTCAATTCTGTTGGTCTGAGTGTATCTATTTGTCCATCCTGTTGGTCTGAGTGTATCTATTTGTCCATGTTGTAGGTAAGAATGAGTATATTTGTCCATGCTGTTGGTATAAGTGTATCTATTTGTCCATGCTGTTAGTCTGAGTATATCTATTTGTCCATGTTGTTGGTCTGAGTGTATCTTTCTGTCCATGCTTTTGGTCTGAGTATATCTATTTGTCCATTCTATTGATCTGAGTGTATCAATTTGTCCATGTTGTTGGTATGAATGAATATATTTGTCCATGCTGTTGGTATGAATGAATATATTTGTCCATGCTGTTGGTATGAATGAATATATTTGTCCATGCTGTTGGTCTGAGTGTATCTATTAGTCCATGCTGTTGGTCTGAGTCTATCTATTTGTCCATGGTTTTGGTCTGCGTTTATCTATTTGTCCAAGCCGTTGGTTTGAGTGTATTTATTTGTCCATGCTGTTGGTCTGAGTGTATCTATTTGTCCATGCTATTGGTCTGAGTGTATCTTTTTGTACATGTTGTTGGTCTGAGTGTATCTATTTTTCCATGCTGTTGGTATGAATAAATATATTTGTCCATGCTGTTGGTATGAATGAATATATTTGTCCATGCTGTTGGTCTGAGTGTATCTATCTGCCCATGCTGTTGGTCTGAGTGTATCTATTTGTCCATGCTGTAGGTCTGAGTTTATCTATTTGTCCCTGCTGTTGGTTTGAGTGTACCTATTTGTCCATGCTGTTGGTCAGAGTGTATCTATTTGTCCATGCTGTTGGTCTGAGTGTATCTATTTGTTCATGCTGTTAATCTGAGTGTATCTATTTGTCCATGCTGTTGATCTGAGTGTATCTATTTGTCCATGCTCTTGGTCTGAGTGTATTTGTCCATGTTGTTGGTCTGACCGCATCTATTTGTCCATGCTGTTGGTCTGAGTGTATCTATTTGTTCATGTTGTTAGTCTGAGTGTATCTATTTGTCCATGCTGTTGATCTGAGTGTAACTATTTGTCCATGCTCTTGGTCTGAGTGTATTTGTCCATTTTGTTGGTCTGACTGCATCTATTTGTCCATTCTGTTGGTCTGAGTGTATCTATCTGTCCATGCTGTTGGTCTGAGTGTATCTATTTGTCCATTCTGTTGGTCTGAGGGTATCTATTTGTCCATGTTGTTGGTATGAATGAATATATTTGTCCATGCTGTTGGTATGAATAAATATATTTGTCCATGCTGTTGGTATGAATGAATATATTTGTCCATGCTGTTGGTCTGAGTGTATCTATCTGCCCATGCTGTTGGTCTGAGTGTATCTATTTGTCCATGCTCTTGGTCTGAGTGTATTTGTCCATGCTGTTGGTCTGACTGCATCTATTTGTCCATGCTGTTGGTCTGAGTGTATCTATTTGTCTAGCTGTTAGCCTGAGTGTATCTCTTTGTCAATGCTGTTGGTCTGAGTGTATCTATTTGTCCATGCTGTTGGTCTGAGTGTATCTATTTGTCCATGCTATTGGTCTGAGTGTATCTATTTGTCCATGCTGTTAGTCTGAGTGTATCTATTTGTCCATGCTATTGGTCTGAGTGTATCTATTTGTCCATGTTGTTGGTATCAATGAGTATATTTGTCATGCTGTTGGTATGAGTGAATCTATTTGTCCATGCTGTTGGTCTGAGTGTATCTACTTGTCCATGCTGTTGGTCTGAGTTTATCTATTTGTCCAAACTGTTGGTTTGATTGTATTTATTTGTCCATGCTGTTGATCTGAGTGCATCTATTTGTCCATGCTATTGGTCTGAGTGTATCTATTTTTACATGTTGTTGGTCTGAGTGTATCTATCTGTCCATGCTGTTGGTCTGAGTGTATCTATTTGTCCATTCTGTTGGTCTGAGTGTATCTATTTGTCCATGTTGTTGGTATGAATGAATATATTTGTCCATGCTGTTGGTATGAATAAATATATTTGTCCATGCTATTGGTATGAATGAATATATTTGTCCATGCTGTTGGCCTGAGTGTATTTATCTGCCCATGCTGTTGGTCTGAGTCTATCTATTTGTCCATGCTCTTGGTCTGAGTGTATCTATTTGTTCATGCTCTTGGTCTGAGTGTATTTGTCCATTTTGTTGGTCTGACTGCATCTATTTGTCCATGCTGTTGGTCTGAGTGTATCTATTTGTCTATGCTGTTAGCCTGAGTTTATCTGTTTGTCAATGCTGTTGGTCTGAGTGTATCTATTTGTCCATGATTTTGGTCTGAGTGTATCTATTTGTCCATGTTGTTAGTCTGAATGTATCTATTTGTCCATGCTATTGGCCTGAGTGTATCTATTTGTCCATGTTGTTGGTATGAATGAGTATATTTGTCATGCTGTTGGTATGAGTGAATCTATTTGTCCATGCTGTTGGTCTGAGTGTATCTACTTGTCCATGCTGTTGGTCTGAGTTTATCTATTCGTCCAAGCTGTTGGTTTGAGTGTATTTATTTGTCCATGCTGTTGATCTGAGTGCATCTATTTGTCCATGCTATTGGTCTGAGTGTATCTATTTGTACATGGTGTTGGTCTGAGTGTATCTATCTGTCCATGCTGTTGGTCTGAGTGTATCTATTTGTCCATTCTGTTGGTCTGAGTGTATCTATTTGTCCATGTTGTTGGTATGAATGAATATATTTGTCCATGCTGTTGGTATGAATAAATATATTTGTCCATGCTGTTGGTATGAATGAATATATTTGTCCATGCTGTTGTCCTGATTATATTTATCTGCCCATGCTGTTGGTCTGAGTGTATCTATTTGACCATTCTATTGGTCTGATTGTATCTATTTGTCCATGCTGTTGGTCTGAGTTTATCTATTTGACCCTGCTGTTAGTTTGAGTGTATCTATTTGTCCATGCTGTTGGTCTGAGTGTATCTATTTGTCCATTCTGTTGGTCTGAGTGGATCTATTTGTCCATGCTTTAGTCTGAGTGTATCTATTTGTCCATGCTATTGGTCTGAGTGTATCTATTTGTACATATTGTTGATCTGAGTGTATCTATTTGTCAATGCTGTTGATCTGAGTGTATCTATTTGTCCATGCTGTTAGTCTGAGTGTATCTATTTCTCCATGCTATTGCTCTGAGAGTATCTATTTGTCCATGCTTTTTGCCTGAGTGTATCTATTTGTCAATGCTGTTGGTCTTAGTATATCTATTTGTCCATGCTGTTAGTCTGAGTGTATCTATTTGTCTATGCTATTTGTCTGAGTGTATGTATTTGTCTATGTTTTTGGTATGAATGAATATATTTGTCGATGCTGTTGGTATGAATAAATATATTTGTCCATGCTGTTGGTATGAAAGGATATATTTCTCCAGGCTATTGGTCTGAGTGTATCTATTTGTCCATTCTGTTGGTCTAAGTGTATCTATTTGTCCATGCTGTTAGTCTGAGTGTATCTATTTGTCCATGCTATTGGTCTGACTGTATCTATTTGTACATATTGTTGATCTGAGTGTATCTATTTGTCTATGCTGTTGATATGAGTGTATCTATTTGTCCATGCTGTTGGTCTGAGTGTATTTGTCCATGCTCTTGGTCTGAGTGTATCTATTTGTCCATGCTGTTAGTCTGAGTGTATCTATTTGTCCATGCTATTGGTCTGAGTGTATCTATTTGTCCATGCTTTTAGCCTGAGTGTATCTTTTTGTCAATGCTGTTGGTCTGAGTATATCTATTTGTCCGTGCTGTTGGTCTGAGTGTATCTATTTGTCCATGCTCTTGGTCTGAGTGTATCTATTTGTCCATGCTGTTAGTCTGAGTGTATCTATTTGTCCATGCTATTGGTCTGAGTGTATCTATTTGTCCATGCTTTTAGCCTGAGTGTATCTATTTGTCAATGCTGTTGGTCTGAGTATATCTATTTGTCCATGCTGTTGGTCTGAGTGTATCTATTTGTCAATGCTCTTGGTCTGAGTGTATCTATTTGTCCATGCTGTTAGTCTGAGTGTATCTATTTGTCTATGCTATTGGTCTGAGTGTATCTATTTGTCCATGTTGTTTGTATGAATGAGTATATTTGTCATGCTGTTAGTCTGAGTGTATCTATTTTCCATGCTGTTGGTCTGAGTGTATCTATTTGTCAATGTTGTTGATCTGGGTGTATCTATTTGTCAATGCTGATGGTCTGAGTGTATCTATTTGTGCATGCTGTTAGCCTGAGTGTATCTATTTGTCCATGCTGTTGGTCTGAGTGTATCTTTCTCTCCATGCTGTTGCTCGGAGTGTATCTATCTGTCCATGATGTTGTTCTGAGTGTATGTATTTGTCCATGCTGTTGGTCTGAGTGTATCTCTTTGTCCATGCTGTTGGTTTGAGTGTATTTATTTGTCCATGCTGTTGGTCTAAGTGTATCTATTTGTCCATTCTGTTGGTCTGAGTGTATCTATTTGTCCATGCTGTTGATCTGAGTGTATCTATTAGTCCATGCTATTGGTCTGAGTGTATCTATTTGTCCATGTTGTTGGTATTAATGAGTATATTTATCCATGCTGTTGGTCTGAGTGTATCTATTTGTCCATGCTGTTGGTCTGAGTGTATCTATCTTTCCATGCTGTTGGTCTGAGTATATCTATTTGTCCATGCTGTTGGTCTGAGTGTATCTACTTGTCCATTCTGTTGGTCTGAGTCTATCTATCTATCCATGCTGTTGGTCTGAGTATATCTATTTGTCCATTCTATTGGTCTGAGTGTATCTATTTGTCCATGTTGTTGGCATGAATGAATATATTTGTCCATGCTGTTGGTATGAATGAATATATTTGTCCATTCTGTTGGTGTGAATGAATATATTTGTCCATTCTGTTGGTCTGAGTGTATCTATCTGCCCAGACTGTTGGTCTGAGTTTATCTATTTGTCCATGGTGTTGGTTTGAGTGTATTTACTTGTCCATGCTGTTGGTCTGAGTGTATCTATTTGTCCATGCTGTTGGTCTGAGTTTATCTTTTTGTCCATGCTGTTGGTCTGGAGTGTATCTATTTGTACATGTTGGTCTGAGTGTATCTATTTGTCCATGCTGTTGGTCTGAGTATATCTATTTGTCGATGCTGTTGGTCTGAGTATATCTATTTGTCCATGCTATTGGTCTGAGTGTATCTATTTGTACATATTGTTGGTCTGAGTGTATCTATTTTTCCATGCTGTTTTTCTGAGTGTATCTATTTGTCCATGCTGTTGGTCTGATCGTATTTGTCCATGTTGTTGGTCTGAGGGTATCTATTTGTCCATGTTGTTGGTCTTAGTGTATCTTTTTGTCCATGCTGTTGGTTTGAGTGTATCTATTTGTCCATGCTGTTGGTCTGAGTGTCCAGAGGCAAAACCACAACAAAGTCAAGAGCACAATGAAACATTCATTATTTTGTAGCCCATGTTTGATAATCCTTTGTGCAGTTAACTGAAATTTTGTTTGCAGAAAAGTTTTACTTTAGTGATTTGATAGTGATCATGGTCTTTTTGACTGCAAAATTGACAGGTCTTCCCAAAATTGTTTGATCCTGGCTTGATGTTAATGTGCATAAACCACTTTTTGATAGAAGCTCTGACCTTTAGACATTTTTCTCCAAAGCAATTGGTTGATCCTTACCCCAGGCTATCTACAACATTTTGTGACTGCATGATGGAAAGCAGTAAACTTCAGATATTTTTCTTTTGCCATTTGCATTGACTTTGACCTTTGACCTTTGACCTTTCCAAATCAAGTACTAGTCATTGAGGTTTGATAACTAAATAAAGTGGGCAACTTGATTTTTTGTGCAGAAACAATGTTACATCTCAGTCACAGTAATAAGGACCACAAAACTGATAGGCTTCTTTCTTACCCCAAGTGTAGACAATCCACAAAACTGACAGGCTTTCTCCTTACCCCAAGTGTAGACAATCTACGAAACTGACAGGCTTCCTCCTTACCCTCAAGTGTAGGCAGTCCACAAAATTAACAGGCTTCTTCCTTACCCCAAGTGTAAGCAATCCACAAAACTGACAGGCTTATTTCTTACCCCAAGTGTAGGCAATCCACAACACTGACAGGCTTATTTCTTACCCCAAGTATAAGCAATCCAAAAAACTAACAGGCTTCTTCCTTACCCCAAGTGCAGGCAATCCACAAAACTGACAGGCTTCTTCCTTACCCCAAGTGCAGGCAATCCACAAAACTGACAGGCTTCTTCCTTACCCCAAGTGTAAACAATCCACAAAACTGACAGGCTTCTTCCTTACCCCAAGTGTAAACATTCCACAAAACTGACAGGCTTCTTCATTACCCCAAGTGTAAGCAATGTAGGCAATCAACAAAACTGACAGGCTTCTTCTTACCCTAAGTGTAAACAATCCACAAAACTGACAGGCTTTTTTCTTACACCAAGTGTAGGCAATTCACAAAACTGACAGGCTTCTTCCTTAACCCAAGTGTAGGCAATCCACAAAACTGACAAGCTTCTTTCTTACCCCAAGTGCAGGCAATCCACAAAACTGACAGGCTTTTTCCTTACCCCAAGTGTAGGCAGTCAACAAAACTGGCAGGCTTCTTCCTTACCCCAAGTGTAAGCAATCCACAAAACTGACAGGCTTCTTCATTACCCCAAGTGTAAGCAATGTAGGCAATCCACAAAACTGACAGGCTTCTTCCTTACCCCAAGTGTAGACAATCGACAAAACTGACAGGCTTCTTCAATACCCCAAGCGAAGGCAATCCACAAAACTGACAGGCTTTTTCCTTACCCCAAGTGTAGGCAATTCACAAAACTGACAGGCTTCTTCCTTAACCCAAGTGTAGGCAATCCACAAAACTGACAAGCTTCTTTCTTACCCCAAGTGCAGGCAATCCACAAAACTGACAGGCTTTTTCCTTACCCCAAGTGTAGGCAATCAACAAAACTGGCAGGCTTCTTCCTTACCCCAAGTGTAAGCAATCCACAAAACTGACAGGCTTCTTCATTACCCCAAGTGTAAGCAATGTAGGCAATCCACAAAACTGACAGGCTTCTTCCTTACCCCAAGTGTAGACAATCGACAAAACTGACAGGCTTCTTCCATACCCCAAGTGTAGGCAATCCACAAAACTGACAGGCTTCTTCATTACCCCAAGTGTAGGCTATCCACAAAACTGGCAGGCTTTTTCCTTACCCCAAGTATAGGCAATTCACAAAACTGACAGGCTTCTTCATTACCCCAAGTGTAAGCAATGTAGGCAATCCACAAAACTGACAGGCTTCTTCATTACCCCAAGTGTAAGCAATCCACAAAACTAACAGGCTTTTTCCTTACCCCAAGTGCAGGCAATCCACAAAACTGACAGGCTTCTTCCTTACCCCAAGTGCAGGCAATCTACAAAACTGACAGGCTTCATCCTTACCCCAAGTGTAGGCAATCAACATTTCTGAAAGGCTTCTTCCATACCCCAAGTGTAGGCAATCCACAAAACTGACAGGCTTCTTCCTTTAATCCAAGTGTAGGCAATTCACAAAACTGACAGGCTTCTTCCTTACCCCAAGTGTAGGCAATCCATGAAACTGACAGGCTTCTTCCTTACCCCAAGTGTAGGCAGTCCAGAAAACTGACAGGCTTCTTCCTTATCCCAAGTGTAGGCAATCAACAAAACTGACAGGCTTATTCCTTGCCACAAGTGTAAGCAATCCACAAAACTGACAGGCTTCTTTATTACCCCAAGTGTAAGCAATCCACAAAACTGACAGGCTTCTTCATTACCCCAAGTGTAGGCAATCCACAAAACTGACAGGCTTCTTCCTTACCCCAAGTGCAGGCAATCCACAAAACTGACAGGCTTCTTCCTTACTCCAAGTGTAGGCAATTCACAAAACTGACAGGCTTCTTCCTTACTCCAAGTGTAGGCAATCCACAAAACTGACAGGCTTATTCCTTACCCCAAATGTAGGCAATCCACAAAACTGACAGGCTTCTTCATTATCCCAAGTGTAGGCAATCCACAAAACTGACAGGCTTTTTCCTTACCCCAAGTGTAGGCTATCCACAAAACTGACAGGCTTCTTCCTTTAATCCAAGTGTAGGCAATTCACAACACTGACAGGCTTCTTCCTTGCCCCAAGTGTAGGCAGTCCACAAAACTGACAGGCTTATTCCTTTCTGCAAGTGTAGGCAATCAACAAAACTGGCAGGCTTATTCCTTACCCAAAGTGTAGGCAGTCCACAAAACTGACAGGCTTCTTCCTTACCCCAAGTGTAAGCAATCCACAAAACTGACAGGCTTCTTCCTTACCCCAAGTGTTGGCAATTCACAAAACTGACAGGCTTCTTCCTTACCCTAAGTGTAGGCAATCAACAAAACTGACAGGCTTATTCCTTACCTCAAGTGGAGGCAATCCACAAAACTGACAGGCTTCTTCCTTACCCCAAGTGTAGGCAATCCACAAAACTGCAGGCTTATTCCTTACCCCAAATGTAGGCTATCCGCAAAACTGACAGGCTTATTCCTTACCCCAAGTGTAGGCAATCCACAAAACTGACAGGCTTTTTCCTTACCCCTAACGTAGGCTATCCACAAAACTGACAGGCTTCTTCCTTACCCCAAGTGTAGGTAATTCACAAAACTGACAGGCTTCTTCCTTACCCCAAGTGTAGGCAATCCACAAGACTGACAGGGTTCTTCCTTACCCAGAGTGTAGGCAATCCACAACACTGACAGGGTTCTCCAAAGTGTAGACAATCCACAAAACTGACAGGGTTCTTCCTTACCAAGAGTGTAGGCAATCCACAAAACTGACAGGCTTTGTCCTTACCGAAATTGTAGGTAACACACAAAGTTTGATAACTATAGATGGTAGTCAACTCAAGTTATTGTGCAAAAGCCCAAACTGGTTAGTCATATGGATAGACTTTATAACATTATTTTTACTGCCTTATTGTTGGTGTTTTAAAAGAGAGAGTCATCTCAAGCATATGTACAATTAAAAGAAAACAAGATCTTGCCACATCATTACAATTTTAGCAGATTTATGGTACTGTACAAAATCTAGCAGATTTATGGTACTGTACAAAATCTAGCAGATTTATGGTACTGTACAAAATCTAGTAGATTTATGGTACTGTACAAAATAAAATTGATTTTCAGGAAATAAATCATCTAACTCAGGGGCTAAAAAAGTCCAATAATAAATTATTGATCCACAAAAACAAATTTTGGAAAAAAAGACTAAAATTATATATTTTTGTTCCTTTTCTTTTATAGAATTTGATATTTTATATCAAAATTTACTTGTCCCGCAACAAATTTGAGTTTTTTGAGTTCATGCAACAGTGTCATCCTCTACTTCATATATACCACTTTGCACCAGATCTTGTCAGGTTCATCTGACATTCCTTTACTATAATCTTGCATAAAATCAAGTAACTACTGCACAGTCAGATGGGGAAATTGTACTATTTCCCAACCACAAAAGCTTCAAAAGAAAGCAGCATGAATGACTGTTAATATATCCTTTGCATGCACCAGGACTTGTTCATAGAGTCAAGATGATTAAATATAGATCAGAGAATAGATTAGATGAAAGCAGTTATTAAATTTAAAAGTAGCAAAAATCTGTTCCAGTGTATGACATTTGAAAGTATCAAAGGTTCTGTTCTAGTACATAGATGAATCATGTTACAAAGCTTTTCTATTACAATCTTTGAAGAATTTTTAACAAAGTTTATAATTATGAAAATGACATACTGAACCATTCAAAGGAGTTCCACAGTAACGAAGGGTCCAAAACACAAATCTCCATGGTAATCGATGGTTCAAAATACAAGTCTCTGTGGTAAGCAAGGAGTCAAGATACAAAACACTATGGTAATCAAGGAGTCAAGATACAAAACAAAAAACAATATGGTAAACAATAAATCAAGATACAAAATAATATGGTAAGCAAGGAATTAAGAAACAAAACACTATTGTAAGCAAGGAGTCAAGATGCAAAACACTATGGTAAGCAAGAAATCAAGATACAAAACAATATGGTAAGCAGGGAGTCAAGATACAAAACACTATGGTAAGCAAGGAGTCAAGATACAAAACACTGGTTCACAGTTGCCTGCTGATTCAGTAAAATCATACATGAAGATATTGATTCAGTTCATGCTAAATAATTTGAGAATTATGCAACAGAATTTGTATAATAACTATTAAGTTATGAAAATTTACAAATAAGTTTTAAAGAAAACCTCTATATTTAACCTTTAATGGTGTTTTTATCTGTAACTTCACATCTACGCACAAACCAGCCCTTAGCTTGCCATATGACATAGGTCACAAAGTCAGGGAGATAAGCCTTCTTCCCTATCTGCCATCATGACCTCAGGACCTCAACCTTTAAGTTCTTGCCTAAGGTCAAAGCATCTATAAGAAAATCAAAGCTGGTAAATGAAGCATTTACCCTGAGTGCATATCTAATATTCCTGGTTGCATGAACACAGTTTTTTGAGTGAATAGATCAAACTGATGAATCAGCAAGCAATAAAATACATTCAGATTATAATGAAACTGAGTACTAATAAGTCAAAAAGAACAAGAATATGAATTCTTTGTTTTAGACTATGTAGTCATTATTTCTAAATTAAAACTAAAATACACTGTATAAATTTTACTTTAAACATAGAAGACCATAGGTATCTAATGTACCAATTATACATACCAATTAATATCTATAGGCTGTGTCTGACATTGATAAGAATGAAACCATATAAGATATTTAAAGAATAATTTGTTCCATCTATCTATAGTCTTAGAAATTAAATAAATGTCATTATGTTCCACTTCCATCTATCTATAGTCTTAGAAATTAAATAAATGTCATTATGTTCCACTTCCATCTATCTATAGTCTTAGAAATTAAATGAATGTCATTATGTTCCACTTCCATCTATCTATAGTCTTAGAAATTAAATGAATGCCATTATGTTCCACTTCCATCTATCTATAGTCTTAGAAATTAAATAAATATCATTATGTTCCACTTTCATCTATCTATAGTCTTAGAAATTAAATGAATGTCATTATGTTCCACTTCCATCTATCTATAGTCTTAGAAATTAAATGAATGCCATTATGTTCCACTTCCATCTATCTATAGTCTTAGAAATTAAATGAATGTCATTATGTTCCACAGTGACTTCAAGGTATAATTCTTACTATTAGATGTCATCACCTCTACAAAATGTATACAGGCTATTAGTATAGCAGTGGAACGCTTAATAAAAAACAAAGACTGATATTATAACAATTACTAGCTTTTTTCATTTAGTTACTAAAGTTTGTCTACAGTGGAGTATAATACAATGACAATAACAGTTGATTAATAAGATTAATTTTCATGTTCAAAGATCAATTTCTAAATTCACAAAATGTGAAAGTAAATTCTGCATTTGCATTATACAGAAAATCTTCCTCTATACTGTTTGTAAATAACAGTTCATATGTCGTCCAAGCAAAATTATTAGTCCACTGTGATCAATTTATATTATAGTTCTAAAAAAGAAAAGCAAGATCTAACTTCTGAATTATCTACAATTGTATTGCTACTCATTTACACAAATCAGGTCTGTGTGACCTACTTATAACATAAACTATTGTAAATTGACCAGTTTTCCCATGATGATGTCATTGCAGAACATACAACAAAATTCTGTCACCTTGAACTCTGACCTTTTAAACAGACCATTCATGTTTCAACTCATACATGCTATATTGGATCTATCTATATCTAAATGTGTTAACTTATGATATAAAAAATTTGTACAGCTCTCAAAAATTTACTCTAAAAATCTAAGTAACACTTTAACCTGTGGCCTTGACCTTTGGTTATTGGATTCCTTCATCCTCAAAAGATGCAACAAGTACACTGGTAAATTTTAAAATGAATATCTGAATATCTATATTGTTTGTTTAACTTTCATCCATGATTCTAGTTTGTAAGGAACAACATACTTCATAGCTATCTTTTATCCATTATTGTACTGCAGACTGAACTATATGATAATGTAAATATCTTGAAACTGTATTTTGTCTTTATAAGGTTTCAAAAGGTGTGCCTGCTTTTGGTCTTGTTTGTGTCTTATAAATATATTTTTTTTACTGATTTCTGGTTCAATGTCAAGACTGTTTTAGAAGAGTATAATATTCTAAAATCAAACTTCTTTACAATGTGATGAGAAAATGTCCAACAACTTTATTTTCTGATTATTTTTAATGCTTCTATACAAGGTTGTGATCAACAAGATTATTTATTACTATTTTAAAATTTGTCTTGTGGAATCAGTCTCTTACTTGTGTTTAGTTATAATTTGAGAGGAATTATTTAGGCAAATTATTCATTGGAATTTTAAAAGTACTCATAACTTGGGACTAAATCAATATTTTAGCATTATTGTGAATTAATTCAATTACAATCTGTGTTAAATCATTGTGATACATTAAGACTATTATCACATCAGTTCATCCAAGACTATTGGCACACTAGCACATTCAATACTGGAATTCGTTTGGAACACAATTTGTTTGGATTTTTGATAGAACGTTTTGGTTTATTTGGAATTTAATTCACATTACTACATTTTTACATTTTGACTTATGTGATTGAGAAATAAATTATCTGTTGAATTTTCTTAAACGTTTTGGCTTTTCATTTTCTCTTGCTAAGTTAAAGACTACAAAGTCCTAATGCTAATCTATATAAACATAAGGTTTATTAAATAAATATTATATTAGATTGTTGTTCAGAGGGCCCCGAGTGGCCAAGTGGTCTAAAGAGCTGTCCGTTACAGATCACTGCCATCTTACCTCTGTCTGCGTGTGTTCCAGTCTTAAGGATTCGGCAAATGTGGATATGTGAGAAAGCTTGCCAGTAGCTTCTCGTGAGTCGGTGGTTCTTTCCGGTGATTTCCCGGTTTCTTCCTCTACCATTAATATTGGCTGCCATGACTAGCCTAACGTGTGCTGAAAAATGGCATTAAGCCCATTAACCAGATTGTTGTGCATGCCTTTAATTTAGAAATCTTAACAGTGAGTGTTATCTAACAAATTTTATGTTGGACTAAATCTAGATGGATGGACAGATGAACAGACACACCAACAGATGCTAATTGGATCACTATATCAAGCAAACTGTTGACTACATGAAATCAATTTACTCTGGAATACATGCAGAAATCAAATTTTTATGCTCATAACTGTTTCAATGCAGTGAGATATTTGTATCTCAAAATTTTTGGAACCCCTTAAAACTTTAATTACAAGTGTTTTGCAAACTGTGGCATGCTGCCTGTAAATAGTGTATTGATGACACAGATATATGGAATCCTTAGAAATCATAAGACTTTTCAGCTTGAGCTTCATATTTATTTTTGACCAATCACAAATGACATCACTTTCCAAAGCTTTTTTCTGATTGGCAGATATAAGAAATTCAATCTAAAACTCAAGTTCAGTTTCAGGATTACAGACTGAGTCCTGGTAACTCAGGGTAAATGCATTAACTTTGAGTCAAGTATATCAGCATACAAACTTTAAGTCCATATATATCAGGGTACAAACTTGAGTACAGGTATATCAGCAATACAGACTTTGAGTCTTGATACATGTATATCAGGGTACAAAATTCAGTACAGGTATATCAGCATACAAACTTTGAGTCCTGTCATATCATGGTACAAGCTTAAGTACAGCTATACCAGCATACAACTTTGAGTTCTGGTATATCAGGGTACAAACTTTGAGTGCTGTTAAATCAGGGTATATACTTTGAGTCCTGGTATATCAGTGTATATGTATCAACTTGGAGTCCCAGTACAGTTTTTATTAGTGGACAAACTTTGAGTCCTGCTATATCAAAGTACAAGCTTTGAGTCCTCTGTAATATTGTACCTAAGTTGAAGCTGAATTAGTAAATGCTTCCTAAAATGTGTTTTTCAAAAACTGAAACATGGGACCTTAACACTGATGATGTAACCAGAAATCAATGAACTGTACGAATGCATTGTCTTACTATTTGTGAGGTTCATCCAATTTTTTGCTGAAAGTGCATGTTTTATCTCTTGATTTAACTTCAACACATTACAGGCTGTTCATGCCATGGAAATAGATCAAAATGCAATTCCTAAGGAAACACACCAAGGCAGGAAGAGTATCAAACCCTGGAACTTGTATTATGAGTCTGATTCTCTACCAACTGTGCTGCCCGAGTTCATCTATACCAATCTAGCTAAAACCTAGAACTTGAATGGGACCCTAAAACTGAAAATGGTGTGAGATTGCAAAACATCAATAATCATCATAAGGTCTATTCACTCTTTGCAAGCTGTGAATTCTGAATAACAAGCCAGCAGTATATGTATTAGTTTCACTTGGGAACTTAGTTACATAAAATCTGACAATTATTATAGTCCCATTAAAATCAGACACTCTGTAATTATGGTCCCATTAAAATATAACACCACCATTTTCTGTAATTTTGCTATCAGTCTCCCTTTTCCAGACTTATAATCTAACAATAAAACTAATCATACCTTGTTTGATAGGTCAAATAAAAGACATCAGCTGATATTATGATTAGCCTATACAAGGAGTTCAAGAAAAACCAGTTAAAAAGACAACCATGTCTGATTAACATGTATTTTGGGGGCACATGAATATCTGAAATTGTTGTGAATTCTTTATTATTATTATTATTATTATTATTATTATTATTATTATTATTATTATTATTATTATTATTATTATTATTATTATTATTATTATTATTATTATTATTATTATTATTATTATTATTATTATTATTTCCATTTTTTAGCAGCAAATAGACATACCATGTGTCTGTCTATCTGTCTGTCTGACCAACCATTCATCCCACTTTTCTAACTACATCTTCTCCTAAACTGTGTTGTGTAAATTAACCAAACCATGCATGTAAGTTACCCATGTGTTACATATCTGTGAAACAGTTGAGATTTGGGGGTCTGTCCCCTCATGTTCCTTGAAGGGTGTCAAATGCTAAAATTAGCAAAATTGCAGTAATATTATTTTTTTACTAAACTTTAAAAATGATTTTATGCCATAAAGTCAATTCATATATGTAACAGATTTACAACTGCAATACCTGGTTCAGGGTATGTAACAGATTTGGGGTTACAAGACCTAGTTCTAGGGTATGTAACCACTAGTTCAAGGATATATAAAAGAGTTGGGGTTACAAGCACTTGTTCAAGGATATATAAAAGATTTGAGGTTGCAAGCACTAGTTGAAAGGTATTAACAAATTTGGGGTTACAAGCACTAGTTGAAGGGTATTAACAAATTTGGGATTACAAGCACTAGTTGAAGGGTATTAACAGATTTGGAGTTACAAGCTCTAGTTCATGGACATGTAACAGATGTTGTGTTACAAGAACTAGTTCATTGGGGGAAAGGGAGAACATGCAATAAAGAGATTCTTCAAAGAAGTAACTCTAACAATTTTGGCATTTAATCAAACTTTATTATTCATGAACACATTTCTTGCAGGCAAAACTAAGAACAGACACCTGCATGCTTTTACACTGATTGTGTCATAATGACACCAATTCATGCTTCACACAGATCAAATCTCACTGACACCAATTCATGCTTCACACAGATTACATCTCATTGACACCAATTCATGCTTCACACAGATAACATCTCACTGATGCCAAATTAATTAATCACACAGATTACATCTCACAAACACCAATTTCGTACAGGATTACATCTCACTAACACCAATTTCATGCTTCACACAGATCAAATCTCACTGACACCAATTTCATGCTTCACACAGATTACATCTCATTGACACCAATTCATGCTTCACACAGATCAAATCTCACTGACACCAATTCATGCTTCACACAGATAACATCTCACTGACACCAAATTAATTAATCACACAGATTACATCTCACTAACACCAATTTCGTACAGGATTACATCTCACTAACACCAATTTCATGCTTCACACAGATTACTTCTCACTGACACCATTTCATGTTCACACAGATTACATCTCACTGACACCAATTTCATGCTTTAAACAGATTACATCTCACTGACACCAATTTCATGCTTCACACAGATTACATCTCACTGACACCAGTTCATGCTTCACACAGATTACATCTCACTGACACCAATTTCATGCTTCACACAGATTACATCTCACTGACACCAGTTCATGCTTCACACAGATTACATCTCACTGACACCAATTTCATGCTTCACACAGATTACATCTCACTGACACCAAAATCATGTTTCACACAGATTACATTTCACTTACACCAATTTCATGCTTCAGACAGATTATATTTCACTGACACCAATTCATGCTTCACACAGATAACATCTCACTGACACCAAATTAATCACACAGATTACATCTCACTCACACCAATTTCATACAGGATTACATCTCACTAACACCAATTTCATGCTTCACACAGATTACATCTAACTGACACCATTTCATGTTCATACAGATTACATCTCACTGACACCAATTTCATGCTTTACACAGATTACATCTCACTGACACCAATTTCATGCTTCACACAGATTAAATCTCACTGACACCAATTTCATGCTTCTCACAGATTACATCTCACTGACACCAATTCATGCTTCACACAGATTACATCTCACTGACACCAATTATATGCTTCACACAGATTACATCTCACTGACACTAATTCATGCTTCACACAGATCACATCTCACTGACACCAATTCATGCTTCGCACAGATTACATCTCACTTACATCAATTTCATGTTTCATACAGATTACATCTCACTGACACCAATTTCATGCTTCACACAGATTACATCTCACTGACACCAAATTCATGCTTCACACAGATTACATCTCACTGACACCAAATTCATGCTTCACACAGATTACATCTCACTGACACCAAATTCATGCTTCACACAGATTACATCTCACTCACACCAATTTCATGCTATTGCCCTGATTTCATCACAGCAATGCCACCTTCATGCTTTTACACAGATTCTGTCATATTGATAAAGTCATGCTAATACAAACTGGCATAACCTGGAATGTGCTAATGAATTGTGGAAAATTTATTCTTTTGACAAATTATTTACATTCACCCATACTAAGGGCTTATTATGTATATCCCTCATTTGGGATCCTTTGCATGTCCCTTTTTAGGTTTCAATCTGTAGTCCCTCATTAAGGATCCAAAATGTAGTCCCTCATTAGGGATCCACATGTAAGTCCCTTATTAGTGATCCATCTGTAAGTCCCTTATTAAGGATCCATTTGTAAGTCCCTTTTTAGGGATCCATCTGTAGTCTCTTATTAGGGATCCATCTGTAGTCTCTTATTAGGGATCCATCTGTAGTATCTCATTAGGGATCCATCTGCAAATCCCTTATTAGGGATCTATTTGTAGTCCCTTATTAGAGATCCATCTGTAAGTCCCTTATTAGGGATCCATTTGTAGTCCCTAATTAGGGATCTATCTCTAGGTCTCATTTTAGGTATCCATCTGTAAGTCCCTTATTAGGAATTCATCTGTAAGTCCCACATTAGGGATCCATCTGTAGTCCATTATTAGGGATCCATATGTAAGTCCCTTTTTGTCCCGTTTTTTAAGGATCATTTGTAAGTCCCTTATTATGTATATCCCTCATTGGAAATTTATCTGTAAGTCCTTTATTAGTGATCCATCGATATATCTATCACTAGAGATCTATCTGTAGTCCCTCATTAGGGATCCACCTGTAAGTTCCTTATTACGGATCCATCTGTATATCCCTCATTAGGGATCCATCTATAGTCCCTTGTTAGGGATCCATCTGTAGTCCATTATTAGGGACCCATTTATAGTCCAGTTTTAGGGATCCATCTGTAGTCCCTTATTAACATCGTATTCTTAATTGTATCAAAACCATATGCTTGAGAATGTTACATATTTCACCTTTGTTTTATATACCATTTACAGCCTTTTATCATATTTCTGGTTAATAGATTATCTTGTTGTACTTTACACATACTTTAATTTGGAAAGGTATGTCTTAATGATGATTTTGTGCACTTTTCATCTTTGTAGTTTGTGAGCTTTAGTCTAATTGGCAACACTTGGCTTTTATTGTACTGAGGTGAAACTACATACATGCATACAGACATATAGCAAAAGCTATCAACTTTGTGTTGAAAGCAAATTACATGACCAATGAAAAGCCAGATAGTACTTCTGTTCTCTATATTCCATTTGTTGCCTTAATTAGCACTCACTTGTCCTTGATGAATAATAATGAGCTAAGTTGACTGGATAATGCATCATTGATTAACAAAATGTTTGTTGTTTGTCCATCATGTCGAGAAGACCACTCTAGTCATTTTGTGAGTTGGAGGGGCTGGTTCTGTTCTGTGTGCTTGCAGGTGGCTGATAAGGCCAATACTTGCATGGAATGTTCGATTGCAAAAGGGACAAGGGATGAGTGGGACATCTCCAGGAAGGCTGTTGGCATGTGCTTTTCTGACTTTCCTCTTCAGCTCTGCAGCTGCTGTCCTGCTAGATTCACAAGACTTGGAGCCTTTGTGCAGATAGGAATGCCAAGTGACTTGATCGCTGGCTGTTTGCTCCATGAATCAGAATTTATGTTGAATGCTTTCAATGCACCTTACAATTGTCTTTCAGGCATTTCTTCTGATCTCCATAGGATCTCAGTCATTGCTGTAGTTCACCATAGAAGATTTTCTTAGGTCTGGCCTGCATACAACATGTCCCGCCCAGAGTATCTGGGACTGCATCAGGATGGTATGAATGCTAGGGAGACCAGCTTTGGCTTGTACTTCAGAGTCTGGGACTTTTGTCCTGCCACTTGATGTTCAAGGTTTTCCTGCAACTTGTATTGTGAAAGAGGTTCAGCTTCCTGACATGGCCATTGATACACCATCCACGTTTGACATGCGTAGAGTAATGTGGGGAGCACAACTGCCTTATAAACCTTTAGTTTGGTTGTGAGGCTGATGCCTCTTCTATTCTAGAAGTTGACATACAGTCTGCCAAAAGTTGCACTGGATCTGACAATGCAGATGTTTACCTCATTGTCAATGGTGACACTCTGTAATAGTGTGCTGTCAAGGTAGGTGCAGGGGTTCACTACATCGAGTTTTTGGCTGTTGATGGGCTAAACATAGGGCTTTCCTGGGGCCAGCCTCTTCAGTATTTCAGTCTTCTTAGTATTTATGGTGAGACTAAAGCTTGTGCAGGAACTGGAGAACTTGTTAATGCTGCATTGCAGGTCAGCTTCTGAGCCAGCATTGAGAGTACAATCATCAGCAAAAAAGAACTCCCTGATGGTGTCTGTCATAACCTTGGATTTTGCTTGAAGACTCATGTGGTTGAACAGTTTTCCTTCTGTATGGTATCTGAGGAGACTCCATCATCTCCATCTCTGAAATCATTAGTCAGCATGGTGGAGAACAATAGACTTTACAGTGCCAGTGCCATAACACAACCCTGCTTGACACCATTAGTTATGGGGAATGGTTCAGATATCTCTCCATTCTCCTGGACTCATGACTGCATGCTGTCATGGAATTGCTGAACCATGGATATAAATTATTTGGACATCCATACTTGGCCATTACCTTCCATAATCCTTCTTTACTGACAGTATTAAAAGGCTTTGTCAAGTCAATGTAGATGGAGAATAGGTCAGCATTTTGCTCTTGATATTTCTATTGTAGCTGCCTTGCAGCAAACACTATGTCAGTAGTCCCATGTTCTTTCTGGAATCCATACTTGCTTTCTGGCAGGACACCCTGGTCAAGGTGCAAAGTGAGGCAGTTCAGTAAGATTCTGGTGAGTATCTTTTCTGCAATTAAGAGCAAGGATATACCCCAGTGGTTGGTGGTTTCCTTTGTGCTTGTACAGGTGGATTATGGAAGCATCTTTGAATTTTTGGGGCATTGTCTCTTGCTGCCACATCAGTAAGAACAGTTTGTGGAGCTTTTCTATCAGAGCTTTGCCCATTTCCTTGTAGACTTCTACTGGGATGGCATCTGAGCCAGGGGTTTTGCCACTGGAGAGCAGATGTATTGCTTTCTGTGTCTCAGGCAAGGTTGGAGGGTATTAGAGTGCATCACTAATGGGTTATTGGGGGAGACAGCTGATGGTTTCATCATTGATGAATGGAGGGTGATTGAAGACGCTGTCAAAATGTTCTGCCCATCGTTCAAGAATCTTCTCTTTGTCGGTAATTAGCATGTTACCATCTGTGCTGAGAATGGGTGATGATCGAGAGGATGTAGGTCAATACACTTCTTTCAGGACATTGTAGAAGTTCTTCATGTCGTGCCTGTCTGAGTAGCCCTGGATCTCATCAGCTTTGTTGCTAAGCCAAGTGTCTCGCATCATTAACAAAATATACTGTTGTTGTGTCACAGTCAATAAAAGTTAGGAAAATAATAAATTTAAAAAGTGCCAAACACGGTGTTTCATAGCTTTAAGAACCAGATACATGTATAACATCATAGTTACATAATTACATATAATTACATCCTAGTTACATAATTAGGGATCCACCTGAAAGTTCCTTATAATTATATCATAGTTACATAATTACCTTTATTTACATCTTAGTTTATCCCATTTAAGTTAAAGAGTCTAAAGCTATTAATTCTACTGTTATATGGAATGGTTGCTTTCTATATACAGTCCACTGTACAGGAAATAATTACAAAACAGCTATTATTATAACAGATTGAAATAAAAAAGACCCAGAACTTTCCAGCTGTATTATGGAGCAAGTTTTGTACTGTTCAAAAAAACTACAAATCAAGTGAAATACACAGATGGCACACTGACATGATGTCAAAGCTTTAGACATAATGAAATATACAGGCAGTACTCTGACATGATGGCAATGCTTTCTAAGACATATAAAATATACAGTGACAGTACACTGACATGACGACAAAGCTTTACATATAGTGAAATACATAGATAGTACATTAACATGATGGTAAAGTTTTAGACAGAGTAAAAGACAGACACTGTCCACTGACATGAATCAAAGCTTTAGACATAGTGAAATACACACACTGTACACTGACATGATGGCAAAGCTTTAAACAGTGAAATACAGAGACAGTTCACTAACATTATCAATCTCTTAACCTAAGAGGTCATTGGAGCACTACATTTGACTTTACAGCCAATTCTCTACATCTTTCCATGTTTTATACTGCCCTTTGGGAATCTCCAAATTCAATGCATGTCCACTCTTTAATGTTGTCTTCCCACCTCTTCTTCTGTCTGCCTCTTCTTCTGTACCATCTCACTGTGCCCTGCAAGATTGTTTTTGTCAGTCAAGATGATCTTGAGACATCACCACATACACTGATACAGAAGTCTTCATAGGATCTCATGGCTCACTAGATCTTATTGCGAACTTCTTCATTGGTTACAAGGTCAATGTATGAGATGCCAAAGTTCTTGTGGCAGCATCTCATCTCAAAGGTTTGAATCCTTCTTTGTATACAGAAAGATAGATATAACATTCATGTGCATCAGCCTTATTTTGGAACCAAAAGCAATGTTGGCATCTTTACATTTTGGTCTCCACATTGTTATTGCTGCTGTTGTCTGAGCAATCCTGCAAAGTAGTTTTGGTTTGGAGCCCTCATCTGTGATAATTGATCCCAAGTACTTGAATCTTGTGACTCTTTCCAGCGTCTGTCCACTGATCTTTATTTCTGCACTGATGCCATTGGTGTTGTTTGTCATCAGTTTATTTTTTGGTGCTAATCTCTATTTAATATGCTGTGGAGATTATTTTGAGGCATTCAACCAAGTAAGCCATGTCTTTTTTCATCTCCTGTGAAGTGAAGGTTGATAATTGTCCTTCCTCTGATGCTGATAGTGCTTCTGTGGTCATGTCTATGATCCTTTACAGGAACATTTTGAAGAGATTAGGTGATAGTATACATCCCTGTCTGACTCCAACTGTTGTTCAACACCACTCTTCTCTAGCTGCCATTGATGAGAACAGTACTGGTGGCTTTGCCATAGAGGTCCTCAGCAACCTGCACCAGGTTTGAGTTCATGTTGTTGAGCTAAATTGATGGACAAACTTAAGATGTAGTGAAATACACAGAAAGTACATTGATATGATGACAAAGCTTTAGACACAGTGAAATACACAGGCAGTACACTGACATGATAGCAAAGCTTTAGACACAGTGAAATACACAGACAGTACATTGACATGTTCACAAAACTTTAGACAGTGAAATACAGACACTACACTGACATGATAGCAAAGCTTTAGACATAATAAAATACACAGACAGTACACTGACATGATGGCAAAGCTTTAGACATAGTGAAATACACAGACTGTACACTGACGTAATAGTAAAGATTTAGGCAGTAAAATACAGAGATGGTATATTGACCTGAAGATAAATCCAAAGAGTGTGTGCAAGATTTGACTGTAAAACATCCCCATGGTGGGAAAGATTATCAGTAAAATATCCCCATGGTGTGCAAGATTATTAGTAAACATCCCAAAGTGTCCAAGATTATCAGTAAAACATCCCAATGGTGTGAAAGATTATCAGTAAAACATCCCAATGGTGTGAAAGATTATCAGTAAAACATCCCCATGGTGTGCAAGATTTGACTGTAAAACATCCCCATGGTATGAAAAATTATCAGTAAAACATCCCCATGGTGTGCAAAATTTGACAGTATAACATCCCCATGGTGTGAAAGATTTATCAGTAAAACATCCTGGTGTGCAAATTCAACAGAAAAATATCTCCCAGGTGTGTAAGATTGAACAGTAAAACATCCCCATGGTGTGCAAGATCTGACAGTAAAAAACATCCCCATGGTGTGAATGATTTATTAGTAAAACATATCCATGGTGTGCAAAATTCAACACTAAAACATCCCCATGGTGTGAAAGATTTATCAGTAAAACAACCACAAGGTGTACAAGATTATCAGTAAAACATCCCCATGGTGTGTAAGATTTGACTGTAAAATATCCTCATGGTGTTAAAGATTATCAGTAAAAATTCCCCATGGTATGCAAAATGTGACAGTAAAACATTCCCATGGTGTGAAAGATTTATCAGTAAAACATCCCCATGGTGTGCAAGATTTGACAGTAAAACATCCCCATGGTATGAAAGATTTAACAGTAAAACATCCCCATGGTGTGCAAGATTTGACTTTAAAACATTGCCATGGTGTAAAAGATTTATCAGTAAAACATCCCCATGGTGTGCAAAATTCAACAGCAAAACATCTGCCAGGTGTATAAGATTGAACAGTAAAACATCCCCATGGTGTGAAAGATTTATCAGTAAAACATCCACATAAAGTGCAAAATTTGACAGCAAAACATCTCCTAGGTATGTAAGATTGAACAGTAAAACATCCCCATGGTGTGCAAGATTTGAAAGTAAAAACATCCCTATGGTGTGAAAGATTTTTCAGTAAAACATCCCCATGGTGTGCAAGATTTGACAGTAAAACATCCCAAATGGTGTGAAAGATTGAACAGTAAAACATCCCCATGGTCTGCAAGATTATCAGTAAAACATCCCCATGGTGTGAAAGATTTATCAGTAAAACATCCACTTAGTGTGCAAAATTTGACAGCAAAACATCTCCCATGTATGTAAGATTGAACAGTAAAACATCCCCAGGGTGTGCATGATTTGACAGTAAAACTTCCAAATGGTACGAAGGATTTGACAGGAAAATTATCCCCATGGTATGAAAGATTTTACAGTAAAAACATCCCCATGGTATACAGTAAAACATTCCCATGGTTTGAAAGATTTATCAGTAAAAATTCCCCACGGTGTGAAAGATTTATCAGTAAAACATCCCCATGGTGTGCAAAATTTGACAGTAAAACATCTCCCAGGTGTGAAAGATTTTTCAGTAAAACATCCCCATGGTGTGCAAGATTTGACAGTAAAACATCCCAAATAGTGTGAAAGATTTATCAGTAAAACATCCCCATGGTGTGCAAGATTATCAGTAAAACATCCCCATGGTGTGAAAGATTTATCAGTAAAACATCGACTTGGTGTGCAAGATTTGAATGTAAAACATCCCCATGGTGTGAAAAATTTATCAGTAAAATATCCACATGGTGTGCAAGATTTAACAGTAAAAAATCCCCATGGTGTGCAAAATTCGACAGCAAAAACATCTCCCGGGTGTGTAAGATTGAACAGTAAAACATCCCAATGGTGTGCAAGATTCGACAGTAAAACATTTCCAAGGTGTGTAAGATTGAATAGTTAAACATCGCCATGGTGTTCAAGATTTGACAGTAAAACATCCCCATGGTGTGAAAGATTTATCAGTAAAACATCTCCATGGTGTGCAAGATTTGACTGTAAAACATCCCCATGGTGTGAAAGATTTATCAGTAAAACATCCCCATGGAGTGCAAAATTCAACAGCAAAACATCTCCTGGGTGTGTAAGATTGAACAGTTAAACATCCCAATGGTGTGCAAGATTCGACAGTAAAACATTTCCAAGGTGTGTAAGATTGAACAGTAAAACATCCCCATGGTGTGAAAGATTTATCAATAAAGCATCCCCATGGTGTTCAAAATTCGACAGAAAAACATCTCCCAGGTGTGAAAGATTTATCAGTAAAACATCCCCATAGTGTGCAAGATTTGACAGTAAAACATCCCCATGGTATGAAAGATTTATCAGTAAAACATCCCCATGGTGTGCAAAATTCGACAGCAAAACATCTCCCAGGTGTGTAAAATTGAACAGTAAAACATCCCCATGGTGTGCATGATTTGACAGTAAAACTTCCAAATAGTACGAAAGATTTGACAGTAAAACATCCCCATGGTATGAAAGATTTTACAGTAAAAACATCCCCATAGTATGAAAGATTTGACAGTTAAAACATCCCCATGGTAAGGAAGATTTATCAGTAAAACATCCCCATGGTGTGCAAAATTTGACAGTAAAAAATCTCCCAGGTTTGTAAGATTGAACAGTAAAACATCCACATGCTGTGCAAGATTTGACAATAAAAACATCCCCATGGTGGGAAAGATTTGACAGTAAAACATCTCCTTGATGTGCAAGATTTGACTGTAAAACATCCCCATGGTGTGCAAGATTTAACAGTAAGAAATCCCCATGGTGTGCAAAATACGACAGTAAAACATCCCCATGGTGTGAAAGATTTATCAGTAAAACATCCCCATGGTGTGCAAAATTCGACAGTAAAACATCTCCCAGGTGTGTAAGATTGAATAGTTAAACATCGCCATGGTGTTTAAGATTTGACAGTAAAACATTTCCATGGTGTGAAAGATTTATCAGTAAAACATCCCCATGGTGTGCAAGATTTGACTGTAAAACATCCCCATGGTGTGAAAGATTTATCAGTAAAACATCCCCATGGTGTGCAAGATTTGACTGTAAAACATCCCCATGGTGTGAAAGATTTATCAGTAAAATATCCCCATGGTGTGCAAAATTTGACAGTAAAACATTTCCAAGGTGTGTAAGATTGAACAGTAAAACATCCCCATGGTGTGAAAGATTTATCAATAAAGCATCCCCATGGTGTGCAAAATTCGACAGTAAAACATTTCCAAGGTGTGTAAGATTGAACAGTAAAACATCCCCATGGTGTGTAAGATTTATCAGTAAAACATCCCCATGGTGTGCAAAATTTGATGGTAAAACATCTCCCAGGTGTATAAAATTGAACAGTAAAATATCCCCATTGTGTGCAATATTCGACAGCAAAACATCTCCCAGGTGTGTAAGATTTATCAGTGAAACATCCCCATGGTGTGCAAGATTCAACAGTAAAAAATCCCCATGGTGTGAAAGATTTATCAGTAAAAGATCCCCATGGTGTGCAAAATTTGACAGCAAAACATCTCCCATGTATGTAAGATTGAACAGTAAAACATCCCCATGGTGTGCATGATTTGACAGTAAAACTTCCAAATGGTACGAAAGATTTGACAGGAAAATTATCCCCATGGTATGAAAGATTTTACAGTAAAATCATCCCCATGGTATGAAATATTTGACAGTTAAAACATCCCTATGGTATGAAAGATTTACCAGTAAAACATCCCCATGGTGTGCAAAATTTGACAGTAAACCATCCCATGGTGTGAAAGATTTATCAATAAAACATCCGCATGGTGTGCAAAATTTGACAGTAAAAAATCTCCCAGGTGTGTAAGATTGAACAGTAAAACATCCCCATTGTGTGCAAGATATAAAAGTAAAACATTCCCAAATGGTGTGGAAGATTATCAGTAAAACATCCCCATGGTGTGAAAGATTTATCAGTAAAACATCCACATTGTGTGCAAGATTTATCAGTAAAACATTCACATGGTGTTAAAGATTATCAGTAAAAAATCCCCATGGTGTACAAAATTCGACAGTAAAACATCCCCATGGTGTGGAAGATTTATAAGTAAAACATCCCCATGGTGTGCAAGATTATCAGTAAAACATCCCCATGATGTGAAAGATTTATCAGTAAAACATCCACATTGTGTGCAAGATTTGATGGTAAAACATCCACATGGTGTTAAAGATTATCAGTAAAAAATCCCAATGGTGTGCAAAATATGACAGTAAAACATCCCCATGGTGTGAAAGATTTATCAGTAAAACATCCACATGGTGTGCAAAATTCGACAGTAAAACATCTCCCAGGTGTGTAAGATTGAATAGTTAAACATCCCCATGGTGTTCAAGATTTGACAGTAAAACATCCCCATGGTGTGCAAGATTTGACTGTAAAACATCCCCATGGTGTGAAAGATTTATCAGTAAAACATCCCCATGGTGTGCAAAATTCGACAGTAAAACATCTCCCAGGTGTGTAAGATTGAATAGTTAAACATCCCCATGGTAATCAAGATTTGACAGTAAAACATCCCCATGGTGTGAAAGATTTATCAGTAAAACATCCCCATGGTGTGCAATATTTGACTGTAAAACATCCCCATGGTGTGAAAGATTTATCAGTAAAACATCCCCGTGGTGTGCAAAATTCAACAGCAAAACATCTCCCAGGTGTATAAGATTGAACAATAAAACATCCCCAAGGTGTGCAAGATTCGACAGTAAAACATTCCCCAGGTGTGTAAGATTGAACAGTAAAACATCCCCATGGTGTGTAAGATTCAACAGTAAAAGATACCCATGGTGTGAAAGATTTATCAATAAAATATCCCCATGGTGTGCAAAATTCGACAGTAAAACAACTCCCAGGTGTGTATCAGTAAAACATCCCCATGGTGTCAAAAATTTGATGGTAAAACATCTCCCAGGTGTGAAAGATTTATCAAAAAAACATCCCCATGGTGTGCAAAATTCGACAGTAAAACATCTCCATGGTGTGAAAGATTTATCAGTGAAACAACACCATGGTGTGCAAGATTTGACAGTAAAACTTCCTCATGGTATGAAATAATTGACAGCAAAACATCCCCATGGTATGAAGGATTTGACAGTAAAACATCCCCATGGTATGAAAGATTTGACAATAAAAACATCCCCATGGTATGAAAGATTTGACAGTAAAAACATCTCCATGGTATGAAAGATTTTTCAGTAAAACATCCCCATGGTGTGAAAGATTTATCAGTAAAACATCCCCATGGTGTGCAAAATTCGACAGTAAAACATCTCCATGGTGTGAAAGATTGAACAGTAAAACATCCCCATGGTGTGCAAGATTTGACAGTAAAACATCCCCATGGTTTGAAAGATTTATCAGTAAAACATTCCCATGGTGTTAAAAAAATTTACAGTGAAATATATCCCAGGTGTGTTAGATTATTAGTAAAACATCCCCATGGTGTGCAAGATTTGACAGTAAAACATCCTCATGGTATGATAGATTTGACAGTAAAAGATCCCCATGATGTGAAGGATTTGACAGTAAAAACATCCTCATGGTATAAAGATTTGACAGTAAAAACATCCCCATGGTATGAAAGATTTGACAGTAAAAACATCCCCATGGTATGAATGATTTGACTGTAAAAACATCCCCATGGTATGAAAGATTTGACAGTAAAACATCCCCATGGTATGAAGGATTTGACAGTAAAATATCCCCATGATATGAAAGATTTGACAGTAAAAATAGCCTCCTGATGTCAGATGTGGGGTTCAGACTGAGTGAAAAACTGACTTTGGTTTCAAAACTGAGGGTCAAATGAAAATTTGGCTTTCTGATGCACAAATGAGGGTAAAGGGAAACATGGAATTAAAGAGAGATTTTAAAAAGCTGGACAAATGCAAAGGAACATTAACTGATCCAATAAGTAAAGGTTAACGTATCAATGCAAATAGTCAATGTATGACATCAGGAGGTAAACATTACATGGGATGAAATGGAATCAAAATTCTAGTCAACGGTCATATATATTTCTAGACAACATTGTAGAGCATATACTGTTTGGTATCGGATGCATGTTTACATTAGCACCTGGAGAAAGCACTGCTTTAAATTCAAAATTTTTGTACATAAGCTCACACAATTTTTTTTTCTGAAGTACAATGTTTGAGACAAAAAAGCTTTGAGCAAATTTAAAGCATTCATAAATATGTTTTTGTTAAGTTGGTAATGGAAATTTTTAATGTGTCATATCATCATGGTGAACAGCTACTCAAAAGTTTTGTAACCAACCTAATAAATTATAAAAATAAAATGTTTTCTTTAATTCATTTTAAAAAATAGTAGCAAAATTTTGTGTAGCTGAATGTTGTCATTGAATTTGTTTATTCCACCACTGAAAAACAAAAACAACAACCTTGTCCTTCATAAAATCAAATAATATCAGGATGAGTTAAAATCATTAGCACTTTTAATGGAAAAATACTATTTTGATTTTATCTGAAGCAAAACTACTATTGTATGCTATAATAGGAAATAAAAATAAACAAAGTAACTACTAACATCCAAAGTACATGCTTGACAAGTTCAAGGTTTTCTGTTAGTAGTGAAAAGTGTCTAAATCAAGTCCTTGTGAATGCTGGGGTGTAAAAGGTTTTCTGTTAGTAGTGAAAAGTGTCTAAATCAAGTCCTTGTGAATGCTGGGGAGGGAGGGTGATGAGGAGTACTAGTGATCAATTTAGTTTTCCTTGGAAAATGTTTCCTATTTTTGGACTTTGGCATTGTTTACACAGGGTACAAGAATCTAGTTGTTTTAAACATATTTATCTTACTGTATATATAGCTTAAAAAGTCTAGTCCAATTGTAAATAATATACCAGGATCTGCCACCACACAATGTGCCAGGAGATCTTGGTCTATGCTGTTTCTTAAACAGATAACTCCTAATACATACACTGCTGCAAAGACAAATTTCTACCAGCAAAATATGCAACAGATGACACCTAATCCATACACTGCTGCAAAGACCCAACTCTACCAACAAGTTATGCAACAGGAGATCTGGGTCTGTGCCATCTAGATTTATAAGCTAATACATGTTGTAAATTCAAGGGAAATAATTATGAGCTTCTAGTCGTAACATTTTCCATATGAAAATTTTAATTTATATGTACTTCAAATTTCTATAATTTCTAAACATCATTTTTTTCAACCTAGACATTAGTATTCAGAAAGAAAAGTGAGTTTTGCTTGATGTTGGGGTGGTCATTAACTGCCAGTTTTGGAGTCCTTCTAAGAGGTCTGCTATCCTGTTAGTCAAGAACTTCCAACATCAGGCAGTGACTGGTGATTTACTTTGAAGTGTGTCTAGATACATCAGCTACCTAGCAATCTCATGCCCACTTCCACAGTTCAGTGGCAGGCCAATCTTCATAAATCTACCACTCTCTGACATGGGGAAGGTAATGGCTTATAAAGAAGATGAACTCCAACCTTACAGGTCAGAGGTCAAACTTTTAAGACCTAATATCTACCTTTTCTATGAATCATTGTGACAGCAATAAGTAGTACATACCTGACCACAGCACTGTCAGGAAATGTAGTGTGTTTGGTTAACCCAGCTTTTACCTCAAAATCTGCATTACGGTATACAAAAAATGTCGTTACAATATTAAATGAATATTTCAGTTAATATTCTTGAAATAAACATAATTAGCAACTTATAAAAATACAATATATGCTATGTAATGAGCAGATATAATTAAACACAATGTATTCAATAGAATGAGCCAATATGAACAAACACAATGTATTCCATGTAATAAACCAATATGAATAAACACAATGTATTCCATGTAATAAACCAATATAAATAAACACATTGTATTCCATGTAATAAATCAATATGAACAAACACAATGTATTTTGTGTCATGAGCCAATATGAGCAAACACAATTTATTCTGAAACTTTTGACAGATTTTATAATCAGAGACAGTTATGACCTATATGACAATTATGACCCATATAAGAATGATCTATATGACATATACAACCCATATAAGTATGACCTATATGACAATTATGACCCATATAAGAATGACCTATATGAAAAGTATGACCCATATAAGTATGACCTATATGACAGCTATGACTGACATGACTCATATAAGTATGACCTATATGACATGTGTGACCCATATAAGTTTGACCTATATGACAGGCATCACCCATATAAGTATGACCTATATGAAAACAGTCTATTGAAATGTTCATATTAAATGAATATAAATTTGGAAAGTCAATGGCATTAAGAGAGACTTAGAATGTACATATTCATATAATGTGTGTATGAATGCTTTTTCCCAATTACACAAGGGTAGACCTAGAATGGGCATATTCATCTAATGTGTGTATGAATGCCCTTCTACAATTACACAAGGGTAGACCTAGAATGGGTGTATTCATATAACATGTATATGAATGCCCTTCTACAAATACACAAGGGTAGACCTAGAATGGGCATATTCATCTAATGTGTGTATGAATGCCCTTCTACAATTATACAAGGTAGACCTAGAGTGGGCATATTTATATAATGTGTGTATGAATGCCCTTCTACAATTACACAAGGGTAGACCTAGAATGGGCATATTCATCTAATGTGGGTATGAATGCCCTTCTACAATTACACAAGGGTAGACCTAGAATGGGTGTATTCATCTAATGTGTGTATGAATGCCCTTCTATAATTACACAAGGGTAGACCAAGAATGGGTGTATTCATCTAATGTGTGTATGAATGCCCTTCTATAATTACACAAGGGTAGACCTAGAATGGGTATATTTATATAATGTGTGTATGAATTCCCTTCTACAATTACACAAGGGTATATCTTGGATGGGCATATTCATCTAATATGTGTATGAATGCCTTTTTATAATTATACAAGGGTAGACCTAGAATGGGCATATGCATCTAATTTGTGTATGAATGCCCTTCTATAATTACACAAGGGTAGACCTAGAATGGGCATATTATTATAATGTGTGTATGAATTCCCTTCTACAATTACACAAGGGTATATCTTGGATGGGCATATTCATCTAATATGTGTATGAATGCCTTTTTATAATTATACAAGGGTAGACCTAGAATGGGTGTATTCATCTAATGTGTGTATGAATGCCCTTCTATAATTACACAAGGGTAGACCAAGAATGGGTGTATTCATCTAATGTGTGTATGAATGCCCTTCTATAATTACACAAGGGTAGACCTAGAATGGGTATATTTATATAATGTGTGTATGAATTCCCTTCTACAATTACACAAGGGTATATCTTGGATGGGCATATTCATCTAATATGTGTATGAATGCCTTTTTATAATTATACAAGGGTAGACCTAGAATGGGCATATGCATCTAATTTGTGTATGAATGCCCTTCTATAATTACACAAGGGTAGACCTAGAATGGGCATATTATTATAATGTGTGTATGAATTCCCTTCTACAATTACACAAGGGTATATCTTGGATGGGCATATTCATCTAATATGTGTATGAATGCCTTTTTATAATTATACAAGGGTAGACCTAGAATGGGCATATTTATATAATGTGTGTATGAATGCCCTTCTAAAATTACACAAGCATACAGAATTATGAATATGAAAGATGGATATGACCAACGAGTGCATCAGCCTTATTTTGGAACCACAAGATTATTGGTATCCTTCCATATTGGTGTTAACCTTGTTATTGCTGCTGTTGTCTGGGCAATCCTGCAAAGTAGTTCTGGTTTGGAGCCCTCATCTTTGATAATTGTTCCCAAGTACTTATAGCATGTGCAATATAATATAGCATATATAATATAATAGAAATATAATAATACAGTTAAAATAAAATGTTATAGGTAACTTTAGTTCAGTCGTTGCTTTTACAGACTTCTGCACACCTTGCGCCAACATTTGTTTTCGTAGGAAACCGTAACTTTGTCATCAGTTTTTTTTTTTTGGCACTAATCTCCATACTGTATGCTGAGGACGTTGTGTTGAGGGACTCAACCTAGTCAGCCAGTTCTTTTTCATCTCCTGCTAAACCATCAATATCATTTGCGAAGCAAAGGTTGGTAATTGTTCTTCCTCCGTATTTTTTTTTTCTATAAGTTGCTGTAAATGCTGAGATGCGTATTTTTTGCATGTCTGTTTATTCAAATTCATGACAGGAGGATAAATCACACAAATCGTGACAGAAAGACAAACCACATAAGAAATGACAGGAATACAAATCATAAATCTAATGGCTCATATTTCAGAACTGGGGAGTATAGAGGACTCATGCCATAAGGAAAGATGCTTCAAGTCAATGACAATGTAAAAAGAGTGGGGATTTGCCATAATTGTTGTTATTTCCTTATTTTAAATAGAAAGTTCATTATCCCGGAAGCATAAATCTCTCACCTATCTTGTTTTCTTTCAAGGCCTATCATCCAAAACAACAAAAAATAACTTTTGTTTTCTTCATCGACCACAAGTTTATGTAAGTGGAGTTATACGTGTCAACCATACGTCATACGCATCTGATTATGTATTTAACAAAGATTACATCGATGTCTCTTTTTTAACATTGTTTTTGGTGTTTAAAAACGAACATGTCACAAAATGACATCGACTCAATCTACTTGCAATAAAAGCTATCATGCAGTGTATGCCACGATTTGGAACGCATTCGTTTCGCGTGTCTACCTTCTAATTCTTCCCACAGGGGCTCATATCGTTGCTTACAATTTACCGTCCTACATGTACTATATATTGTACATTTATGAGGGTAAATTGTAAGCAATGATAGAGCATCTGTTATTGTTTCTTATTTTCTCCACAACGAATTAATTCCCTACCCCCCCCAACCCTATACTTCAACACCTGTACATTTTTGTCAGTTCAAATTTCAGGCAAACGTTGCAAAATCTATACACTGGTTAGATAAATTATGTTAAAGTAATAATGGTCGGAAGACATGAAAGGGGCGGGTGATAGTAAAAACAGATATAGTCACGGGACTGTGGTATTGAATGGAGACCGGAAAGGTTTGTAATTTAAACCGATTTTATCAGAAGGGTTCATAGAATAAGGCTTTGGTTCACTTTCTCCGACTCATTACCAGTTATAGTCGTAAGAAGCCGTTATCTTGTTTAACTACCGAATGTCCTTTGAAGACATCCATCATTTCATCTGTTTTCAGGCATGACACGACAAAAACGCAAAATGAATCCAATGTAAGGTTTCAGAATTGTATTTTTAATAAATTACCTGAATAATATTTTGGTATAATGTCATGGTTTTCATATTTGTCGTAATTATTGTATTTATTATCTTCGTAAATGTGATCAATATTGTCATACTGTTATCGCTGCCAGCGTCTTTGTCGAAATTATCGTTTTCCTCGTCACCTCCATCAGTACTACCACCAACATCACCTTCAATCAAACAATCAATCAAACAAGCAAGCAATCAATGACTCAATAAATCGATGACTGACTAACTGAATGAATGAATGAATGAATGAATGAATGAATGAATGAATGAATGAATGAATGAATGAATGAATGAATTCGATTAATTTGTAACAAACTACAATTTTGTGGTAAAAGATGGGCTTCCAGTTGAACTCAGCGTTGCATAATGGTATAATAACAACATTTATCTACTCTCTTTATTTCTGTATAGTGTGCATTGTGTCAAACCCATTCTGACTGAGTCCGTTTAAGTATCTTTCTGCTGCTTTTATATGGGGTAAGGAATCACTTTCTAGATGAAAATTATAACTCGAGTATCAGGCAGGGTTGGGATTAAGGCAGCGGTTACAATTAGGTTATGATAACTAATACATTAATATTTAAATACAAATAAATTGTTAATACAGAAAAACTAACCAAAAAAAAAAAAAAGACTCAGTATTAAGAATCTGCCTTGACTTGCTAGAAAGTGGCTTCATAGTCCCCTAACCATTCGACCGTTGGCTGTTTTGATTGCGTGGTAGATGAGAAGCATTACATAATGCAGTCGGAACAGATCGTCTTTACCGCAGCTCCTTAAACACCTAGGCAGTTTTTTTTTATACGATATATAAATTCTTATTGTCGTTGTTTAAAAATAATGTCAATATGTTGTTTTGTATTTTCATAGTGTTTGTTTTTGTGATCTTGTCGTTGTATATGTTTTTATGTTATCTAGTATTGAAAAGCGCTTATAACTTCTAAGGATTATGGGCTGTACGAAGTTATTATTATTATTATTATTATTATTATTATTATTATTATTATTATTATTATTATTATTATTATTTTAGCCAGTTTTCCTCTGAATTTTAACTAACAACTCAAATATTATTTGCATACATTATTAACTGTGATTTTGGAGAAAATTTTTATTTAGAAGCAATTATTTGTAAATATGGAAGAATCGTTATTGGATTCGGACAGTGAGTGAAATTGCATTTACCAAATTTAAAATTAATTGGACTGCATACATTTACAAGTTATTACGCCCGTTGGAAAATATGTCTTAACAACTTAGTGTTTTGTACAGTATCCATTAACAACTTATTACACATACTCTGTACATTTAAGGAACGAGGACTGTTTGAATTCGGAGGAAAACAATGAACCTGGATGGACAAGCATTTCTTCATGATATTGCCGGAATCGAATTTATTACTGAATAGATGCAAGCTTTGTGCCGTCCAATCACCTTACCATCAACGTCTCGATCTTAGACCTCTTACTGAAACTTGCAACCTCAAAATGACATTATCAGCTATTTGATTTCGATGCTTGTTCATTGGAACGCAAAACAAACCCCCAAAACTTTACGTACCGATTAGAAATTAACGAAAAGAATTAATCTTTTGCCCCAGAATGTTTAAATAAAATAAATTTAAATCACCACCAATGTGTCAAGTGTACCTGTTTTCATTTTTCTCCTTTTTATATTGCATGCAAACATTTCCCGGCTAATGATGAGTAAACAGCATTCCAGAGCCATGTAAATATCTACTTACAGAATTAAAGATTGTCTTCACAAATATTTGTAGTCATAATTGCATTTCTAGACTGTCTTTTGTATCTATAATAATTGTTGAGAGTTCTATCATTGTTCATGGGACAGAATGCTAGTTAACAAATCCAGCAACGTATTAACTGATATGGGTAAATTAGATTACAGAAAACATTTTATAAGACTTACAAATTTGATCAAAAAGTCTTGATTAACTCGGCTTTTATCGTCGTATTTGTTATCTAAAGGGTATGTAGTTTAAGTGTCAAAAGAGACACAGAGAATATGACAGATATACCGATGATGTCTCCAAATAGTCGTAATTTCATATCTGATACCTTAACCCCGTTTGACAATACAGTTAAAATTTTCTTCTCTCGTTTTGTTGAAGTTCAATTGTGTTCTCTTTTATTCCGTGGTGACATTGTACTAGAATTTCATAGATTCTTCTTATTTTTGTAACGGTCTTATATCTTAAAATTTGTGAGGAAATTCTTCCTCTTATGTGGGGAACATTCTAGTATATGTCAAATTTGTGGGGTGCAGAGAGAGAGAGAGAGAGAGAGAGAGAGAGAGAGAGAGAGAGAGAGAGAGAGAGAGAGAGAGAGAGAGAGAGAGAGAGAGAGAGAGAGAGAGAGAGAGAGAGTATTATTGTAAGGTCTCATCCAATCATTATAGGTTCATTCCATTGCCTTTGTTTCTTTGTTTCAAATAGCGCTACGCCTGAGGAAAAGTTTGTTATTGTCAAGAATATTACAAGAAAAATGGCGGAAATCTCACTAAGAAGAAATGTTAATAATTTATCTGAAATCTTGTCCTGTGAATATTGAATCCTCCTCAGCCAGAGGTAATTTTACGGAAAGTCTAAGGATGCACAAAGACAGAACAAACAGAAAGACAGAGAAACGTAAAGAAAAAAGATATACTATATTGTACATATAAGGGGTAAAAATACGGATTGTTTATATCTTGACCTATAATCTTGGCCTGATTTGAATTGGTGTTAATATTATACACTGCACCAACATTTTGTTTTCTTTAAAATTTTGGAATTTACAACAAGATCCATGCAAGTCATCCTTCTGCATCTACTACATCTACTTAAATTTGTAAAAAATATTATCATTTACTACTACTACTATTACTACTACTCTCTCTCTCTCTCTCTCTCTCTCTCTCTCTCTCTCTCTCTCTCTCTCTCTCTCTCTCTCTCTCTGTGCCATTCTGAACCTTATATTTGCTATATTTTGTTCAGTGGGCCTAGGCTTTAAAGGGGGTTTTCAAACTTGGTCCCAGGTGTCCCACAAGATAGCTACTGCGCTCTCTACTGGACCTGATATCAGCATAATTTTGTCTGCAAACCATACACAAAGTGGAGGTCTGTAAAACAAACCCACTTTACGTTCATATTCTTCCCTTGATTGTATTCCATATAACCCCTCTTCCGCCTCATGTGTTGGACTCGTAAAAGCTTTATTTTAGTCATTCAATGTAAGACTTCGTCCATGATATTAATGTTATGTTCGTCGGAACGATAAGTCAAATTTTCAGGATTATTTCACACACTTGGCAGCTCACATCGGCGCTTTTCTAAACACTTTCTGCAATATTTTGAAGTACAAAGCATCAACTCAAACCTGGTACATGTTGCTTAGCGCCTCTATAACAAAGCTACTAGTGCTGTCCTCATCAATAACAGTAAAGAAGATTGGTGTAGAACAACAGTTGGAGTCAGACAGGGATGTATACTATCACCTAATCTCTTCAAAATGTTCCTGGAAATGATCATAGAGGATGCTTGGCATGACCACAGGGGCACTGTCAGCATCAGAGGAAGAACAATTATCAACCTTCACTTCCCAGGAGATGAAAAAGAATTGGCTGACTAGGTTGAATGCCTCAACACAACCTCCACAGCATATCGTATGGATATTAGCACCAAAAAGACAACACTGATGACAAACAGCACCAATGGCATCAGTGCATAAATAAAAATCAGTGGACGGAAGCTGGAAAGAGTCACAAGCTTCAAGTACATGGGATCAATTATCAAAGATGGGGGTTCCAAACCAGCACTACTTTGCAGGATTGTCCAGACAACAGCAGCAATAAGAAGGTTGAGACCAATATGGAAAGATACTAACATTACCTTTTGTTTAAAAAAGGGCTAATGTGATCGATTGTAATATCTATATTTCTGTGTGCTTGTGATATATGGACACTCACATCAGAGCTACAAAGAAGGAATCCAACCTTCAAAATGAGATGCTTCCGCAAGATCTTGGGCATCTCATGCTTTGAACATGTAAATTACGAAGAACTCTACAACAGGATCCTATAAGCCATCAGATACTACGAAGACCTCTTGACCACTGTAAAGAAGTGCAAACTGAAGTGGTACGGTCATGTCTCAAGATTATCTGGACCGGAAAAACTATCTTTCAAGGCACAGTGAGAGAATGCAGAAGTAGAGGCAGACAGTAAAAGATGTGGGAAGACAACATTATGGAGTGGACAGGCATGGGATTTGGAGAATTCTAAAGGGCATCAAAGAACATGGAAAGATGTAGAGAATTGGTTGTAAAGTCAACTGTGGTAACTCAAAGACATCTTATGTTAAGGGATTGATCCTGCTGTTTCTAATGCTGCTGATGATAAAGACTTATACTTCGACAAAACCCGATTTCTGCATTCCCGGTTTCCATTGGTTTCCGGTCCAAAACATAAATACCAGGGTCGAGGTCTTACATTGTAGGGCTAAAGTTAGTGACGGTGGTAGTGGGGTTATATTTTTTACAGGTACAAGAAAATGAGGTTACTGTGTTTAAAAATATGCACATTTGATTCATCATGCATTAATTGGTGTAAATTTAAAGTACACTCCGATTCGCGGAACTAATTCATCTCCCATAGTAAACCTAAGGAAAGTCCATGATATTAAAAGTTAAATAACTTTAACGTTGTAAATGATTATGGTCAATCCTGTTTTTCACAGTATAGACTCCTCTTTGACGTAATCTTCTGTGTAGAGAAAACCCTTGTATTTCACAATATAGACTTCTCCATGGCGCAAGCTTCTGTGTGGAGAAAACCCTTATATTTCACAGCATGGTGTGGAGAAAACCATAGTATTTTGTTGAAATGTGTGTGAATACGTCCCATGGTATTTTGTTGAAATGTGTGTGAATACGTTCCACAGTATTTTGTTGAAATGTGTGCGATTACGTCCCACGGTATTTTGTTGAAATGTGTGAGTACGTCCCACGGTATTTTTTTAAATGTGTGTGAATAAGTCCCACAGTATTTTTTTTTTTAATTTGTGTGAATATGTCCCACGGTATTTTGTTGAAATGTGTGTGAATACGTCGCACGGTATTTTGTTAAAATGTGTGTAAAACATTTATTTTCTATTCCACATCCAAAGTATCGAGTGCTAATTTCTGTAATGGGAGTCACAAAGTCAAATTTGTAAAGAAACTGAAATTCTATTCGTAGAATATTATCTCTTTCTTTCTCAATTTTAGATAGTATAAGCTCTCAAAGATTCAGCTTTTTAAAAATATATTTTTCATTATCAAACAATCATAGCACTGAAAGCATGAAAGCAGATATATACTCTGATTACACAGTAACTAGACTGGATCCCAATTTTCCATATAATTGTTACGGCGAGTCTTTAAACTGCTGAGGCACACGACAAAGGAAAAGACAAAGCTCCAGTGAATCAGAAAATCAAAGAACGAATATACCTGAAGTCAGGGGTAAGTCACTGTTTTAGCATGATCGGTACGAGAGTTTTGCTAGAACAATATATGTGGTAAATTGCTCTCGACAGAGTCGAAAAATAATGTTAATTAAATATTACGCATGTTAGAGAGTATTTGTATCGTTTAATGTTTAGCGGATTATCCAAAATAGTAAGAATTAACACAACTGTTTAGCTATCAACATCTCTGAGAGTCCCGCTGGCAAGATTTTTTTTCTGAGAGCAAATAATTGCTTATAATTAGTGCAAAGTACTGATAAAAAAGTCTGTGGCATTAAATGACATTTTGGTGGCTGTATATAAACTTCTTCTTGATCACTCGGTATACCTCATTTCTTCAATCGTCTTAACGTACAACTGCATATTTTAAACTTACAATGCTATTTTTGCAAGACAAAATTATAATTCAGTCCTCAGTGCAGTAATTTATTAAAAACATACATTTTGTTGCCTGGAAAAGAAGCCCAGTTTATTCAGTCATCTTGGCTATTTTACCATGATATTGACTTTAAGTTTGTCCGAGTGCTTACGAATGAAGGAAAATAAATCGTTTGCGCATTGGTAACTTCTCAGTCAATCCTTGTTTAGTACATAGGATAGGTTGTCCGAATGGCTGTTATAGACATTCATTCGAGGTATCATCCGTAGGATTGACAAAGAAACTGCGAATGATAATCGGAATCGCTCTGGTTATAAGGCACTCAGTAAAGTCTTCAGGAGAAGAAAACTAATAAATGGGAAATCGCACTAACCTAATAAATGCATAGTTATTCTGTGGAATACGAAAATGACTTGTTAAGAGAGAGAGAGAGAGAGAGAGAGAGAGAGAGAGAGAGAGAGAGAGAGAGAGAGAGAGAGAGAGAGAGAGAGAGAGAGAGAGAGAGAGAGAGCATTCTGCCAGTTACTTATGCTGTGCTTTTCACCTTGATTGAGAAAAGTAATTTGTCTATGCAAGAATCTATCGGACAGAGAGAAACGAACGTTATTTTGTCAATCAAAACTGTAAATAAACAATATTATACCTGAATTATACCTGGAACTTAACATGGATTATACGTGGTCCTAGAAAGAAACAACGACAATTTGTGAGCAGGAAATCAAACAACCAAAGAAGAAGAATAATCAAGACAGATTGCAGAAAAATAATTTTTCTCCTAAGATATGTATGTATGTATGTATGTATGTATGTATGTATGTATGTATGTATGTATGTATGTATGTATGTATGTATGTATGTATGTATGTATGTATGTATGTATGTATGTATGTATGTATGTATGTATGTATGTATGTATGTATGTATGTATGTATATGTATGTATATATGTATGTATGTATGTACGCCTGCCTGCATGCATGTATGCATATGTGTAAATACGTGCGCATGTATGTCTGCCTACGACTATGCATGGAAAGGTGTACACACATTATATATATATATATATATATATATATATATATATATATATATATATATATATATATATATATATATATATATATATATATATATATATATATATATATTATCTATGTAAAAAGCATTATGTTTGTGATTGTATGTGTATGTTTATATGCATTCATAATGTGTACATGCATAGATGTTATTATATTTGCATCTGTGTGCACGTATGCATGCAATGGGTGTATTTATGCGTATGAACGTGTGCATGTCTGGATAGATGGATGAATGGAAGGAAACATGAATGCATGTGTATGTTATATATATATATATATATATATATATATATATATATATATATATATATATATATATTTATATATATATATATATACGTGCATGATTGGATGTATTTGTGTACATATGTATGTATATGCATATATGTACATAGCATGTGTGTAATGTGATCATAAAAGCATAGTTGGCATCTTATAGGCATGCATAGATTATTTTGGATACCTGAATATCAAGGATGTATGTGTATGTGTACATATTTGTAATGTTTGAGTGTGTATATATGTGTGTACATAGGCATCATCCATACATCGAAACACACACACACACACACAAACACACACACACATTTCGATGGAAGGATAATGTGCACATACTACTGTCTTTTATGGAGGTATTATCATTGCCTACGCCCCTTCCTATTGTATGAATTTTTTTTTGCCTTCTCAAAAAGATTATATCATTATTGCTGTGTGTGAACCAAGGAAGTTTATATTATTATTGCCGTGTTTGAATCATGGAAGTTTATACCTGTCCGTACATAATTACAAGTGTCTCTAAAGAACACGTAAATTTCGTGAATGAAAGACGGTGACATGTCTTAGATGAAAAGGTAAATTTCACTGATGCAAGACGGTAACATGTCCTAGATTAAATAAAAATAGCATGTTTTAGTCATTGCTAGGTTCATAAAGTTAATACAATATTCGTGTTTCAGTTAATACCATATTCGTGTTTCAGTTAATACCATGTTCGTGTTTCAGTTAATACCATGTTCGTGTTTAACAGTTGATAACATATTCGTGTTTCACTGGCGCCACAATGATATAGCATCGACACCTATGTCATTACATAAAGAAACAGTAGAAGAAAACAAACTTCATTCGATGAATTAAGTCAGGTAGCATCGACCCCAATCTGTCGTCTCTCATAAGATGAACACTGAAATACTATCTCTATTCTAAAATTAATAGCGTCGACCCCTATCTGTCCCATATATAATGATCCAGTAGATGAGAGATAATGTACGAGCAGATGAGAATTAACGCTATTCATTTCAGGAATTCAATCAGATGAATTGACCGTTAAAATAAATTGCCATTTGATCTGATCTCCGTTATATAAATTGCAATTTGATCTGATCTCCGATATATAAACTGCTATTGGATGTGATCTTAGGTTATATAAATTGCCATTTGATCTAAGTCCATGCAGTTGGGTGATCATTCGTGTTAGTGAATAGATACGAAATAAAGCAAACTGAGCTATAATCTTTTGTTAGGCTAATCCTGACACAGATACAGCTTCTTAAAGTAACACCAATTACTTGCAATGTGAAATGAAGAAACCGCTTAGTTTAAATAAAGTACATACTTAGCTAATTTTTCTGTTACATACTTCCCCCATTTCTTTCACATAAAAGTTGAAACACAACGAATAAATTTCAATACAGTTTCATGAAGCACAATTTTAATGGTTTGGTTAGAAGAACAAGTCAGAAATATACCAATATTAATGGACAAAATGTGTTTCTATGCCTATATCACAATAATAGTGCATATTGTCGTTATTTCTATTCAATACTGTCACTAATATAATATTAAATGTACATGTATGTTAATCATATCTTTCTTTCTGTTCCTTGATAAATTGGTTTAGAAGACTTCAACTCTTTTGTACTATTGCACACCAGTTATCCTACGTTTAACGTCTAAACAGAACACAACTATCATTACCTGAGCAGATTTAGCAAATTGAAGCTAAAGTCAAGAAATAATTTTTAAAGAAAAGTCTAGTTATTATCAATACTACTGTACACTTTATAGACTTTTCTTTAAAAAAATAAATTCTTTAAAAAGTATAAAACTCAGATGATATCGAAGTGAAATTTTGAGAAAAAAATCATTTGCACAATGTTACATATTTATGTTTCAAGCTGTTATTTATAGCACTTTGGACTTTTCATCTCCACGTCCACAATCTGAACACCTCTGTTGTCATTGGAAATACCTCGTACATTTCCAGTTAGAACAGAAAGAACACCGCAGAAAGTTAGTCGGAATGAGTGTTGGTTGTTTGCAAAGGTCCAGCATAAATATACATGAAGACTCCGTGTTTATGCTGATCATCATTAAATTTATCAAATCGACTTAAATATCGATTTTTCACGATTACTTCACTATCATGCCAATCGTATCAAAACAAATCAAGTTACAGCTGTTTTTCCTTGTCGCCACACGATATTGCAATTTCAGGAACCATTTCTTCACAGTAAATACTTTCTGTAAAATAAAAATCATATTTTATCGCTCAGTAAAAACTAAAAAGCATGCATATATATATATATATATATATATATATATATATATATATATATATATATATATATATATATATATATATATATATATATATATGATATTTACAAAATGGGATTAAGGTTAATGAAAAAAGCGAAAGAGCTGCATAACAATGGCTGTTATTTGTGATTTATAAATATCGGTCATAGAAGCGTGATATTATTTAAAAAAATTCTTATTGTCGTTTTTGTTGTTGTAATTCTGCTCAGCTATTGTCTGCTTAAGACAAAAAGTACTTCGTTACATGTCGATATGGGGGTGGGAGAGTAATAGTATAGCAGGACTTTACATGGAGTAATAGTAGGACTTTACATGGAATAATATTAGGACTTTACGTGGAGTAATAGTAGGACTTTACATGGAGTAATATTATGACTTTACATGGAATAATAGTAGGACTTTACATGGAGCAATACTAGGACTTTACATGGAGTAACAGTAGGATTTTACATGGAATAATAGTAGGACTTTACATGAATTAATAGTAGGACTTTACATGGAATAATATTATGACTTTACGTGGAGTAATAGTAGGACTTTACATGGAGTAATAGTAGAATTTTACATGAGGAGTAATAGTATGACTTTATATGGAGTTAGCTTTATATTAGCGGTAGTTTCAATATGGATTGAAAAATCCGATTGAAAGTAAGGAAATAAGAGCATAGAGAATAACAATGTATCAATCAATGTTCTATGGAGTTATTGAACTTGATATTTCCCAAATCGATATTTGCCATTCTGCCTTATTATGCTCCGTGAATTAATATCCTGTTCTTTTTAAAATCCTATGAAAAAGACACTGAGATAAGTGCTGACATGGAACAACATTAACATAAACGGCGACAAAACTATAAAAAAGACACTGAGATAAGTGCTGACATGGAACAACATTAACATAAACGGCAACAAAACTGCATGCGCTGTAGCTATGCCTCTTTTGCAAAACACCAAAAGCAACCATTGTGAGCTTTTGAACTGATCGAAGTGATATTCGCCATAGCATATATTTTTATTTCTTCTGACCTTCGAGTATCTGACTTTTTTTAAACTCTACATTCTGCATAATAATAGCTGTGTACTGTATTTTCGAGGCAGGTGGAATTTATCTGTCAGACTGTATATCTTCATTTAACCTTTTGATCAAATATAGTTTATATCCATTATGGACAATATTTGCCTGAGTGTGTATACAAGAATATCATTCTATCAGTTCCAGACCCTGATCCACGGAAGAGGAAAACGTGGAAGTTATGGCTGTCTTGGAACAGTGGCATATCACCATGATTGTACAAAGACAAACAAGTCTTAAAATTATTCCACACAAATGATTTTACATAGACACGCATGTACTAGTTATTCCTCGCAAATGATTTTACATAGACACGCATGTCTTAGTTATTCCACACAATGAATATACGTTGACACACAAGTCCTAGTTATTCCACAAATTAGTCTACTTAGACACGCAAGTCCTAGTTATTCCACACAATGATTCTACGCTGGCACGCTATTTCCTAGTTATTCCACACAATCAGTCTACTTAGACACAACGGTTCTATATAGACATGCAAGTCTTAATAATTTTCCGGCTGAAAAGAGTAAATTTAGAAACCTCCCATCCGACATTTATCTTGAGGCTCTAAACGCTATTTTATCGGATAAACTGATATTAGACAGACTCACCTGAGATGCACCTGACCCTTTGACCAGATATATACAGGTAAACGAGTAGATTAAGTCCAGAACACAAGCTCCAAGGAATTGCACTGGCCCATATCACAGATTGTTGGCTTGGATCCAGATATATCCAAATCATAACATTTGGTTATGGAACACTGGAATGGTCATATACGTCCATCTAGATGTGTGGAGAATCCATTTTGCCGTCACGATGTGATAACGTCTCATTAAACTGTATGATTGAAACTTCAGAAAGTCCTTGAAATGATAAGTTTAATACTAGAACTGTTAGATTTCAAAGAAAAGAAGAAAACAAATGTAAAGGAAAAAGAAAGAAAAGTTAAGGAATTCTCCATTACAGTATCTCTCTACACTACAATATCGCTAGAAACATCCATTTTAACTCCTTCAACGCTCAAACTTCCGTCAAAACTCTGAAAACCAGAAGATTTACTACTGTCATCATCGTAATGCGGAGGCCCCATTCCCAAAGAAACGTTCAGTGTCCTTGACGTTTTAGGATACGGGGGAACTTTTTTAAATGAAAAAGGAATGATCTTCTGCTGAGGAACGAAGGAAGATTGCGATGACGAAGACGATGATGGCTGTTGATATCTGGGTGAAAAACTTTGCAACTGCGTCGGCTGTGATTGTTGTGAACTGTAACTCCACTGTCGAAAAGGAAGACCGGACTCTGTAACAGATTTTATGGAAAATATTTCGGTCAATAAAAACACACAACTGAGGTTAGAAATAACAGTACAAAAACATACGTTAAAAGGTGCCCATTCATATATAAGTCACAGAAATATCTACTTTGCTTTTTTCAGAAAGAATCTGAGATTTCTACATTGGCCGAAACGTATTCTAATTTTAGTTTTAATCATTTAACTTTTGGAGTTTTTGCCACTACAGAGCTAGCATCAATCAATAAAAAAATTTAAGTGAATAAATGATGACATGTAGGGACCAGAATATAAAAAGGAAATATCAATATTGGACTAGTCTTATTAAAAGTCGAAAGACAGCAAACTTACTTTGCTACTGTTAATCACCTCTTTTTCGGGAAGGGGGAAATAATGGATGAAATACAAATAGACGATTCGTCTAAATATATTTGCAGACAAGAAACCAGTAAATATTTATTCAGATATATATAGATGAAATGCAGAAGGATGTTTCCAGTGGAATTTGGGTGTTTATTCTATTTTCAAACCATGATAAAAAGACATGGAATTCGCGTTTCAAACATTAATTTAGTGTGGATGCAGCAATGTTTGGCAACAGCGATATCTTTAGAAAAACTTACGATTTCACATTGCCAGTAAAACATAGACTTATCAAAACTTTGTCTTATTTTTGCACTATAATTTCTTATCCATAACTCTTACTTAGTTGTAACAGTTCCAGGGTCTATGATATACATCTAAACAATCGTCGAAACTATTCTAACAATGACGCCAAGGCTAATAAGGAACGTGAGACAACTAAGGGTCCGAAATAACATGCATGTGCCACTGCTTATATAGGATACTGGCCATGACGCTGCCCTTGCTATTTTTGATGATAAAATAATTTATTTTTGCAGCGGAACACGGTTAAGGCCATTTTTTTTTTATTTGTGAATATTCTGCAGTAATGTTCCCTAAAATTAAACACTGCTTGAATGACGAGAGTAGCGATAATATTTCCTTTTTTACATTACATAGATAAAAAATGAAAACAGCAATTAATGGCTTTGCATAACAAATCTCTGTTATTATGCATGAACATATGATTGAATCAATGGCTACAGAAAGCTGAAAAAATAAATGGCAAGAGTAGCAACAAAATACATGCACATTTCCGTGATAAGAGTCCTTTAACATGAACTCGCCCATACATATATATATATATATATATATATATATATATATATATATATATATATATGTATATATATATATATATATATATATATATATATATATATATATATATATATATATATATATATATATATATATATATGGATATAATTGTGATAAGAGTCCTTTAGCATGAACTTGTCCATACATAAGTATCTATAAACATCTCCGGGATATGAGTCATTTCATATTAACTCATCCATACATAAATATCTATGAACCTTTCCGTGTTACGAATTCTTTCATATTAACTCGTCCATACATAAATATCTATGAACCTTTCCGTGTTACGAATTCTTTCATATTAACTCGTCCATACATAAATATCTATGAACCTTTCCGTGTTATGAATCCTTTCATATTAACTCGTCCATACATAAATATCTATGAACCTTTCCGTGTTACGAATCCTTTCATATTAACTCGTCCATACATAAATATCTATGAACCTTTCCGTGTTACGAATCCTTTCATATTAACTCGTCCATACATAAATATCTATGAACCTTTCCGTGTTACGAATCCTTTCATATTAACTCGTCCATATATAAATATCTATGAACCTTTCCGTGTTACGAATCCTTTCATATTAACTCGTCCATACATAAATATCTATGAACCTTTCCGTGTTATGAATCCTTTCATATTAACTCGTCCATACATAAATATCTATGAACCTTTCCGTGTTATGAATCCTTTCATATTAACTCGTCCATAAATAAATATCTATGAACCTTTCCGTGTTACGAATCCTTTCATATTAACTCGTCCATACATAAATATCTATGAACCTTTCCGTGTTACGAATCCTTTCATATTAATTCGTCCATACATAAATATCTATGAACCTTTCCGTGTTATGAATCCTTTCATATTAAATCGTCCATACATAAATATCTATGAACCTTTCCGTGTTATGAATCCTTTCATATTAAATCGTCCATACATAAATATCTATGAACCTTTCCGTGTTACGAATCCTTTCATATTAATTCGTCCATACATAAATATCTATGAACCTTTCCGTGTTATGAATCCTTTCATATTAAATCGTCCATACATAAATATCTATGAACCTTTCCGTGTTATGAATCCTTTCATATTAACTCGTCCATACATAAATATCTATGAACATCTCCGTGATATGAATCCTTTAATATTAACTCGTCCATACCTTATCGGAACGTATAACTGAAAACGAGTCAATAAGTCATCAACTAAAGTAAAACATTGAAAATGCTTTTGATATCTTACTTTGCGCTTCTAGTCAAATTAACATTTTCATTTATTTTTTTTTTAAATTATCAAAACGTCACCTTCACTGTTTTGACTCCTAACTCTGTTTAGGCTGGTGTTCTGAAGATCTTCATCACTTCCCCCTTTCCCACTGTCCCCTGTCCCACTGTCATGGGATGTCTCGCTGGGGGCGTCGTCTATCTTAGAGGGGACGTCACCCGGATATAGGGGCTGAAATGTAAAATAAAAATGCACAGGAACTAAATAGGCAATTGTTAGCAAAAACAGGTATGATAACAAAGTACACAGCATTTGTACCAACGTACAGAGTTTTATTATCATAGTATAGAGTATTGATATCAAAGTACAGAGCATTGATGTCAACGTAAAGAGTGTTGATATCAACAAACGGAGTATTGATATCGGCGTACATAATATTGATATCAAAGTACAGAACATTGATGTCAACATAAAGAGCATTTATATCAAAAGCGAGATCTGGCGAATATCAAAACCTGACGAATAATAGAGAAGATTTTTAAACATTGAAATAACAGTTTCAGTAATCTGACTTGCTTGTTTCATGTATCATATTTTTGGAATGTTTGGTGTCAATTCGACTTACATTTTCCTGATACAATTAAAGGGGGAAAAGTCCTTTCGGTTTCTAATGATTTCAAGATAAATGTTTACATGTTAGTGAAAACAGTTATGAAATATAATAATATAGTGTGTTGCCAAGGTGAGTAATAAAGAGATAGAAAGAGGTAGATTATACTGGAACTATATTGCCAGGGCGAGGTGGAAAGCGATAGATTGTACCGGAAATAAGTTACCAGAGTATGAGACAGATAGAGAAAATAACTTGCACATGTAATAAGATACTAGAGTGAGACAGACCGAGAACGATGAATTGCACCGTTTTTTAGTTTGGTTCTTTATCGCTTGATAATATACGTCTATCTAGATGTAGAAACTTTAAAAAAAAGTATGACACAAAAACATTAAAATCCACTATTGAAACTTGAAGCAAACTAAACCCATTATTACAACCGTGAAGCAAGCTAAACCCAATACTAGAACCGAGAAGCAAACTAAACCTACTACTAGGTAAATGAAACAAACTAAACCAATTACTAGAACCACGATTAAAAACCATTACAAGAACCATGGCCAAAAACGATTGGTGGAACTAGGGACAAACTAAAACAATTATCAGAAGCATGAAACAAACTGAAACCATTACGAGAATCATGTAGCAAACTAATCCAATTACTAGAATATCGAAGTAAGACGAACCCAAATACTAGAGCAACGAAATAAAACGATCGCTAGAACCATGAAACAAACCAAAACCGTTACAAGAACCATTGATTTAACGCATCGGCTGCATACATTTTCATCAAAACGCTCGAAATGTATCTCAGTAACAGTTTTTGATACTTTAAAATGGTTGCTGTTGGCAACGCTCCATTAAGTGTGTGTGTGTGTGTGTCTGTGTGTATGTATCCATTGTGCTGGGTTTAGCGGTAATTTTAACACGCTATCGGACGTACCATACCAAAGAAATGAGAATTATGTTCCTTAACTATGGAAACATCCGAGTTAGCTAATCAGGGTGAGATGGCTTGGTATCCCAGTCCCAGGCTTTACTGAGCTCCTGTTGTTTGTCTTTGCCAAATGGACACAAAACGTGTTTTGAATAAAAGTAATATTACATACATACATACATACATACATACATACATACATACATACATACATACATACATACATACATACATACATACATACATACATACATACATACATACATACATACATACATACATACATACATACATACATACATACATACATACATACATACATACATACATACGAAGTTAGATTTGAAAAATTTTAAATTAACTGACTTTTTTGGCAGAGGATTCACACGGTCAAAAAGTGTACAAAGTTTTCTAATACATGACTTGTGATAGGAAATACGATCTTTAGTGACCTTGTCTATTCAAAATATAGCAAGGTTATGACCATTATAAGTCCAAACACAGCATGGTAATGACCATTGTCTTTTCAACATATAGCATGGTTATGACCATTATCAGTCTAAACACAGCATGGTAATGACCATTGTCTATTCAAAATATAGCATGGTTATGACCATTATCAGTCTAAACACAGCATGGTAATGACCATTGTCTATTCAAAATATAACATGGTTATGACCATTATCAGTCCAAACACAGCATGGTAATGACCTATATTAGCCATCCAAAAATACATGGATGGCAATAAGCACTGTCCATCCAATAGTATATTATAGCAACCTTAATGGTGCTAGCAATAATCACTCGTTTTCTTTGGTTCTTTGAAAATTTAAAATGATACTATTATAAAAAATAGTCATTTCATTGAAATTTTACATCTACTTCTTGGCAATATTACGTTTCACACTGCTAAAATTTCCGTCCAAGGCTGCCATTTAGTGAAGAACAGTCGTGGTGTGGTATCTTGAACTTGCGGAGAACTTTCTAAAATCGTTTCAAAATATTTCTTAAAGTAGATACAGAATTTTCAGCATATAAAATCTTTTCTATATTCCGAAGGTCTAGATAGTGTTCTAGATTGAATTGCATTGTCACGCATAATTAGTCAAAACATAGTCAAAATGGCAATTTTATGTCACGCATAATCAATCAAAATGCTAATTTTATGAAAATGTTTTCGATGAACTGTTTGATTGGTCGAATTTTCGAAGAGATTTGTAGAAATGACATTGTTTCAGAGGTTCATGAATACACGAATGAAGCCTAAGTTAAAATGGTGTCGTGACACAAAGAGAGTGAAAATTCGATGACGTCATGGAGGAACAAATAGTGATTGTTCATTGATTCATAAACTTGTCCATGACAATATTTTGTTTGTCTACATAAAACAATTACCATAAAATATGAATAGACGTTATGAATATTCATTGTTTCGATAAATTTGTATAAAAAATGGCCACAAAGTTCAAAGTGACAAGAAATGCCTTTGTGGTCAGGAAATTGTTTATCATTATCGGATAAATGGTAAAAACGATATAAAAGTTAAAAATATGGTACTGTTATCTTTTGTGCTGTAAAGAGCAATAATGAAAAGGTCATATTTAGAATTATGTTGCTTATTTTAGTGTCTTTGTTGGGATACAATTGTGTGAATAATTTAGTGTCTTTGTTGGGAGTGTAATTTAGATTTACAAGAAATTATTGTATATAGTCAGATATGTATTTCAACAGTCTCTAATCTTCCATATACCATGTAGTCAGTGAAGTCTTCAATTTTCAGCAATATTCCACTAACTTTAACTTAGTCATATCCAATTATCCAACTTTTAATTTCCTTTCTAATTTCTTTCAAACCCTGATCGATAATGAAGTGGAGTGGTAGATAGGTAGGTAGGTAGGTAGGTAGGTAGGTAGGTAGGTAGGTAGGTAGGTAGATAGATAGATAGATAGATAGATAGATAGATAGATAGATAGATAGATAGATAGATAGATAGATAGATAGATAGATAGATAGATAGATAGATAGGTAAGTAAGTAAACTTGAAAGGATTTGTAAATGACATACATTTTCATCGATTACCGTTTTCAGTTAAATCTTTCTTTCAAATATTATTTCTACATTTATATCCTCCAACGACCCTTTGTATTTTGGTGCATGCGATCACCCCTCTTGATCTCATCTGCCTTTGCTGATAACAAGGTACATATTTAAATTAATCGGTGTAATTTGTGTTTTCAAGCAAAATACCTGTACACTTGCCGCCAGTCACAACAGAATGTGGGTTTAAATGGCCGTTTCATATTATGCAATTCCGATGAAGAACTGTTTATTATATTGACTACAACCTCTAAAACCTTATTTTAAAAAGATATATACAAATTGAACATGCAGTTTTTTAACGGGAATTTTAAATAATGGGATAAGTTGAACATATAAGCTTGTACAACATTTTACCTGAAACGGAACTTTTATGCTAAACTCTCCAAGTTTTTATTTATCAGTTTTGTTATGTATCCCCATAATTAAAGAATAATCCAGTTTCAGTTCGACAAAAAGCCGGATTCATTTCCGATATTCTTTGAAAGAATTAATTTAAATATTTATCTTTAGAATATTTCATAACGAGAATTAATAATAATGACCGCAACAACATTACCTGTGTATTATTTAAAAATATAACACAAGAGCGAGACAGGCGAACAAAATACAGACTATGCATGTAAACACAGACAAACAGACAAACAGAATGGCAGAAACAAGAAGGCATTAATGAAATGACGTCCCCATTCTAAATACGGCATAGAAAGTAACATTTTAAAACGGTTTTAAACAAAGGTTTTGGCATCAACAAGTTTCCTTTTGAATGGAACTCGCCAAAAGGTAATAGGACGGAACATTTACGGCTATCAGTGCCCAGTAGCCCCTCGTAATCTATGCCATCATTTGATGATATCTGTATCATCCCCTCGGTAAAGCATACTCAACAGTGCCAAATTCAGCCGGAGGATTTAGGATGGTATGACTAACGTGCATCATCCTATAGTAATTATATGCCCCAAGTGCAAACATGTCCAGGAAAATCTTACCTGCTGTATTTCAAAGCGACACTCTGTCATACTTATATATATATATATATATATATATATATATATATATATATATATATATATATATATATATATATATATATATATATATATATATATATATATATATATATATATATATATATTATTTAATGGGAAAACTATTTGTGAGCTAATATTATTTAATGGGAAAACTATTTGTGAGCTAATCTCATTTTAATTTTGCGTGCGTATTGGAGAGAGAGAGAGAGAGAGAGAGAGAGAGAGAGAGAGAGAGAGAGAGAGAGAGAGAGAGAGAGAGAGAGAGAGAGAGAGAGAGAGAGAGAGAGAGAGAGAGAGAGAGACGGGCGTTTTTTCAATAACATCAACTAGGTTAAGGAAGTTTGATTTAATTTGTTTTACCTTGCATACGCCAGAGTTTTCAAGCTAACTAATTATATGAAACGACATCATTTTAGCAATGTGACTCCTGTTTGATATGAGAGATTTGTAGTAATACAGTACAGTATTTATACAATTAAATTTTAATTGATAAACGGTATGTATGTATGTATGTATGTATGTATGTATGTATGTATGTATGTATGTATGTATGTATGTATGTATGTATGTATGTATGTATGTATGTATGTATGTATGTATGTATGTATGTATGTATGTATGTATGTATGTATGTTTGTGTGTGTATGTATGTATGTATGTATGTATGTATGTATGTATGTATGTATGTATGTATGTATGTATGTATGTATGTATGTATGTGTGCGTGCGTGCGTGCGTGCGTGCGTGCGTGCGTGTGTGTGTGTGTATGGATGGATGGATGGATGGATGGATGGATGGATGGATGGATGGATGGATGGATGTATGCATGCATGCATAGATAGATAGATAGATAGATAGATAGATAGATAGATAGATAGATAGATAGATAGATAGATAGATAGATAGATAGATAGATAGATAGATAGATAGATAGATAGATAGATAGATAGATTACTTCAAATTCACATCTTGATATTTACTCAAAGGTGCCGGGGAGAGAAGTAAAGATCAAATATCAAAGTCTTGGAATTCGTGTGGTATTTTGGATCGGTTTTTGCAGGTACAAGGTATGGATAATACCAGTGCAATTAAATACGTATTGTCAATGTAGACGTGTTAATACTTCTTTTAAAGTAACTCAATGTAGACTTGTTAAATATCCCTTTTCAAATGATTCAATGTAAACTTGTCAAATACACCTTTTCAAATAACTCAATGTAGATTTTTTAAATACACTTTTTCAAATGACTCAATGTAGACTATTTAAATATCCCTTTTCAAATGATTCATGTAGACTTGTTAAATACACATTTTCAAATGGCTCAACGTAGACTTGGTAATTCCTTTTAATATGACTCGATGAAGACTTATTAAATACAATTTTACAAGTGACTCACTTAGACTTGGCTAATTTTCAGTGTAAAATGACCCAAAGTAGGCTTGTTAAATACTCCTTTCTAAATGATTTAATGCAGACTTGTTTATTGCTCATTTTAAAATGACTACATTTTTACCTTGTTAATAATCCATTTAAATGACAAAGTAGAACTGCTAAATAAATACTCTGTTTGAAAATGGCTCGATGTGGATTTGTTAAATACTCCCTTTTAGATGACTTCAACCAAGAAAAAAACATATACTGTTTCTTTTCTCGCCAAATGTAACAAACCGTCTAACATGTTGTCAGCAACATCAATTAGCATACTGCCGTTTCAAATACTTAATTGTTTTATATTCGCATACAGGTCGAATCCAACTGAAAACAACAGATGCAATCTGCTTTCGCAAACGCGTCGGCATATAAAATCTGCATTCTGTCAGGGGAAAAAAACCATTATTTATTTATTATTTATTATTTATTTAGCGCCGTTTTCAGAAAATCAAAGCACATCGGAAGCCGTACAAGACAGTCAGTATATTTTGCAGAGGAAGCACCAGTAAAACCCTCGGAAAACAATCGACCCACGGAAAGCTACTGGGAAGCTTTCATACATACCCATGATGACGGAGACAAGACTTTAACCCACATGGATCGAGTAAGATATCAATGAGTTGGCCACACTGGAGCTGTGCAATCAGTAAAACAAATAAACTTTCATTATGCACCGGCCGATCAGAGTCTACCTTGTTTCATTTGCACTAGACCTATAAGTTCAGTGGGAAATTAGCAGCAGTGAATTTTTCAGAACAACAAAATATTGAAAGGTGAAATAGATTTAATGTGTAAATTAAATCCTAACATATATAAAACAGGGCCGTTCAGTGCTGATGATATTTCAGTAAGAAAGTGATGTGATGTGATTATGATTTTTAACGTAGTTTTAACAATTTTTCAGTCATATCGCTACTATGTCTACAGTAAGGCAGTGTATAGAAATGTCTAGCACTGGGGCATCATGCTGCAGACATGTGGCATGATGTCCCCACCTAGTCACATTATCCTGACACCAGCCCGACCAGTCCTAACACTAACCTCTTAATGCTGAGCGGTAAGCGAGGCAGCTGTTAGTACCATTTTTGTAAGTTTTTGGTATGATTCAACCAGGGATCGAACCCACGACTTCCCGCATTAGTGGCGGGCGCTCTAACCACAAGGCCACCAGCGTGGTTTAGTAAGAAAATAATTGATGGCATACTAAATGCGGCAAAATGGCATAGAAAGCACCTGATTTTACCGTACTCAACTGCTGGAAGTCAATCTGCTTATAAAAGAATATCTTCCAGAAAAATTCCAGAGGAAAAAATAAATACTGCTGAGATTTACTTATATATATATATATATATATATATATATATATATATATATATATATATATATATATATATATATATATATATATATATATATATATATATATATATATATGTGTGTGTGTGTGTGTGTGTGTGTGTTTGTGTGTGTGTGTGCTTGTGTACACACACTCATTTATTAACTCCTTCCCATACTGGTTCGTTCGTTTATTCATTTTATTTCTTCCTTATATTTTATTAAATTAGCGAAAATAATATAAATTTAGACTTCTTACCTCTAAGCATAAAACTTCGTGTCCGACTTGTGCATCTGTGATTTCACCATTCAACATGGCCTCTTTAAGATTTCCATTTTCCGCCAGGAAAGTAGTTTCTTTATGCTTTCTCTCTGAATACAGGCTAGAGTTTGAAGGTACAGAAAACACAGAAGGGCCTTTGTCAAACATACTGTCCAATTTTGCCCTATTTCGTTTATCATAGTTGTTCGTCCTTTTCCTGGAATCAAGTCTCCGTAGGATACAGATTGTTACTATGATACCAGCAGACAAAACAATGGTGATAGTTGCAACACAAACTGCAATGAGAAAGTTTTGTCTCTCAGTTTCTTGTGATGGTAATGTAGTTCCATTCTGTGACACTACAACAACTTTCAAAGTAGCTACAGATGATTTGGGAACCATTCCCATATCGGAAACGTGCACCTTTACTAAGAAGGTCTTGGAAATATGTTGAGGATTTGATATTTGTAATTGCAGATATATATCACCCGTTACTGAGTTAATGCTAAATATGTTGGACGCATTTCCATCCCCAAATTCAAATTTCAGCTTACAATTTTCCCCACTATCAGAATCCGTCGCCAAGATACTTCCGACAACGCTTCCTGGACTTGTAAGATAGGGAACATACAATGTGTCGTTCCCTTCTTTTGGAAAGTGAATCTCCGGCCAGTTGTCATTATCGTCTTCAACGAAAATGGTGGTGTTAGCGACAGTTGAAAGTTTTGGATCTCCGTTATCGGTGGCAACAACTTTGAGATAGTAGACATCCTGTTTCTCTCGATCCAGCGACCTTTCTGCGATTATTAGACCATCCGCAAAGACTGTAAACGGCACAACGCCTTTATAATCCAAATGAAGAGAAAAGTTTAGAATTGCATTTTTACCCTGGTCTGCATCTGTAGCGCTAAGCCTGCCAACCTCTGATCCGGCTGCTAAATTCTCCTTGATCCATAAACGAATGTCCGATGTATCAAACTTTGGTTTTTCGTCGTTTTGGTCTAAAATAGTTACGATCACAACAGTGGAGCCTGTTAAAGAAGGGTTGCCTTTGTCGACAGCCAGAATCTTGATTGTAATGTTGGACTCTTTCTCCCTATCAAATCTGCGATTGGCTATCACAGTTCCCGTCAATGAATCTATAATGACATAATTTGTATTAGCCGTGTCCACTAGATAACTGATTTGCTTGTTTACACCAATATCAAGATCGAATGCTTCAACCTTTGTTATGCTCGTACCAACCTCGCTATTTTCCGCGATGCTCGTGTAATACACCTGTTGAGTAAAACGAGGAGGGTTGTCGTTTTCATCTAAAATTTGCACCTCAAAACTTGAACTCGAACTTAATGGTGGCGAACCGTTGTCATGGCACTCAACGGTAAGAATATGGCTTTCTCGAAGTTCGCGATCCAGGGACTTCGATACAATCACCTTGTACTCATTTACGTCGTAGCGTTGCAATCCAAACCAGTTGCTTTGGAGAGAGCACGTAACTTCTCCATTGCGCCCTGTATCGTCGTCAGTTACAGCAACGTGCGCTACCACAGCACCTATGTTGGCGTATTCAGAAATCTTGGCAGCGTCAGGACTTGGCAGAAGGTTCACGTTGATTTCTGGAGAGCTATTACCAGTGTCAAGCACGTTTACGGTGACAAACGTCTGTGACGTTAACGGCTGATCACTCAAATCGTATGCTTCGATAATCAATGTGTAAACCCTTCCAAAATAGTATACCAATATTTTAGCAATTGTAATCTCGCCCGAAGTTTCATTAATTGAAAAACTTTCAAGAATGTCAGTAGATTGGTGTGGACTAAGTTTATACCTGACTTCTCCATTTTTACCTTCATCGAAATCTGTCGCCGTTACACGTACTACCACAGAACCGACTGGTTTGTCTTCATTCACTGTTACGTTAAAAATGGTAGCGTTGAACTTTGGATAATTGTCATTAATATCCGTTATCGTTACGTTCAGGGACAACGTCCCTGTCAATGGAGGTTCCCCGCCGTCCTTGGCGATAATGGTAAGGTCATAATGGGCTACTTTTTCTCTATCTAGTTCTTGAGACACAAGTAATTTTATGATCGAACTACCATCTAGATTTTTCACAAACTGTATATTAAATGGACTAGATTTCGGTTCAAGTTCGTACAACTTCAACGAGAACTTTTCACTTGTGTCTTCGTCTGTTGCCCCCTCAATAGTGAACGATGTCCCAACTAGCACACCTTCAGAAATGGGAAGCTCGACGTTAGGTTTAGCAAACGTTGGTCTGTTGTCATTGACGTCTTCAATAAAAATCGTGACTGGTATTGTCTGAAAGAAACTATCAAGAGACGATTTAGCTGATACTTTAAGCAAAAATGTACACTCATTCATGAACCTACACACGGTCTCTCGATCAATGACGACAGCCGTTGAAAGCGAACTCGTTCTTTCGTTAATCTTGAAGTAAAATGCAAAATCCTGTACTGGTTGCCAGAGGAGACTATAACGTATATCCGATCTTGCGCTTACTGTTGTCATTTTGGAATCTTCAATAACATTACCAATGCTTGTATTTTCAGGTAGCTGCTCCTGAATATGATATTCGACTGTATTACAGAAACAAGAACAAATACTCACCAAAAGTATCAAGACTATTTGGGGAAAAGTACGCCTTTCCATCATGTGAAGTCAAGTCAACACTACTGGAGCATAGAGCACGGAAGCTAGTTTGTATTAAAATTAGTAATGCTTTGACAGAAGAGTCTCTCTGAATTCGCCTTTGATTGTCGCATTCGAAATTTGTCAGGCGCTACAAATTGTATCAGTCACAATTTTACTCTCCTCCAGACGACTGAGTAAACAAACTTATCTATAAACGTGTGCTCTTATTTTTCTTTCTAATCGGGTGTGAGGTCTATCTTTCAAACGGCACTTAAATATTTTCTTCTAAAACATCCTGCGGAACCAGTCGGTAACACGACACTGCCTTTTCTCGCGTCTCCTCTCTCTGACTTGCAAACTATCCGTATGTTCCGCACCATTGATAAACCGGAGGCGGTTAGAGAGTAAAGTACCTTATACCTGAACAACATAAATCTTTAATATACTAGGCAAGACTGACAATTAAAATAACAGTTCTGCATCAATTAAACTTTGTGAACGAGTTCCCCATTACACCGCTACATGGTGCTATCTGGAATAGTCCAATGTATCACAGGTCACCTTTGCACAATTCTCCTGGATTCAGCAGTCTTATAATTTACACAGCGGTCAATAGAATTCCTCCTTCCACTCTTTCCTATCTATTCAGAAAGGTTTCCTTCATGTGAATTTGTAGTATACCCCTTTATCAAGATGAACGATTGATGATATGTGAGTAATAATTACAGATAATTATTTTAAAAACTGTTTAGAAATATTCCTGTTCGGTACATGTGGTCATTTTTTACCACTACATCGCAATCAATGCCATTTACTGTATACCAGCTGAAATATACATATATATCTACTCCGACTGCCACCTTTCACCACTGCAGGCTGAAGAACAACTGAATCTTTGGAAGAATCATCAGAAAATAACTTTTAAAAAATGTAAGAAATATCCTTCACATTAATTATACCAATTCTCCTTGGATCGCGAGTATCAGTACTGTCTTCCACTTGGTCCCTTTTCCGCTAATGTACCATTTCTGAACAACTAATCGGTCATTACGCTAAAATGCCACTAATGACAACTTTACATAAATATTTACTCCAACGCTAAGCTTCAGCCTAGAAATATTATCCTCAATGATAGTATACTTGCTCATTTTCTAATGGCATTAACTAGCTGTATGTATGCACACAGCCATGAAGTTAAGTTATAATTCCAGCATTGCTAAAGCAAACACCAAGAGTAAAGACGATTAGCCCTTCAGACAGCTAAACTACCGCTGTTGGCTACGTATCGCTTACATTAGAGATTCCGCTTTTGAAAATCTGTAAAATAGGATAAGGTTACACCCTCTATCTACGCCCTCCCCTTTTTTGACCAACCAGTCTAAACCTCAAGTGTTTGATTGACATGCTCACTAGGTTCGGAGATGTGGAAATTAAGTTTTTCCCCTATTTAACTCTCGCTCCTCTGTCTGCGTGTCACTTCGTTTAATTTTTCCACGCTCTCATAGTTTGCTCTGAGCAATCGACAACTCGAGTGAATAAACTACATTGTCAATAATTACCTTTTAAGCGCGTGGTGTGACCTTTAGCAATGCATATATATATATATATATATATATATATATATATATATATATATATATATATATATATATATATATATATATATATAACGAACCTTTCGTCAAAAGTTGTTACCCTCAATGATACAGATGAACATAACCAAATGATTGTATCTTTTTCTCTTTGTACTTACCTTTTTATCATAAAGTGTGCACAACCGTTTTTTGATTAAATTTAGCATTAGATAAAATATAGTACCTAGTAATACATGTACATAGTTAATAAAAATCATTTTCAGCAATCCGATTTTTGCCACAAATGTTATTTTAAAATTTAAATAAACTGTGTATACAATATTTTAATTGTTTGGCGTGAAGTAAAAAAAAATAGTATTTGTTATAATTATCACAGTTTAATATCGCGTCATTCAATCTGTGTAGCTTCATTTATGATTTTTTATTCAACTTTAAATAATTTCTTAAAATATAAAAGTATTTTACCCCACTAAGCAATAGTGTTTCTTTGTATTATGCTTTTGGTAATCGCAAATGCTATGTTATTCATACTATGATAAGAAATCAATGTAGAAAACTGAAGAAAAAAAAAACGAACAAGCAATTAGTATGAAAATCACATGTTAGACCATCCCTTATTCAACTGTGGGTAGAATCAAAAGGGGTATATCATTATATTTTCATAAGAAGTCAATACACAGTTTAAAGGGAAAATGTAATACATGTTGTCCTGGCTATTTGGTTCAGTTGAACGCAAAACTGTGCAACGTTGACATATATTTAGCTTTTTCAAAGGTTTTCAAACAACATTTTTCACATATCTTATAAAACTTTTTTCTTTTTCGAAACTGTTGTCTTTCAGTTTACATGACATCCTGTTTGTTGTATCTTGTTATTATAGTTGTTATTATTGATTGTTTTGTTTTGGGTTGTTTTGTTTTTCTGTTTTACGGTTTGTCATTTTTGAATCATTTGTGCCACTTTAATTTTATACATAAAGGCTAATCAAACGTTGCAATCGAACACCTTTAGCATAATCCACAAAAATATTTCCCTTGTTTCCATCAGTCTCCACAATAAATTGCCCTTGTTTCCATCAGTCCCCACAAAATATTTCCTTTGTTTCCTACAGTATCCACAAAATATTTTCCTTGTTTCTGTCAGTCTCCACAAAATATTTCCTTTGTTTCCATGAGTTTCCACAAAATATTTCCCTTCTATCCATCAGTCTCCATAAAATATTTATCTGGCTTCCATCTGTCTCCACAAAATATTTCCCTTGTTTCCATCAGTCTCCACAAAATATTTCCCTTGTTTACACCACTCTCCACAAAATATTTCCCTTGTTTCCATGTCTCTACAAAATATTTCCTTTGTTTCCATCAGTCTCCACAAAATATTTCCCGTGTTTCCATGTCTCCACAAAATATTTCCCTTGTTTCCATCAGTCTCCAAAAAATATTTTCCTTTTTTACATCACTCTCTACAATATAAATTTCAGTTTCCATAAAATATATTCCCAGTCTCCGCAAAATTTATCTCCTTTCTAAACAAGTCAGCATAGCATATACGAAGCGGCTAAATTTGTTAAAATCCTGAATATAATTACGATAAAATATTTCTGAATGCTAAGTTACATAATTTCAATTGATTTGTAATGCTTTAAATGCGCAAAATTGTCATAAAACTCAGAATCAACGAATAAATTTATATAAATATTTTGCTAATAAAATGTAAGCAAGGTAAGTAAGGATACAAAAATATTAGCAGTATGATATCATACATTTAAATTTCATTCTGGTCTAATGCGTATACATTTTATTATGTTTTATTAATGAACTAGAAATTGACATTAATATATTTTTTTGCCCCACCCCGCCTTTAAAAGATGGGGATGAATTAGTCCAAGAGACACATCTGAATAAATCTGTAACTGTAAGTAATAATATTGATATATTTCTTATTAATTTGACACAGTGAAATTTGAGCAGATAAACAGATAGATATAACAACTGAATAAACGACGGAAAAACTCAGATCGTGATGGCTTAGCACTTTTTCAAGTAACTACTTTGTTTCACAGTGCTCTTTTGGCCTCCTTTTCAGTGGTGGCTTGAGAGTTCGACGGCACTGTTCTTACATGACGACCTTACTTTGGAGAACAGCCTACCCCCATTCCTAAATATGTTTTGTGAAGAATCGACTGTTACACTGAAGTGAAGGTGAAATACTATGAAGATTTCAGCTACAAAACAAGAAAGAAAAATATCCCCCAAGAAGCCCTACTTGCCTGCCCCTCGCGGATAATTGCCTTTTCCCAATCCCCCTCCCCCAGTGCCACCACTACTCCTTATAAACTGTTGTATCAGATTTTTACCAATCTTTTGCATCAGAAGATTGCCAATCTGACGGTTATCGTTAATTTTATTATGCATTTTATCATTTAAATTTCTTTCGTAATAGTTACACACACACACACACACACACAGACACACACACATGTGAGCGCGTGTATAATGGACTGAGGCAGAATGCATGGTCTCTAAAAACAATGTCTTTCTAGAGAAGAACATCTGTGAAAATTATCATTTATGATTCTCCAATCTTCGAAATATGGAGATGTTTATAGATTGAAAATCAAGATAAATGACAGTTACAAAGAACATAAAAATGATTCACAACTACTAATGCGTTGTAAACAATCAGAACAAAGATTATTGATAAGGGCGTGTTAAATCAGTCATGGATTAATCTTCCTATTATTGACCCGATTATTAGTTTTATCTGAAATGGCTCACTATGCATCAATCGTAGGAATCAGCGAGTAGTCTGTAACTGGTTCACACAATTTAATGAAAAACCAAACAACAACCATTGCAGATGTTGTCGATAAAGATTATAAGATACTGACAATAATCAGAGAAAAACTTGTATTCCCGAATTGTCTTGTGCTATCGACCCATCATTCAGCAGAAATAATCCATCTAACATTTTCATGACAAATCCAACGGAACCAACGGTTGTTAAATTATTGTATTACCCACGGGTCATCTGGCACCAGAGCGATAGATATCACTTTATCAGTCATTAGTATCCTATACTCAAAGCTGGCTTTTCAAGTTTGCAAAACTTTTGAAACCACGTGACTTGTCAAGTCGGTTTGGACTGACTATCGAATATCTTTTTGTATTCCGATTATTAGATTATGGAAGCGAGGTCACATTATGCAAGAAATGACTCGTCTTTGATGGCAACATGCCTCATTGTTCAGCATCAACCATTATAGAGAACATTGTTTTACAAATCGTCTGTCAGAAATCTTTCTTGCGATGTTGAAGACAAAACGCAGACAGGTGCCAGTCATAATGGCTGCATATAAGTTACCAGTCTTTTCTAAATAAGAAATTAGGAAACAAAAACAGATTTTTTGTTGGTCAGGTGTGCGAAACAATGTATAAAAAAAATACAGCACGCATTTTGTAAACATTATTATAACAACTGTATATTGACTGCTGAAAATCACAGTATTACAACAAAAAAAATTCGAAATATTTCATTATCCATATTTAAACGTTTATTAGTTTGAAAGGGCATCCATAAGTTAGTAGTAAAAAGAAAACGGATTGTGATACTTAATACAAACTGAGAAAATTCTGACAATTAATGATATAATTACTGTTATTTAATGACATCATTTGCATACTGAACATAATACATGCCTGATTATATGTCTTAGTTATTTCTTAATTTTAATCGCGATTGCAGAGTATTCAACACAGTTTTGAATAATGAAGTTTTAAAGAATATCCAATCCAAAAACATAAATATTTTATTTTTTCAGTTAAAGGTATTTTATTGCCCAAAATGAATACAACTGGGATCGGGCTACAAGCTCTCACAACTTATAATAAGCCCTTCCCCTACAATCGATATGAAATTTATATAGATAGCGGCAGTAAATTAACATGATTTCATACAATTAAAAGAAAATAAACATGAATAAGGAGAGAGAGAGAGAGAGAGAGAGAGAGAGAGAGAGAGAGAGAGAGAGAGAGAGAGAGAGAGAGAGAGAGAGAGAGAGAGAGAGAGAGAGAGAGTTGCTAATAATCAGTTAATGGCAAATTAATGTTCGGGGCAGAAGCGGGACTTTAATGCAGTCGCTTAAGATTATAAAAATCATATCTTTGTTGATTAAAATTAACACTGACTATAATAAACTGAGTATAGAAATTAAATTGCAAATACCCGTAATTGTGTAAAGCGTTTCATGTCGTTAATACATATTTGCAGCAAATCAAATAAATTATCAGTAAAGTCAGAAGATCCAGATTTAAAAAACGTGCTAGTTGATACTTCATGGAGACTATTTAGATTCTGGACCAGATTTTATCGTTATTCAATTTGCAAATAATTTGTAACGGAATGCATTTTCTATGTCATCGATTATTTATAATTCCAAAATGTAAAATGTACGATTTATTGTTTCCAATTAAAAATGGGCAGGCACTTCACTTTTTGATAAACCTGAATTATTTAAACTTTCTATGGTTATACGTGTTTGACACACCATTCAGTAGGTCAGCAGGATAAGAAGTTATGACTCTGTATGCCATTGAATGAATGTAACATAGTTTAGGGAACTTTCTTCTGTCTCCCACAGTAGACCAACCAGCTTCCTGATAAATCCTAGGACACTATGCACTTCTAGTAAGCTCAGTTACAATTCGTCCTGCTTCCAATTGTAGATATTCTAATTTGAGACCGAAAGGAACGTCAATCAGCATCAAAAGTCCAATCCAACCCAACCCCACCCCATCCTAACTCCCAACCAGACTGTAGAAAACCGCGGTAGAGAAAACAATACTTCATTGCAGTGTAATATTGACCAGATCCGACTCGAAAAGGAAAGGATGCAAAGCATGAAAAATGTTACAAGTATGCAAGCGTCATTGGCAAGGCCTGGCTGCATCGCTCAGATTGTTTGCTCATTAAACGATCCAATTCTACAAATGAGGCTGAAGAAGAAGCAATGGCCGTCATATTTTTTTTCTGAGAGAGCTGTATCATGCACTCTATAGTGATCATATGTTGGTCATTGTGCTGTCTAAAACAGGAGTCTTAGCTGAATTTAAAACAATTTAATTGTGAAGCAATTTACTATATAAAAATCAACCATTGCAATACATGCCGCGCACTGAGAACAAATTGAAACTTGAAAATAAATATATGCGATTTCTGACAGTGATAAATAGTTCATGCCCATCTTGAGAAAATTTCGAGATGCTGTGAATCATAAATTTCTCCCAACGATATTGATCTTACTCCATAGCTTGTTTTCTTTTAATTTCCTTGACTGTCAGATATTCAAATTGTCTTAGGAAAAATTATGCCAACCAAGACGTGATATCTGACAGTTCTTTATTGGATATTATTCTAAATTTATCTGCTTTAGACTTAATGCCACAAATGGTTCCTTTGTCTTAATTTTAAACCGGAATCAGTTCCTAACAATAAAATCAAGACTAAAATTAAATGTATGTGCTCAAAAAGAATGTCAACATTCCGAAAATATTAATTTTCAGTTCAAATTTTTTTAACCAATATTTAATAATATATAATAATCCCAGTTTAAATGAGACCTAATGAAGCGTCCCACTCCGCCCTTGGACCGCTATCAATTTCTATGATTACCGCGGAAGAATTATCCATCTCAACAATTACCAAGTTACAACATAAGGGTATCACGCGCAAAGGACAATCTTTCCCTTTCGGTTAGCGATATCGATGTCGTTGCTAGGTACGAGACTGAGTAAAGATAGTGTTAATATTTAATGAAGATATTGGGAGCAGTAAACAATACCTATATAATGGTGAAGACCGTTCGCGGCTTTTGAGAAAGAATGTGTCTTTTGTTGTACGTGTTCTTTGATCTGTTGATTGTATCTATACGATTGTATGAGCAATGAAACAACTCCGTTTTCCTATTTAGACGTATTGCTGGATATCTCAAACGCTTGCTTTACCTGGTTGCGAAATACTCCTTTCATCTTCAGCAAATATGCGGATACCAAATTCTTCCTCAGTAAACAGCAAAGAGTGACGAATGAAAATCAAACAAATCTTAGAAAATAAAATCCAACTCTATTCTAAGCAACATCAGAGAGTTTTAAACTCTGGCTAACACAGAATAACAATTCAGATCTTGCCAGACAAGTTAATAAAATTACAGATTTATTATCAAATTGCATCTACAAACAATAATATAAAAATACTGCCAACAATAGAAGCACCAAAAATGTAAAAGACAGATAATATCGACGCTTTATCTCCGTATTCCATTGCATACGCTCCTAACGTTACAGACACTGCTAATATTATAGACGCTGCTAACGTCATTTAAGTAATAAATTGCACATCGTTACAAGCAAACTATAATACTGTACTGTGTAGATCATTGATATCAAGGATACAAAATTTTAGGGAAATAATCCTCAGAAGTTTATGCCAGTATCAGGGTATATAGTTATCATCTACGTCATTCCTTATGTAAGTCCATCCGTCCATCTGTCTGTAACATTAAATCATCCCAAACCGTTTGTTCGAAATTCACCAAACTTGTAACACAGGCGGCCATATTAGTTTTGTTACTTTCTTCAGGGAAGCAGGGAGCTGCGATCAAATATGCAATGTTTCAATCACATGGACGTTTTTTTATCACTTTTTTATATCAAATTGTAAATATACGGTGGTGCTTGCCTATTGGGAGCCAAGGAAAGAGCTCTAAGTCACTCACACAGACAGAAACGCCCTTGCGCACCGTGTCTATTTCGTCTACACAGCATGAACAAATCGTTAGAATGGAGTGAACTGCAAAGAAGAAGGAAACAGAAGTTTTTTATTAACCAAATCAGTAATGCCGAAATTTCTCATATAAATCTGCCACCAGGCTTAGATCTAAAAAGAAAAATGGGAAATTTTCCTAAACACTTTTCCGTACGTTGAATTATGTGGAAATATTAGCCAAGGTGCTTTTCTCCCCTGTTTAAAATGATCAAAATCATAACTAGATTTACGAAGTTAAATAATCTCTTTATCTCATATTTGTGATTTATGGAACATAGAAGAACACTCGCTTGTATCGCCACTGTGAAGAATATATTACAAGAACACTTGTCCGTGTCGCACTGTGAAGAATATATTACAAGAACACTCACTCGTATCGCCGCATACTTACACTTGCCCGTATCGCCTCTATGATCATGAAGAGAGACAAATTGATAAGATTAGCAAATCGTAATATAGGCCGAGCCTACTAACCCGTTGATTTGTACCCCTTGCCGATTTCAATAAAGGAAACCTTTAATTTGATAAAAAGTGCAAAGAACTTAGTCAATTCATTCATTGATTTATATTTTCTAACCAGACTGTTAGTAGAATGGCCTTAACACCGTCATTGTCTGCACGTTTCATGCTTAACGGAAGTTTTCAATATTATAGACAGAAATTGCCAAAGACCCATTTCCAGTTCCTGGACAAGTCCATTTTCAGCAACTAAAGATGTACATACATATGTCGTCTGCATCCGATATTTACAGTGTCGAATCAAGCAAAGGAAAAGAATGGAAAAAATGCCTTTCACGTGAATTTGACATGTGGTTTCATTAATATGTTCATGTGTGCAAAGGAATATAATTCCAAATTCAATGTTATGGTAATTTACGAATTATCCGGCAGTTACCGAATAGGATGAATTACGTCATAATATTGTCGGATGGAAATAAACTACCCCATAGTGTACGGAATATGGCGTCGTGTTAGTATGAAAGCATAAAAGGTTCAAGGGGATGACAGTATTAGTGCCATTCTGGTCACAGTCAGGTTAGAAATTATAAATCAATGATTCACTTGACTCAGTTCTGTGCAATTTGTATCACGTTAAACGTTTTAGTTATTGAAATCGATAGTGGGGTACAAACCACAGGGATGTAGCGTCGGACCATAATGCCAAACGGTATGAAAACTGTAGACACGGCCAAATAATTTACACCAATTAATAATGGACATGACATATCACTTACCAATTATGTATGCACACGACAAACAACATACACACCAATTAATTATTCGCACATTTCACATACAAACCAATTAAATATGTACACGACAGATGACATACATACATACATACATACATACATACATACATACATACATACATACATACATACATACATACATACATACATACATACATACATACATACATACATACATACATACATACATACATGGGAGGGAATATTTTATACTAAATCAGTCACAAAACGTATCTTTCTTTAAACAGTCCGAGTCTGTCGTAAATAAAAAAACAACAGATTTTAGCGTAAGTGTAAATGAAATGTCATTACATTCTCGAGAAAGAAAGAAAGAAAGAAAGAAAGAAAGAAAGAAAGAAAGAAAGAAAGAAAGAAAGAAAGAATAATTTAGTTTTGGCCTACAAAGTTCACGTGTTGACATTATGTTAGTAGGTGTACCTTGCAGTACCGATTTGCACTACGCATTACAAGTTGAGGCATTGCTAATTTATAAACAAGCATTATACGTTAAGTTAACGGCTGAAACTAACCTTGAAAAAACACTTGTTTGTTTTCTTACTGGGGGATGAGTTATACATTACTACATCCCGCTGACAACTTTAAGAACTTTTATTTTAATCACAAGTCCCTAGTTTCTATTAAAGGTATGTTTATAACCCAGAATTTATCCCAGGTAATTTTTTTAGGTTGATAACTGCTAACGAGTGTTTGCATGACAAGCGGTTTTAGTGAAGAGTTAACAAAGGAATGCTGATGTGCCTAAGTGTAAAATTTCATGACTTTTATATTTTTTTCTAAATCTGTAATGTGATGAAACGGTATATAAACATTTGGATAAAATTCTGATAACTGCAAAGGTGACGGTTGCCTTATGCAACTCAATGCACGTCACTTTTCACGACTGTTTAGGAACGGCATAACAAAACACTTAGTTTATATTCCAGATTCAAAAAGCTTAGAACCAAAAATACAGTGGCACAAACTGATGGATCTGTCCCGCCTAGTTAGACGTGGTAGAGATTAATGGGTGGCGGTGGTGGATCATGTACCTATACGGTACGTTTTAGTATAGAATATTTAAGATTATTGTCGAATTTCAAGTGCGTAATTAAAACTGACACCGACTTATACCGAAAATCCGTAAATAAAAAGTAGGCGACCATGGAGCACGTTTTTCCATTATTAAAATCATTTAATTAGCTTGACTGGATTGCGGATTCTTATGTTTGTTTCTTCATCTTCCAATATTTATAAGAATATTGGACAAGTCTGACAAAATCCATCATACCTGTATCGAATGTAGCCTCTCCGTAGCCATCATCTCAATATGGCCATTTAGGTCATCAGATCAAAAAGAGAGACAGCCATAAATACGTTTGACATCCTCTATGATTTTAGACTAATCACATTAGTGGACAGTACCACAGACTAGACCTTCAATGATTACGGATGCTGAGACAGATGGAAAAGCAACACTAATTCCACAGACTAGACATTGAAGGACTTGAATAATTACAGACACATAACAATAACTCCACAGGCTAGATAATCAGTGACTGTGGATAATGAGGCAAATGGGGAATAAAAGATAATTCAACAGACTAAATATTCAACGACTATGGGTAATGAAACAAATACTGAAATTTCTATTCCACAGACTAGACACTCAAAGATCACGGATAATGAGGCAAATATGGTAAATAACAATAATTCAACAGACGAGAGATTAAATAACTGTTGGTAAAGAGACAAATGGGGAAATAATATTAATTTCAAAGACAAAACATTCAGTGACTGTATGTAATTAGAGTAACAGTAGAATAGTAATAATTTCACAGTCTAGACATTCAGTTACTGTGGATATTGAGACGAATGCTGGAATAGTATGAATTCCACAATATTGACATTCATATACTGTGGATATCGAGACGAATGGTGGAATAGTATGAATTCCATAATCTAGACATTCTATTACTGTGGTTGTTGAGACAAATAGTGGAAGAGTCACCTACTGTGGATATTGAGATCATTAGTGGAATAGTAGGAATTCCACAATCTATACATTTAATTACTTGATCTTGAGACATATGGTTGAATAGTCATAATTCTAGTCTAGACATTAAATTACATTGGATATTGAGAAAAATAACAATAGTCTAGTCTGTGAATTTCTATTAACTTTACAGTGTCAAAATCATGCAGTAGTTTAACATATTTTTATTTTAAAATTAAGAACCTACTAGAAATTCAGTTTGTGTGGATAATGAGAGAAATGGGGATGTAACAATAATTCCACACAATAGACATTCAATGAATGTGGATAATGAGAGAAATGGGGAAGTAACAATAATTCCACACAATAGACATTCAATGAATGTGGATAATGAGAGAAATGGGGAAGTAACAATAATTCCACACAATAGACATTCAATGAATGTGGATAATGAGAGAAATGGGGAAGTAACAATAATTCCACACAATAGACATTCAATGAATGTGGAAAATGAGAGAAATGGGGAAGTAAAAATAATTCCACAGTATAGATATTCAATGACTGTGGATAATGAGACACATTGGGAAGTAACAATAATTCCACAGAATAGACATTCAGCGACTGTATAAAATGAGACACGTAGGGAAACAACACTAATTGCAGTCATTCTATGCTAATATTTTTCTATTAACTTTACAGTGTCGAAATCATGCAGTAGTTTAACATATTTTTATTTTAAAATTAAGAACTACTTTTGCAAACTTACAATGTAAGCTCATTTAGTACACTCTTTAGATTCTGGGTTATTAGATTTGTTTGTGAATTACCTAAACAAGCTGATTCGTCCATTAGAAAACAGAGACGATACATTTACCATTTACAAGTCTGACAAAATACTAAATTCAATATTTATCCTACATTTATACATGATGAATTGCCTCAAAATATGCTGAACGACATGACTCATGTCACAAAATGACATGATACATACCGAAACTGTACAATAAGTTTGACTACACTTCCAACTGAAAACACATTCTCCTTACGTCACTGAAATGACCCGAACAATCCTGTCCATCATAAGCAGAAAAGCAGATTTGAACTGGATCAACAGAAACACAAAATCCACCAATTTCAAACCAATTTGAAAAGTTTTCTTTTTCAGCTCGAGTTCATTCTATTTAGGAAACCAATTTTAAATTTTAAATTGACCATAAAGATTTTTTTACACTTATGTCATCAGCACAACAAAGTTCAAAGGTCTCTGGGCTGTGCTATTTGCTATTTGCGCATTAATATTGTTATTGTGTATTGATGAATCCATGGGTATGTATTTATTTTGTTTATTGTAGTGTGTTCCTTTATTATTAAACCTTAACGAAATGAGTATATAATGAAAAGATTCCTGTATTAGTACGGAAAATATGAACTTGTTCTTTCGTTGTTGAAGAAATAATGTACTCTCAAGGTCTTACAGTATTATTCAGAAATGCTCGTTCTATTTTGCCATGCAAAATGCAGCACTAGATATTCAATGACTGTAGATATTGTGATAAATAACAATGATTTTAGTATAAGGACAAATGGGAAATAATAATTTCACAGACTAGACATTTATTGGATAAGGAGAGACAAATAACAATAATTTCACAGACTAGATATTCAGTGACGGTGGATAATGAGTCAAACAATGAATTTACTATAATTCTTGATGCTTTAAAAATTGAACTTTTCAGCAAAAAATGCGGGTTGATCATGAGTGTTTTGTAAAAAATCGCTCGAAACCAAAATTTTGACGTAAGCTGTTGCAAAGGACTTACTAGGGTTTACCCTCTGAGTTAAGCTTCAGTTTACTATATTTAAAATATGTAGTTCACATATCGCTTGCAGAGTAAAGTTTAAGGACGTATCTGTTAAAAGCATGGTTATGTTCGTTGTTATGTTCCTTGTCATGTTCTTTGTGGTAGTTTAGGATTTCTCTGATGAACATATGTTGAAAACAACAACAAAGTGAGATTATAAACTGCTTGGTCTTCTCAGACACGGTCACTTGCGTGCTGCTAGTTATTAGTAATGATAGGCAAATAGACGTGATCTAAATAAAACGACTTAAAAACACCCCGGATAGGAAGACATTTAAAACTTAATTATGCGTATTAAAGCATTGGACTACATGATACATCTGTTGTGAAGACAAACGGTCCTACATCTCAGGAAGTTTTGGCCTAAATGTAATCAATGTGAAAAAGTCGCCAGCAGCAATGAATTCTTATGCGCATTAATATACAAATATTTTTGTTTTGTATCGATAATGAACTGGCATATTCTTTTGGAGATACACAGTTCTAATCCTTGTCTTGAATTTCTTGTATTTTGAATAAAAAAGAAATGACCATTCTAACGCATTCTTTAACTAATAAAATCTTATTTTATAATATAAACCGATACCACCTGTAAGATCTATGTTAAACATTATATTTGTTACCATTTTATTCTTTCCCGCTCACCACAGCTATTGCCAGAAATGAATTACATTTAGTCAAGGTCAAAATATCATGACATATATTAAATTTTTAACTGGAGCAAACAATAGTTCAGTTTCATCATTAATGAAATAAGCAGTTAAGTACACTGTCAGTAGACTCTAAAGAAAGACATATGCTGTAACATTCATTATTTTCACTGACGCATGAACATAAAAACTGGGTTGTAATTAGAAGGACTGTTCAAGTCCGGAAAACGCTGTCTTATTAGCGTCTTCTTAATTATGTCAGAACAAAAGCAGATGCTGTGAGGAACGAGTTTTGTGCGAGGAATTTGATTTGTGTGAGGAATTTCTTGGGAACACAGCATAATAATTTAATGTATACCAGTATTTTTGTTGAGTTTAAGCGGTAATATAGTCAAGCTGAGGGGCTGAGGTTGATTTGTCTAGTTGTACATTAAACTAATGTATTCTGACATAACCTTAGTTTCAAAATAAAATCCTGTAAGAAGAAGAAGAAGAAGAAGAAGAAGAAGAAGAAGAAGAAGAAGAAGAAGAAGAAGAAGAAAATTAGCCTAGTCCAGGCCAGTTCTGACCCCTTGCAGTAGTATGTCTATGGACAAAGTATTGTTACACACCAGGGTTCTTTGCTTGACCGAGCGGCGACAAAAACCTTGGCGCGATTCCCGCTAGAAGTCATAAATTTGCCCTAAATTTCCAAAGACTTCTATACAGCTTCAGTTGTAAGTTAGTAAGTTTGAAAGCCCGACGCATCCATTCTATACAAAAATTTTAGTCCAATCAACGCAAGACAACATTATTCACAACTTGCCAAATATATATCAACCGCACATCTGTATAATTTCTCATCAACTTTCCGTGCCGTTAGCAGTTCATCGAAAATATACAACCAACCGCTAACACAGGGAACTATTTTAACTACGCCACCTACGGCCAGTCAATCTATGGTTACAAGACACATCACCCCAGTACAGCTGCATCGCATTTGCCACCATAACGATATAAACGGTACCTACCGAGTCCCTTTTTGCTTATTCCATTGTGTAATTTACCGGTTTCCTACCGTAAATACCGTCACTGTAGTCACAACGCCAATATACATCACTAGATTTTAATCGGGAGTCATACGGCTTTTGTCTGACTTCACTACTCATTGACCATGGCATCATGGAAACTCACTACACTTTCTCTTCGTGACGTTTGCTCCTTAAATTGGCTAATTATTTCGGGCTCACGATTATTTCCATTGCACTGAATTCTAATAATCAAACAAGCAGTCACACAAATCTAAGAATTGCTGAAAAGGAGCGCTATATACAAATGCGCAAGATTACAGTATAATCGTTTATTTGCTTAGGCACTAAAAAGTCTCTAATGTGCCGATATGCTGTGAAAGCCTGTCAGTCTCTAATTACTTGTGTCCTGTTACTGCCCATTATATTTGGTCTAATGCCTGTTATCGCTTCATCGAATCCCTAATCAACACAGAGTGTATCAGATTCGTAAAGTAGTCAGAACTCCTAGCGGTGGAGCATGAAAACATAGATGATTATAGTGATTTAAGAGAGACAGGTCCGTATTTTATGACATTAGATTGCATGTAGGCAAATGTTTCCACAAACAAATTTCGAATTCCGTGTCTTAAGTACAACAGCTTGTGAGGTTTCTTTTTCTGACTTGATGCGACAATACATTAGCATCGTTACATATATGATAGACAATTTTTCCAATCAAATTCTTTACCTGGACGACAATAGTTTTGCCTAAGACGCAACGTCGTAACTTATCCACTATCCTACATACCAATCACGTGTTTCAGAGGCAACACAGACTTCAAGTGCAACACAGATTGCTCTTTTACTTTCTTGTTTATTTAAAAACACGCTTTGACAAATGTGTGTCCTTAAATAATAACGCGGCAGCAAAGGTTATCTAATTTTTGGGGGTGGGGGAGCAATAGTTATGTACCTAGTTGTTTGGGTGTGGCAATAATTGTGTATGTAGTTCATTCGAGTAGCATTAGTTATGTACTTAATTCATTCGGGGCAACAGTAGAGAGGATGAGTGTATTTCGGACAGGATTTTATTTTGAAACTGAGGTTTTGTCAGAAATACATTTGTTTAGGAACATAATATACAAAAATACAAATCAACCTCAACCCCTCAGCCTGGTTATAGTATCGTGTAGTGTACTTAACTGCTTAACTGCTGTCGTCCAAAGTATAATACATGCTATTATATTTTGACTATTTAAATGAAATTCATTACTGATAACAGTTGGGATGAGTGGGAAGAAATAGAATGGAAACAAATGTGATTTCTAACTTAAAGCTTACAAATGACCCCCCCATCTCTGCTTTATAATGTTATACTATATTGTTTTTAAATCCAAAGGGAAATTATTCCATCGAATAACTAATTAATAATATTCCATCCAATTTCTAATTCTTGTAATAATTTTGTTTCCTCTTTACATCTAAAAGTATCAGTTGTATTGTAGTTTTAGTCTATTAGCGATGTATACGTTATTCATTGCAAACAGTTAAAATTAAAGAAAATATCATCAGATATGAATTACTAAAACTTGTAACAAATAAAATTAAACAAGTTTTGTTGTATTTTGAAAACTGTGATACGTTTCGTTGTCTATATTTCGTGGACACCAAATAATAATAATACGGGTCTTTTCTATTTTAAAAAAAAATCCAACAGCAACAGCCCCCCCCACAATTGCTGTTTATTAGTGGGTGTATAAACGAAAATAACTGCTAACCTGTCACGTAGTCCTGAGCTAAGTAATTCTAAGCCCCGATCTCTTTGCCACTGATTGACGGCGAAAAAAAAACAAACATCTGGTAACTTTACCTTCAATCTCGCATGACTCAAAGCAATTGCCAACAAAGCGTACAGCGGTCACAAGTAAAAAGAGAATCCTTTTCATAGCGGGAGATACAATTTCAATCCTTATATACGTTTAATTTAGATTTTGGTGCGACTGGCAAATAACCACATAACGGGGTTCAATTAAGGGGCGTGCGCTCCCTATGGCATTCTTATAAATTACAAAACGTTTGTTGATGGCGTTTATGATTTCAGTTGTGCTTTGTTATTGAAAAAATGTGGTGCACTATAAAAAAAAACAGTATCGAGTAAAATAAATAATTACCTGAATACCTCAAATTTTATTACTTTTATTCATTATATAATAAATATATAGAAGCACAGTACAAAAAAAAATCACAGAGGCATGAATTAAGCCAGGGCTTGATCAGGTCAGGTGTTGGGATGGTGGAGTTTCCAAAATTTCTAAAGAGCCCTGACAGGGCAGCAAAGCAAAAGTATATGTGTATGTTTACTTAGTCTACATAATAAATGTGAGCAAGAATATAAAAAATGGTCAATTTTAAGTTACAAGTACCTGTACGTTTGCGTATGTGTTTGATTTTTTTTTTAACGCAAAATCCACCGATCCGGCCCTGTTAGTCAAGAATCTCTTTAAGACTTACCTATTTTTTTATATAAAAACAATTGTTATAAAGCTTTTCAGTGCTGTTGGGAAAGGTGGAAAATAAATCAATACGTTTGTGATACATTATAATTATATTTATATTTGAAATATATTACGTATATTCTTCAATTCAAAATGAAACATTACTTATAATAACGATGATGGAAAAATTACGGAGTGAAGAGAGTTTTTCAGCGTATCTAGGAAAATATAAAGAATTTTCATATTTATATTGTAACATATTGATAGATTTCAAAAGACTATTTATATTTCTAACGTAACAAAGAGGGACATTGCAAAAAAGTATTCATATTTATAGTGTAACGTAGAGACACATTTCAAGAGTTTTCATATTTATTCTTTAACAGAGATACATTGCAAAAGAGTGTTCGTATATATATATATATATATATATATATATATATATATATATATATATATATATATATATATATATATATATATATATATATATATATTGTAACATATAGATACATTTCAAGAGTATTTATATGTATATTGTAACAGAAAAACATTGCAAAAGAGTGTTCGTATATATATATATATATATATATATATATATATATATATATATATATATATATATATATATATATATATATTGTAACATAGAGATACATTTCAAGAGTTTTCATATATATATAGTTGCATAGACATACATTGCACAAAGAAAAAAAACCAGTTTTTGAAGTCAGTGCAATCCAAACTTACCTAGAAACAACGTCTTACCTCCTCTGAATTTTCGATTGTACGAGAAATCATCCTCCATATCGAATGATTATGTGGAACCTATTTTTTAAAAACAAAAATTATATGACAGGTTCAAAGCTTTACACAAATAATGGATTTAGGTGGATTTAAACCGACTCTGTGTAATGTGTTCTTCAAAACCTCTGTCTCAAATTTATATCCTTTTCTACTATGTACGTATTCAAAGAAGAGAGTATTTTTTTTGTAAATAATCTGTTCTTGACAGTCTGCAACACAGTCAACAAAGGAGCAAGGACAGATAAAGGTAATAATGGATTAGGCTTATCTTTCAAGTTAATGATATAGGTCAAAATGCCCAATTGTGGAGCGGTTTTTCTCAAGATAATTTACTAAGACTGTTTTTTTATGCCCAATAATTTTTAAATGCCTCAAAAACTCTGTCGTATAACATTATAAATCCCCTTCTCTTTACGGCTCTTCACACAAATTTTATTATCATTAGATTTAGGTTTTTTCTAATTATTGAAGACGTATTCATAAGAAGAATCAAAAAGCGGTTAAATTCAAGCAATAATATTATTTATTTCACTCAGAATTAGGTCATCTGTGTATTGACAAATGCAGAAACGAAAATGATCAATTTTAATTACGTCTCTCTCTCTCTCTCTCTCTCTCTCTCTCTCTCTCTCTCTCTCTCTCTCTCTCTCTCTCTCTCTCTCTCTGCAGTGTAGGTATGCGAGAAGGGTCCTATTGTTTTAAACAAGTGGAAAAGACGGATGACAGGCTACCATTTTTTGCAATAGAAAAAATTTATATAGTATTAGAAAATAAAAGCAAATAAGCCAAATGTTACCAAGACCGAAACTTTAATAAAGTTCCATAGGATCAAAATTTTATAAAACAGTATGAATTAATATCTGTTTTTATTTAGATTTTTTCAGTAAAATTAAATATGGAATACACTTCCCACTAAATCAGGACTTAATAAAACCAGGTCAGATTTCATTTATTAATCTTGTTTCATTTAAATTATTTCTTAATCTTGGCAAGCATTGATTAATTTGGTTCGCAATAGTACTTGATGCAATTTTTTTCATCACTTTCAATTCGCAATTCTACTTTATGCTAATTTTTCATCACTTTCAAACGTGAAAAGTTTCAACTGTATTTTGGTTTATTTCCGTATAACCTTATTACAACTTGTCTCTGAGATATAGAAAGGAACATGTATGTACCATTTATGTGGCACTTAAATACCATTTCTGTACTACTGATGTCATTTATGTACTACTTACATACCATTTCTGTACTACTTATATACCATTTACGTACCACTTGCATACCATTTTTGTACTACGTATATGTCATTCACGTACCACTTACATACCATTTATGTACTACTTATATGTCATTTACGTACCACTTGCATACCATTTCTGTTCTACTTATTTGCCATTTATGTTCCACTTAAATACCATTTCTGTACTACATATATGTCATTTACGTACCACTTACATACCATTTCTGTACTACTTATTTGCCATTTACTTACCACTTAAATACCATTTCTGTACTTCTTTATATGCCATTTAAGTACCACTTAAATGCCATTTCTGTACTACTTATATGCCATTTATTTACCACTTAAATGCCATTTCTGTATTACTTATATTCCATTTACGTACCACTTGCATACCATTTCTGTACCGGTACTATTTATGCACCACTTAAATACCATTATATACCATATATGTCCCACACAAGTACCATTTATGTACCACTTAAGTGTATAATAGAACGAATTTAATAAATAATGCCCAAGATCAGGTAAAACATAAAATTGGGCTATGAAACAATCAGTACCAGATTACTTATTATTATAAAACTTCTTCAATATTGAGGAACATTCTTGCATATTTAGTGGTCCTTCCATACAATTAGAATCATCAACAAATGAAATTCAAATTATACACGTATGTGGAAAAGAAAGTCGAGTAATACATGAAAAAAGAAAATCCAAATTAATGTGGTTTATAAATCACAGTATTTTATTATAACAAAGAAACTGATATTAACTTTCTTTTTACTTAATTTCATAAGGATCGAAAATTTTTAATTTCCATCAATGACTGCAAGTTTTGAATTAAGTTTTTCAACATAATGTATTATTTTCAGGTTACAAACATATTTAATGTTTTCTTTTCTCCCTGAACTTATTGCTTAACTATTGATCTCACCGTCATCCACGTTACTTTTGATCTCACCATGGTACATTTTTTTTGATCTCACATGGTACACTTTTTTGATCTCATCATGGTACTCCTTACTTTTGTTCCCGTAAATCTTTTTTTTTACCTTCTTTATCATTGATTTCTGTTACCATATTGTCATGAATCAAATTTGACAATTACAGTTCTTTATGTCTGTTTCCAAATGTTTTATCAACTTGGTTACTTTCTTTTTGCAAGAAGCGTATCAATTAGTTCCGCCTCTTTAAATAACTAAAATCTACCAAAATCGTTGATCATACCAAGGCAAAAATTATTGTAGTGTGTAATGGAGATTTCCGTAGCTTCAGTGCAATATTGTAGTGCGTAATGGAGATTTGCGTTGGTTCAGTACAATATTGAAGTGTGTAATGGAGATTTGCGTTGGTTCAGTACAATATTGTAGTGTGTAATGGAGATTTGCGTTGGTTCAGTACAATATTGTAGTGTGTAATGGAGATTTCCGTTTGTTCAGTATAATACTGTAGTATGTAATGGAGATTTCCGTTGGTTCAGTATATTATTGTAGTGTGTAATGGAGATTTCCGTTGGTTCAGTAAAATATTGTAGTTGGTAATGGATATTTGCGTTGGTTCAGTACAATATTGTAGTGTGTAATGGAGATTTGCTTTAGTTCGGTACAATATTGTAGTATGTAATGGAGATTTCCGTTGGTTCAGTACAATATTGTGTGGTGTGTAATGTAGATTTGCGTTGGTTCAGTAAAATATTGTAGTGTGTAATGGAGATTTGCTTTGGTTCAGTACAATATTGTAGTGAGTATTTGAGATTTGCGTTGGTTCGGTACAATATTGTAGTATGTAATGGAGATTTGCGTTGGTTCGGTACAATATTGCAGTATGTAATGGAGATTTCCGTTGGTTCAGTACAATATTGTGTGGTGTGTAATGTAGATTTGCATTGGTTCAGTAAAATATTGTAGTGTGTAATGGAGATTTGCTTTGGTTCAGTACAATATTGTAGTGAGTAATTGAGATTTGCGTTGGTTCAGTACAATATTGTAGTGTGTAATGGAGATTTGCGTTGGTTCGGTACAATATTGTAGTGTGTAATGGAGATTTGCTTTGGTTCAGTACAATTATTGTAGTGTGTAATGGAGATTTCTGTTGGTTCAGTACAATATTGTAGTGTGTAATGGAGATTTCCGTTGGTTCAGTACAATATTGTAGTGTGGAATGGAGTTTTCCGTTGGTTCAGTACAATATTGTAGTGTGTAATGGAGATTTCCGTTGGTTCAGTACAATATTGTAGTGTGTAATGGAGATTTGCGTTTGTTCAGTACAATATTGTAATGTGTAATGGAGATTTGCTTTGGTTCAGTACAATTTTGTAGTGGGTAATGGAGATTTTCGTTGGTTCAGTACAATTTTGTAGTGTGCAATGGAGATTTCCGTTGGTTCAGTACAATATTGTAGTGTGTAATGGAGATTTCCGTTGTTTCTGTACAATTTTGTAGTGTGTAATGGAGATTAACGTTGGTTCAGTACAAAATTGTAGTATGTGATGGAGATTTGCGTTTGTTCATTACAAGGCATCATTATTACATCTTTAAAGAGACTTACCTAGTGTAACAACCTCTAATTGAATCTTTAGGTACAGCGTCTCCTTATTTGTGTCTGAAAAGAAATATTATATACCTTCGTTTGGACCATATAACGCAACAAACGCGAGACGATGAATCCGAACGTTTGCATCTGAAATTATGTAATATCTATTAAACAATTTTATTAACAAATTTAAAAAAGACAATACTTTGAATACAACACACCCACTGTTGCTGCTCCCTTAGCTAACTTTTGCAGTCAGCTATTTTTCCAACACCTGAACAGCCAGCTTAAGCAGACCACCACCAACACCTGTACAGCCAACGCAGACAGATAATCACCAACACCTGTACAGCCAACGCAGACAGGTAATCAACAACACTTGTACCGCCAACTAGGTCAGCACAGACACCTAAAAATGCCCAGTCTGTATTTGGGACCAGGATCCATGTGTGCTCATAGCGAATGGCACGACAGCGTCACTGAGACCGGTCATTATATAAAGGTAATGAGTTATAAAGTTTATCTGGAAAGAAACTCGTATGGTGGAATATCTAGCTATTGCATAATTGGTCTTGGTGCAATCTAGATTCATTTTCAAGTAAGTGTTTTGTATATGATGCAATGATTTTTTTTAAAATTAAATGCGAGGCATATGTTCTATAAGGCTACAAAATATGCCCTATATGGCTACAAAACTTATGTCATTATTTTCATTGTGCGGTTCCCTCTGGGCGAGATTGTCTGCTGTGAAGAAGACGAATCAAAATCATGATTTTTCTAATATCAGCCCCAAAGCACAATGGGTCTAGAGTCCTACAACAAAAGTTTAAAATTGACAGCAAACAATGTTTCACTGAATAAATTTATAAAAACATGGGCATATGTTTATTATTTGAGGTGAAGTCTGGTTCGCACTTGCAGTCATGAGCATAGTGGTCAGCTGATCTGAAAATCCGAGTTGAAATCTTAACCAGTCAAACCCTTTTCTGTATCGTGATGTTTCAGTGGGTAAGGCATTTCACTCCCATTTCTTCAGTGCTAAAAAGTTTTGACGTGCCGATTTACTGTTCAGCACCAACTCACTCTTTCACCAACCAACCAAATAACCAATATTCTTTGTGGTCACATGTCTCTGTGAATGCTTCGTTGAGGTTGTGTTTACTGTGTCATCGTTAGATGTCGAATATAGTTTGATGCACTATAATTACAAGGTAAAAACCTAAGAAAATATATTTAAGTCCATTTAGAAACTTTTAATAGCTTTAGCACACAAACAGCAAAAGAGATGAATAATGTAGGGATAATATCCGGCATACAACTTCAGGATAACTTTTCCTAGTATAAAAATGATTTTATATTACAAGGTTGTGCGAATACACCGTTTTGTTTCGTCATATCATCTTTCACTGAACCATTGTTCAAAAATTCTTACCTTAATTCAAAACAAAAACACTACATAATCCAGACCTCGTATACAGATTACAAACAAAATGACTACATAATCCAGACCTCGTATACAGATAAAAAACAAAATGACTACATAATCCAGAACTCGTATACCGATATCAAAACAAAATGACTACATAATCCAGTCTTCGTATACAGACATCAAAACAAAATGACTACATAATCCAGACCTCGTATACAGATATCAAAACAAAATGACTACATCATCCAGTCCTCGTATACAGATATCAAAACAAAATGACTACATAATCCAGTCCTCGTTTACATATAATATTCAGTTTTAAATTACTATTTTTATAGAGACTTGCGCTCTTAATGTTTGTACTGCGAGTGCATGTAGACGTGAGGACTAAAATTATTTTCCGAAGCTTTCGGGGATATAACACGTGCTAAAATGCATGGACAGTGATGTATTTAGTTTGTTTTGTACTAATTTAAAAATATCGCCTCTTACCTCCCCTGCAGGGATCTGGACTTCAGTCGATACGGACAAGGGGACAAGCTGTTTTTACTGCTTGACCCCAATAAGTTAGAGAATAAACTCCACCAGGCTTATAATCAATCAGCGGGATTGTTTACTCGTCAATGCATCTCGTGTGACATCCGCGTCATTAAAAATAAATATTTTTATTTTGCAATTTTGTCTTTAACTATTAAACAGGCTGGGCTAATAGTTTAACAAAAGAGACAGTGTATTTTTCCAATAACATATTATGTTAATTCACGTATGTGGTATTTTCGAAATAAAAGGTTTCTCTGATTCGTGTATGTTAGCGTACTCGTGTAATATTTCATTCATAAAAGTTGTATATCAATCTAATTACATAATAAACTCATAGCTCGGTATCTGAAAACCATTTAATTCTCATGAAAAGATAGTAATTTTGTTTAACATTTGAAACGTTGCATACACAAATATAATTGTCAATGTAAAGTTAATTCCACAAATATTTAATATATTTTAATTTTCAAAATGTTCAGAGTAAATAAAATGATCTAGCGTACTTATAAGAAAAATATTTAATGTAGCATCATGTTGTAAATTCATGTACGAAATTATTCATAATGTATAAAATAGTTCAAGATCGCATTTGTCATATTTAATGATAGACTCAAGATAAACATGGAAAAGCATTATTTGCCACCATTGCATGTACATGCTTTTCGTCGAAGGTCAATAGGTCACAGTGTTATCTTTACCTAGTTACAGCTCTGATATCATTCGTTAGAAATTGGATGCTGTCAATCACGAGGGGTGTTGGTTGTCAATATAGACTTAATAAGTACTTCCTGCAACACAGGCTGTTTTTAATGTACGTTAGCATAAATTTATTTTTTCTTTCTTCATATTAATGTGTATGACTTCGCTTCAACGAATATTCATTAGCTTGGTACTTGCTTTCTCTTTCCTTGTCTCAGAATGTTTCCTATACACGGTACCGGCATAGCATTAGAAGTAGTCAACCTGTTATTACGTCCATTCCACCAAACAATCAATCACTAAGATTAGATGTAACCAACGTCTGTCATGACTTTCAGATTCCAAACCCTAACTAATATTAGATGTAAGCAACGTCTGTAATGACTTTCACATCCCAAACCCTCACTAAGATTAGATGTAATCAACGTCTGTCATAACTTTCACATCCCAAACCCTCACTAAGATTAGATGTAATCAACGTCTGTCATGACTTTCACATCCCAAATCCTCACTAAGATTAGATGTAATCAACGTCTGTCATGACTTTCACCTCCCAAACCCGCACTAAGATTAGATGTAATCAACGTCTGTCATGACTTTCACATCCCAAACCTTCACTATGATTAGATGCAATCAACGTCTGTCATGACTTTCACCTCCCAAATCCTCACTAAGATTAGATGTATTCAACGTCTGTCATGACGCTCACCTCCCAAACCTCACTAATATTAGATGTAATCAACGTCTGTCATGACTTTTACCTCCCAAACCCTCACTAAGATTAGATGTAATCAACGTCTGTCATGACTTTCAGAATCCAAACCCTCACTAAGATTAGATGTAATCAACGTCTGTCATGACTGTCACATCCCAAACCATCACTAATATTAGATGTAATCAACGTCTGTCATGACTTTCACATCCCAAACCCTCACTAATATTAGATGTAATCAACGTCTGTCATGACTTTCAGATTCCAAACCCTCACTAAGATTAGATGTAATCAACGTCTGTCATGACTTTCACATCCCAAACCCTCACTAAGATTAGATGTAATCAACGACTGTCATGACTTTCACATCCCAAACCCTCACTAAGATTAGATGTAATGAACGTCTGTCATGACTTTCACATCCCAAATCCTCACTAAGATTAGATGTAATCAACGTCTGTCATGACTTTCACATCCCAAATCCTCACTAAGATTAGATGTAATCAACGTCTGTCATGACTTTCACCTCCCAAACCCGCACTAAGATTAGATGTAATCAACGTCTGTCATGACTGTCACATCCCAAACGCTCACTAATATTAAATGTAATCAACGTCTGTCATGACCTTCAGATTCCAAACCCTCACTGAGATTAGATGTAATCAACGTCTGTCATGACTTTCAGATTCCAAACCCTCACTAAGATTAGATACGTCTGTCATGATTTTCATATCCCAAATCCTCACTAAGATTAGATGTAATCAACGTCTGTCATGACTTTCACTTCCCAAACCCTCACTAATATTAAATGTAATCAACGTATGTCATGATTTTCACCTCCCAAACCCACACTAATATTAGATGTAATCAACATCTGTCATGACTTTCACCTCCCAAACCCTCACTAATATTAGATGTAATCAACGTCTGTCATGACTTTCAGATCCCAAACCTTCACTAAGATTAGATGTAATCAACGTCTGTCATGACTTTCACATCCCAAACCCTCACTAATATTAGATGCCATCAACGTCTGTCATGACTTTCACCTCCCAAACCCACACTAATATTAGATGCAATCAACGTCTGTCAAGACTTTCAGATTCCAAACCCTCACTAAGATTAGATGTAATCAACGTCTGTCATGACTTTCACATCCCAAACTCTCACTAAGATTAGATGTAATCAACGTCTGTCATGACTTTCACCTCCCGTACCCTCACTAATATTAGATGTAACCAACGTCTGTCATGACTTTCACCTCCCAAACCCTCACTAAGATTAGATGTAATCAACGTCTGTCATGACTTTCACGTCCCGAACCCTCACTAAGATTAGATGTAATCAACGTCTGTTATGACTTTCACCTCCCAAATCCTCGCTAAGATTAGATGTAATCAACGTCTGTCATGACTTTCACATCCCAAACTCTCACTAAGATTAGATGTAATCAACGTCTGCATTGACTTTCACCTCCCAAACCCTCACTAAGATTAGATGCAATCAACGTCTGTAAAGACTTTCAGATTCCAAACCCTCACTAAGATTAGATGTAATCAACGTCTGTCATGACTTTCACCTCACAAACCCTCACTAAGATTAGATGTAATCAACGTCTGTCATGACTTTCACCTCCCAAACCTTCACTAAGATTAGATGTAATCAACGTCTGTCATGACTTTCACATCCGAAACCCTCACTAAGATTAGATGTAATCAACGTCTGTCATGACTTTCACCTCCCAAACCCTCACTAAGCTTAGATGTAATCAACGTCTGTCATGACTTTCACCTCCCAAACCCTCACTAATATTAGATGCAATCAACGTCTGTCATGACTTTCAGATTCCAAACCCTCACTAATAACTAACACCTCATTAATAATTTCTATATTATTCAACAACCTCACTAAGAATGTATCGAGTTGTAAGAAATGAAGGGCCAGTGAATACTGGTGAATAATTTAGTGAACATTCGTCATCTTAAAAGTATACAGATTGGTACTGGGACAGAATAAAAATCCTTAGTCTCGGAGAAAAATGTACAGATTTGGTATGGGACAGAATAAAAAGCCTCAGTCTAGGAGAAAAATATACAGATTTGGTCTGGGACAGAATAAAAAGCCTCAGTCCAGGAGAAAAATATACAGATGTGGTCTGGGACAGAATAAAAAGCCTTAGCTTAGGAGAAAAATATACAGATTTGGTCTTGGACAGAATAAAAGGCATTAGGCTAGGAGAAAAATATATAGATTTGGTCTGGGACAGAACAAAAAACCTTAGTCTGGGAGAAAAATATACAGATTTGGTCTGGGACAGAATAAAACGTCTTAGTCTAGGAGAATAATATACAGGTTTGGTCTGAGACACAATAAAAAGCCTTAGTCTCGGAGAAAAATATACAGATTTGGCATGGGACAGAATAAAAAGCCTCAGTCTAGGAGAAAAATATACAGATTTGGTCTGGGACAGAATAAAAAGCCTCTTTCTAGGAGAACAATATACAGATTTGGTCTGGGACAGAATAAAAAGCCTTAGTATAGGAGAATAATGTACAGATTTGTCCTGGGACAGAATACAAAGCCTTAGTCTAGGAGAAAAATATACAGATTTGGTCTGGGACACAATAAAAAGCCTTAGTCTATGAGAAAAATATACTGATTTGGTCTGGGACAGAATTAAAAGACTTAGTCTAGGAGAAAAATATACAGATTTGGTCTGGGACAGAATAAAAAGCTTTAGTCTAGGAGAATAATATACAGATTTGGTCTGGGACAGAATACAAAGCCTTAGTCTAGGAGAAATATATACAGATTTGGTCTGGGACAGAATAAAAAGCCTCAGTCTAGGAGAAAAATATACAGATTTGGTCTGGGACAGAATAAAAAGCCTCAGTCCAGGAGAAAAATATACAGATGTGGTCTGGGACAGAATAAAAAGCCTTAGCCTAGGAGAAAAATATACAGATTTGGTCTTGGACAGAATAAAAGGCATTAGGCTAGGAGAAAAATATATAGATTTGGTCTGGGACAGAATAAAAAACCTTAGTCTGGGAGAAAAATATACAGATTTGGTCTGGGACAGAATAAAACGTCTTAGTCTAGGAGAATAATATACAGGTTTGGTCTGAGACACAATAAAAAGCCTTAGTCTCGGAGAAAAATATACAGATTTGGCATGGGACAGAATAAAAAGCCTCAGTCTAGGAGAAAAATATACAGATTTGGTCTGGGACAGAAAAAAAAGCCTCTTTCTAGGAGAACAATATACAGATTTGGTCTGGGACAGAATAAAAAGCCTTAGTATAGGAGAATAATGTACAGATTTGTCCTGGGACAGAATACAAAGCCTTAGTCTAGGAGAAAAATATACAGATTTGGTCTGGGACACAATAAAAAGCCTTAGTCTATGAGAAAAATATACTGATTTGGTCTGGGACAGAATTAAAAGACTTAGTCTAGGAGAAAAATATACAGATTTGGTCTGGGACAGAATAAAAAGCTTTAGTCTAGGAGAATAATATACAGATTTGGTCTGGGACAGAATACAAAGCCTTAGTCTAGGAGAAATATATACAGATTTGGCCTGGGACAGAATAAAAAGCCTCAGTCTAGGAGAAAAATATACAGATTTGGTCTGGGACAGAATAAAAAGCCTTAGCCTAGGAGAAAAATATATAGATTTGGTCTGGGACAGAATAAAAAACCTCAGTCTAGGAGAAAAATATACAGATTTGGTCTGGGACAGAATAAAAAGCCTTAGTATAGGAGAAAAATATATAGATTTGGTCTGGGACAGAATAAAAAACCTTAGTCTGGGAGAAAAATATACAGATTTGGTCTGGGACAGAATAGAAAGTTTTAGTCTAGGAGAATAATATACAGGTTTGGTCTGGGACAGAATAAAAAGCCTTAGTCTCGGAGAAAAATATACAGATTTTGGCCTGGGACAGAATAAAAAGCCTCAGTCTAGGAGAAAAATATACAGATTTGGTCTGGGACAGAATAAAAAGCCTCTTTCTAGGAGAACAATATACAGATTTGGTCTGGGACAGAATAAAAAGCCTTAGTATAGGAGAATAATGTACAGATTTGTCCTGGGACAGAATACAAAGCCTTAGTCTAGGAGAAAAATATACAGATTTGGTCTGGGACACAATAAAAAGCCTTAGTCTATGAGAAAAATATACTGATTTGGTCTGGGACAGAATTAAAAGACTTAGTCTAGGAGAAAAATATACAGATTTGGTCTGGGACAGAATAAAAAGCTTTAGTCTAGGAGAATAATATACAGATTTGGTCTGGGACAGAATACAAAGCCTTAGTCTAGGAGAAATATATACAGATTTGGTCTGGGACAGAATAAAAAGCCTCAGTCTAGGAGAAAAATATACAGATGTGGTCTGGGACAGAATAAAAAGCCTTAGCCTAGGAGAAAAATATATAGATTTGGTCTGGGACAGAATAAAAAACCTCAGTCTAGGAGAAAAATATACAGATTTGGTCTGGGACACAATAAAAAGCCTTAGTCTAGGAGAAAAATATACTGATTTGGCCTGGGACAGCATAAAAAGCCTTAGTCTAGGAGAAAAGTATGCAGATTTGGTCTGGGACAGAATAAAAAGACTTAGTCTAGGAGAAAAATATACAGATTTGGTCTGGGACAGAATAAAAAGCCTCAGTCTAGGAAAATAATATACAGATTTGGCCTGGGACAGAATACAAAGCCTTAGTCTAGGAGAAATATATACAGATTTGGCCTGGGACAGAATAAAAAGCCTTAGTCTAGGAGAAAAGTATACAGAATTGGGACAGAATAGAGCTTTTTCATACTTTCACGTTAGTGAGCATGCTGTATTTAATACTGGTTTGTGTTGCAAAGGGATCTGACACTTATTGGTCGTTTTTTATTCATCCTTACGCTGTATCAGTGTTTCCTTGCCAATTAACAAAATTACGAAATACAACTACTCACTGCTTCTGAAATTTCACTCAGCCATAAGCGTTATGCAAGGCACGTTGTCTTTCAGCCAGGCCATCTGTTTTCAAGCAGCGAATGTGCAGGTGATAATGATTCCATAATAGCATGAGCTATCTCGAGAATTCGTGTTCCATGCCGTAATTCCAAGAAAACTCATTTTTCTGCATACTTGTGCTGCATATTCGTTTCTTTCCCAGGCTCAGTGCTTAAAAATAAGAGGCAAGACATCTTGTGAATAGAGATTTAAGAGGCGTGCGCTCTAAAAACAAGCAAACACTGAATAAACACCTATCAGCTATATTGATTCAAGATATATTACTTTGATTTCAAGTGACTAAATTGACGCAAGGGTTAAAATAATATACGGCATGGATATAAAATGACTGTTGCAAGATGCATTAACAACTATTTAAGTTTTTGTGATATTTTATTTTTCCAACAACTTACATTATAAACCCTTTTTCTCCCTCCCCCGCCCAAAAAATTCAAACACACACAACCACAAAGATGACTTGAAAATATTTTCTCATCCAATATTTTCTCAGCACAATAATGTATTTGGTTATCCATATACTGCAATCAGTATACTTTAATAGCATAAAAACCAAATTTAGCCTCACTGAAGCTGATTTTCAATATTTGAAAGATACGCAATACATGCCTGTCTGGTTCGCGCATTCGTACCGAGTCTTATGCGATGAAAATCAAGAGCAGTGAATAGATGAAAATAAAAGACAAACCGTCTCCGCTATGAAAACTATGCGCCCAAATTTTCGGTCGTAGCTGTAAGCAGTGATTTAAGTAAATTAAGAAATTTCTTAAGGGATATATATTTATTTGCACCTTTAAGGCAAAAAATAAAATAAATGACTGTTGTAAGAGTAGTAGATGAAAAGGCTGATTCTGGCGCAAAAGTTATCCCCATCCTCAAAACAAATACAAATTACTTCTCTTAAGACCTTAAAACACCAAAGTTTTTTCACCTACACAAAAACTAAAGGCTGATTCTAGCGCAGATATAATTGTATAAGGTAATTACCTCTCTCAGTAGATGAAAAGGCTGATAATTGTATAAGGTAATTACCTCTCTCAGTAGATGAAAAGGCTGATAATTGTACCAGAACGGTGCAGGTCAGTTCACAAGTAAGTGATATTATATCTCATCACCAATGATTAATGTTTCAACTGATGATATTAAAAATACTTCATTATCGCGGCTCAATTTAATATCGGACTTACCCGGCTGTATAAAATATGGACTGACGCATCCGGAGATGGAAAATTTCCAGGAGGGTTAGCAGGTACTCAAGCGGGTCAAAATTTAACAAAAAAAAAAATAAATAGCATCAACGAAAAGTTAAAAGAAAAAACGGCAAACGTGTAAAAGTTTACAGACCAAGCATGATGAAATAACCAGCAAAGCTCTCAAAATGAAAAATGAACTAGATGTACGGCAAGAACTGATCAACAAACTGACGTGTGAGATACAACGGCGAGATCATGTCGTACAACTGTACGAAAAAGCAGTAAATGAAGTTCACGACGTTGAAGAGACCATTGCCAGGTTAAATACCACCATCGAAGATAATAAAATAATCATAGATGATTTAACATCAACGATAAATGAACAACATGAAGAAATCAGCCGACTTGAAAGAATCAGCGCAGACAACAAAGTTGTCATGAAAACGCTAGAGTGGGAATCGTTAACGATTCCACCAAAGAAGAAATCTGTTGAACAAATACTTACTGGAAGCGTTACTGAAACCTAAAGATCACTCGTAAAACCACTAGTGGTTTCAAATTCTCAATCATCAGTGATTTTCAATGTTTTTGTTGATCAGTTCGTTATACGCGTACGGGTAATATTCACCATCTGGTTCACTTTTGATAAATTTTTTGTGAGTTTTGCGAAAATTATTGTTTAATGCTGCTTTTCTCGTTATGCTGTACAAGTAAGGATAATATTCTCCATCTGGTTCACTTTTGATGAGTGATTTATTGGCGTTGATGTAGTGGTTGAGCAGATCTCTTTCTCTTTTGATAAATTTATCAGGGAGATCTATTACGTCAATATCATCTACTGGTATATACCCTGGAGAAGTATATAATTGTATAAGATTTTCAGCATGTTTCATCTGAACTTCTCGGAGGATTTCATGGAGATCACTTGAAAATTCGGTCATTATATAATATAAAAAAAAATTTATATATCTAATTGATTTTATGTTATATCATACTTCTTTTGATAATCTTTCTCATATTTGCTGATCCTCATGGGTAGAATATCTGTTAACATATTGTCAATAATACGAAATTCACGTATTAAATCGTCCATACTATATTTTACTCCTCGTAGGTAAGATCTTATTTGATCAAGTAGTTTTTTGTAAGTTATAATTGATGTTAAGCAGCCGTGCTTTTTTATCAAAATTTTAGGTTCAACTTTTTTACAAGCTGCTGTAAGAGAAACACCAACACCGGATATGATTAACAAAAACGGGTTTAATGATATACCACTTGAAATTATGCCAGAACTAGTCATTAACAAGGGTAGATATGATATTACTCGAAGGATCTTGTTATAATATTTATAGCATTTTTTTACGCACCAAAGTTTTTTTGTGATAATATTTGTAGTATTGTATTAGTGCGTCAACATCCTGTCCTGGAATATCTTTTGAAATATGATTGAAATCAACTATACTTTTTTTCATTATAATATTTGTTCACATAATCTCAGGCTTGATTAAGTAACTAGTTGAGGTGTTTCAGCCACAAATTCCAGACAACACCAATATGACGCAGCAGTTAATTTTTTGTCATCTGCTATTAGCATAAAAGTTTCTTCAACATCTTTGTTTAACACAATAGACACGGTTCCAGAGAAATTATCAGTCGAGTGACGCCATGGAAATAATGTAAATATATTAAACTTTGCACTGCTCAACACGGACAATCTATACACACCAGTGACCTCTGCAGTATGTTTGAGAGTGTTATTTTGCGGCGACCAAGTAGACATTCCAGAAGCAACAGTATAAACAATATTTTTAATCTGCTTGTGAGGAATTTTAATCAAACTCGTTTTCTCAACAATACTAGGAATTCCACTAATAATATCGTTGAGTTTTGTGTTAATATTATCGAGTGTAATATCAACAGACGGCGGACTTCCAAAAATTCGTTATTGGTTTTGTTTATGTTTCTGCGAAAATTTAAAAACGTGGTGATGTGATTAGTAAAATCAGTTTTGAACTTGGCGATTTCATTGTTGATATCATCAACATATTTCTTTGTTACAGCATCAAAATCAAACTCTGGTGTTCTAAGATTGATGCTATTATTGTTCATGTTGAGAAACGCGTACATTATACCGCCACGCACCGACACGTACTTTGATTCCTGATCATCAACATATTTCTTAGTAGCAGCGTCATTATCCTCAGTTGGGTTTCCAAGGTATGTGATCTTGTTCTGGTTCATAACAATGTTTCCCGTAAATAAATCACCTGCTTTTCTAACATAATCGTTAACTGACCTACCCGAATCTTCTATCTTACCTTGATTATTAAAAGTAGCAATATTATTAGCAACTGCAGTAGGATTTCGTACTAGTACATCTGATAGTTGTACATTACTCGTCTTTAATCGTCCTTGTTTGTCCTGGAAAACTACAACTTCATTTGGATCTACACTTGCAACGTTTAACAAATTGTTGATTTCATTTTTGAGCTTATCAAGAGTCGCATACTTGGATAAGTCACCCTGGTAACCTTCTGTTAATAAATCTACTGCTAATGTTCCAAATTTTGTATAGTAGCTCATTATACATACCGTTCACACAAAATTGTTGGTTTAATATAACATAAAATTATACGATGGCGAAGATAATAAACTTTGACACCGAGCGATTGGTGAAGCATAAACATAACAATGAACTTCCAGACTGTCATTATCTTATTGTTGGGCGAACTGGATCTGGTAAAACAAATTTGTTATTAAATCTTTTACTCAATAATAACTTTAACTATGATAAGGTGTATATTTACACCATCAACCCCCAACAAGACAAATACGAATTATTAAGTGAGTATAATGATAAACTTTGTGATGAACTTGGCATTGGTGATGATATATTTTTGATAAAACAACCAGAAGAACTTGTTCCAGTGAATGAACTCGATTCGTCAGAGCAGAAGATAATCGTCTTTGATGATATTCCGCTAAACAATGAGGAAATGAACAAGATTAGATCATATTTTTCACTATCACGTAATAAAAGATGCAATTCTGTTTATCTTGCCCAAGGTTTTTATAATGTTGATAGGTTTATTAGGCGAAATACGGGTTGTTTCATATTATTTCCCGGACTAGATAATGTGGATGTGAGAAATATTGCAAACGAACAATGTGGTGATGTTACAAAAGATAAATTTATCGAATTATATCATCGAGCAACTAAAGATCGATATAGTTTCTTTTTATTTGACAAGCTAGCGCGTGATCCAACCAAGATGTTTCGTTGTTGCCTTGAGACGTTTCTATGATATAATTTTGTAAAGCGTATAAAAATAATGGACAAACATCAACAGAAAATCGAATTACTAAAAAATTTTCTCGAAACTCGAGCGGCTTTTAAGAAAAAGGTGGAAGAAGCTCGACGTGGACAAGTTCAAGCAGAAGAAGAAAGAACCAAATTTTTCAAACCTGTTACTGAGGCGATGCTTGGCAAGCAGCCAGAAATACAAACATCATCTCCAGAAGAACTAGCAAAAATGAAAGAAAAGGGTTTGTTTGGTTTACTTGGAGAAAGATCGAAAGAAGAAAATAAAAAAATTGCAGAAGAACTTGTAAGAGACATTGCTGATCCTGCTGCACGACAGGTTGAATTTGATAGATTAATAAACAACCCTCTTGCACTTCAGCAAGCTATAACAACAAAGGCTGTTAATCCCGACGAGTTAAGGAGGTTAATAGAAAAAGTGTCAGAACAAACTGAGGAATTAGCTGAGAAACAAAAAACGTTACAAGAAAGTATGATAAAAATAATGCCTCTTGAGGATACTATCATATTTTATAGAAAACAAGCTAGGGTAAAAATAGACGATTCCGAGTATAACGAGTTTATGGAAAAAAATGATATCACTAATATTAATAGTATTCGAGATTGGTCAAAAGAAAACTATGATAATTTGATGGAAAAATTAAGAGAAATTATAAAAGATGGCTCACATGCTGATGAAGAAATTAAAGATCAAAAAGATATTAAAGATGTTTTAGTATTATTAAATCAGATAAGAGATGGAATTATAGCTGAAATTTTTCTTAAAACATCAATACAATATCGAAATAAACCAGGAGGTTATAAGAAAGGTTGGAAATTTAAAAGATTGTTTGATAAATACGAAGATGTTCGAGATAAAAGATTACCGGAAAAAAAGGAGGTGGAGTTAAAGTTTTTACATCAAACGCAGACATAGTCGATCGGCTAATGCTGTTGATATCCTCTAAAGAAGCTGGTAATGAAAGTGTAGAGATTGATAACGAAATTATTGATATACTTGATCATCTAAGATCGAGTGGATTACTAACATCATCCGAGTACGAAATTTTACACCGCGATCTTATCTAAATATTAGTATAATGCAAACAACATTATTGCTTGATTCATCACAAATAACAGGAAACAGCGCGAATTTTACAGTAAATTACAACCCACCAATAGAACTAGATCCTGCAAAACAGTATGAGATTGGATTAATTTCTTGTACTTGTTGGAACGCCATGCCGAATATTAAAACTGGGATTAATGATGAAATTTTAATCGTTAATGTTAAACAATCTCCAACATCACAAAAAGAGTTTATTGATATACAATACAAACTACAGATTCCACAAGGAGCTTATAACATTACTGATCTAAACAGAACAATAAAAGAGCTTCTAACAAAAGCTGGTGGGAATGCTGATAATTTCGAATTAGCGGCGAATTATAACACCTTACGAGCTAGGATAACAGTGAAAAGAAATATGAAAGTCCTCTTTGAAGAAAGAAGTTTTGGAAAGATGTTAGGTTTTACTAGAGTTTTATACTATACCACCGGTGAAGATAAATCTTTGACATTTGATGGAGAACTACCAGTAGATATCACAGAAGTAAATACAATACTCATCAATTGCTCTATCGCATCTGGATCTTATACGTCAAAAGGCAACCGCGGGCAAACGATCTACAGTTTCTCACCAGAAGTCCCACCAGGTCTCTCTCATGCAAATCAATCCGCGACAGATTATCTACTATCCAATAACACCTGAGAATCAAATTACAAGCATTACAATGCAACTCACAGACCAATCTGGACGACAAATAGACGTGAACAACGAGATAGTCACGTATTACTTACACCTACGCACTGCCTAGGCATGTGATTTTGTGTACATAATTTTATAAAATGAGACGAAGAAAAGTTTATCGAAGAAAAATCATAGGTGGATTTTTTGGAAATATATTTACAACAATTGCAGAGAATATTCCAGGAATCGCGCGTAAAGTAGCGCCCATTGCACTTGACGCCGGTAAAGCTTTCGCTACAGGGGCGGCATCTTCAGCAGGCACTGCAGTAGGGCAAAAGATTGCTGATAAGATTAAAGGACCTTCAACAACACCTACGGTGTCAGAAATAAAACGAGTAATATCAGATATTGCGCCAACAGAAGAAACAAAACGAGCTATGATAGCTACAACAAAAAAATTATTGTCGCCGAGTGGTGAAGAAATAGTACGTAAACTTGTAAAGAAAACAAAACCGATGACCCCTGCTGCCTTTTAATTTTGTGTAACGATTATAAAATAAATGTCAGCTAAAAACTATCTCGACTTTGCAGAAGAAATTGATACTGACGATGCTGTAACAGAATTAGAGTATGTCGAGTATCTCGATGAGAACTCGAACGAACCGAATAAAACCGGAGTTAGAACTTTTAACACAAGAGACGAGGACGTGTTTCTACTACCCCATAAGGCAATGTTAGAAGTGCGTGGCCGAATATTAGATGCAGCAGGTGGTGATATTGCAGCTAATGTAGAAATCGCTCTCGTCAATAATGGTTGGAGCTTGTTTAAGAGTGCACGATACCAACTGGCCAATCAAACCGTAAGAAGATATTTCGATGCACTTACCCATAGCGAGTACAATACTAAACATCGTTTCGTTTAGCGATGACTATTCCAGATCAATAGCCACAAACATGATGTGGTTCAAAGATACTGGACTAGGGACAACTGTGTCGAGAACGAGTTTAAAACTGGAGAGCTATGCTGATGCTGATGTTGCAAACAGACTTATTCTACACCCATCTGGAGCTAATTCAGCTGCACAACATCCTGTTCCAGCATTACCCGCAGATGCAGCTGGTGGTGTTATAGTAGCGAATGCAATCAGACACGCAAATACAAATCTACGACGATTAACTGTTAACGAGGGTTTTGCCAAACGAAAAGCATTTGCCGCAGAATCTCGCCATATAGCGATGATGCTTCACTTAAGTAAAATCTTTATATTTTGCCGTGAATACAACAAAGGTTTTCGAGGAATAAAACATACTTATTTTAGATCGAACGGATCAAAAGGATTGTATAATGCATGCCGATGGAGTGGCTGAGGGACAGTTTTCTATTACAAGATTAGCACTGTGGATGCCTCGGGTTGTCCCTTCATTAGCTAAAATGATGGAGCTCGAATCTTTACTAGCCACCTTTACAAAAAAGATACACTTCCAACAGAACAGGATTTATCAAACAGCCATTCCCAACGCGACTGATTACACGTGGCGTGTAACGACCACGCCCAGCGAACAACTACCGCGACACTTGTTCGTCGTATTTCAACGACAAGCACGTCGTAACAATCAGGAAATGAACAACTCCGTATTCGATAACCCAGACGTTAGACGAATATTTGTGAGAGTAAATTCCAAACAGTATCCTGAACGTGCAATCGAATGTAATTTTGCCGTAGACGCCACCAGAAACATCTCTCGGCCGTACATGTATCTTATGGAAGCAATGCAAAAATATCAGAACGCGGACAGTGGATCTCAAATATCAATAGAAGAGTTTCGATCGCTCTATCCCATCTTTTATTTTGACGTATCAAAACTTTTGGTGCGTGTTGTGGGATCGACTGCTGATATTGAGGTCACGTGGACACTGGAGCGTGTTGTGATCGACTGCAGATATTGAGGTCAACTGGGCATGTGCCATAACAGTATAACGTATACGCGCTATTGGTTAGTGATCGATTTCTGACCATCGATTCAATCAAAGGAAGAATGACAGTACAAGTTTAATCTAACAACTTGGATATAACATTATGAAAACCAAATACACAACTCGAGAAATATACCTAACATCTGGTCAAGTTGAAAAATTATCAGCAGCTGTTGCTAAACGCAGCTCTGTTTCTTTGATGATCTCTCCGTTGAAACTTCAAATAAAATTGCAGTAAAAGTCATGCTAACGCAACAACAAATCAATAAACTCGACAAAGGAAAACCATTTGTGCTGAAATTATCTGTTTCTCAGGTAACTGCAATGTCAAAAGAAGGTGGATTTTTTGGACCAGCGTTATCAATAATAGCTAGCAAAGTTTTACCAGTACTTGGTACACTTGGACTTGCGGCTGCGTCAGGAGCAGTCTCTGGCGCAACGAAGAAAGCAGTCGAAGGTCGTGGTATCAAACAAATCTATCGTTAATTTTATGTAACAGTATAAAATAAAATGCCAACGAAAAAGTCGCCGAAAAAAACAAAATCATCGAAAAAAAAGAAAACAACAAAACGCAAACAAACAAAACAAGGAGGAATTATTCCTTTCGCTCCACTTTTAGCGGGACTAGCGGGAAGTCTGCTGCCAAACTTACTAGGAATCGGACGCGGATTAACTCTACCAGGGACCAGACGTTATTGAGCAATTTTGACATCATTGAAAAATTGAAGGACGTTGTTGGATTTCGAGGAGTATTTTCCAAGGATGAACTCGATGACGTACCAACAGGCGGTTCTTGTGTTGTAAATATTGAAAACTTCAATGATGGCTCTGGCACCCACTGGGTTGCTGTCCACGATAACAATTATTTTGATTCGTTCGGACTTCCTCCAAGCGATCTCATAAAAAAAATATATTTTTAAAAAATTTGATAAAATAAATTATTCGTCTAATCAACTACAGCCGATTGGAACATCAGCTTGTGGTTATTATTGTATCATGTTTGTCAGACAAATGCACCAGAGTAAAAGCTCTGGGAGTAAAAACTTTTTAAAGTTTATTTTACAATTTGATGAGCTTCCTTCTCATGCGAATGATAATATTGCAATCAATTTTATCTAAACTCCTTGATATAATAATGTCAACATACTGTCTCAAATGCAAAACTAAAACAGAGAACAAGGATGAGATGACGGAAAAAAAACGAAAATAATAGAACGATGTTAAAAAGTATTTGTGCAATCTGTGGTAGAAAGAAAAGTATGTTTTTGAAAAAACAAGTAGGATCTAGCGTTGATAGAGTTATCTTGATCGACGATTAATCTTATGAAACAAAATAAAATAAAATGAAATGCAATTGTGATTGTGACAAAGATCTTTGCATAGAACAAGATAAAATCATTACGTACTGTCAACGTTGTAACAACAGAGAAATAATAGGGTTAGGTATAGATATACATAAACTAATTGGTAAATTACCAAAACCAAAAGGCGGTTGGACTTTGCCAGGTCATCGGTATACTGGTCCGTGGAATCCGCTAGATCAACAACTAGATGAAAACGACAATCCATTGCCAGGACAAGAACCTTATAATCAAGTGGATGCAATAGCAATGCGTCACGATATCTGTTATCGTGATCATGAAAACTCGAAAGCAGATTGTGATAAAGTAATGTTAGACGAATTACATGATATGGAGCCAACAAATCTACGAGAACGTTTTGATAGAAGATTTGTTCAAGGAATGATAGGAGCAAAATATAAACTCGGACTCGGAAAGTCTCGTCAATCGCCTCGCGATCGGGGAAAAGAATTATACGATGATCTTGCAGTCGAACTACACAGACCTAAAAAAAAAAGTTTCCGAGACGTAAAGTTGTTGCAAACGCTGTAGATGATATCTGGGCAATAGATTTGGTAGATGTATCCAATCTGGCTCAGTTTAACGTTGGCGCTGATGGCGCTCCAAAGAAGTATTTGTTTAACGTTATAGATGTTTTCAGCAAATACGCTTTTAGTGTGCCAGTTTCAGATAAAACAGGAACGTCAATCACTGATGCGCTAAAACAAATAATAACGAGTACAGAAAGAAAACCAAACAAAATCTGGACTGATCATGGAGCCGAGTTTTTTAACAAAAAGTTTGAACAGTTTCTAGAACAAAATAATATTAAAAAATACGTTACAGGAAACGAAGGCAAAAGCGTTGTTGTCGAGAGATTTAATCGCACGCTAAACGAAAAATTACACAAACATATGACAGCTAAAAACACCAACAGGTACATCGATGACCTTTCTCAAATCGTAGGCGAATATAATAACACGAAACATCGAACCATCAAAATGTCACCCAATGACGCTATCAAAAATCCAATATTAGCAAACGAAAACATGTACCGCAGACATAAATTTAAGGTCGGTGATAAAGTTAGAATCTCTTTGACTAAAAAGATATTTGAAAAAGGATTTACTCCAAACTGGAGCGAAGAAGTATTTGTTGTTGATAAAGTACTCTTAACAATACCTGTAACGTACGCGTTAAAAGATCTGGCAGGGGAACCTATAGTAGGTAGTTTTTACGAACAAGAACTACAAAAAACTGAACAAGATGTTTTCGTTATCGAAAAAGTGATTAGGAAAAAAGGAGATAAAAGTTTAGTCAAATGGCGTGGGTATAGTGATAAATTTAACAGCTGGATTCCAACCCGGTCGATTTTATCGACTGTGAAATAATGCTATTATAAATTTCCTCATACTTTCGTTTGATAGATTTGCATTTTACTGGTTTACATAATGATATTAGATATTGTCTGCGATCGTCAGAGATCGTCATTAGATTAAAAATCTTGACAAAGATGAAATCAAATTTTATATTTTTCTGTCGGTCTGGAATTTTGATGTTTAAAAAAGGTCTGATTAACTGTAAAAATACCTGCTGTTCGGTAACGGTAAAATTAAATTTTATAATTTTTTTAGCAATGTGATACTTGACATTATATTTTCCAGTGGTTGGTCTGCTATAATTATATCTGTTAACGACGGTGACTATTTCACCATCATCAGACTCGTTGTTATATAAAATATCATCTTCGTTATAACCAACAGATTTGTCTATCATATCATTAGAGATTGTGGAGACCTTATCGCTGATATCGCTGGCGACTTTGTCGCTAGTATCTTCTTCGTATAGTTGAACGAGTCGTTTCATCATATCCATATTATAATATACTTTTTATCTAATTTGTTGTTATAAGATGACTGACAAAGTAAAATATCACCAAAAAGTTAATATAATAAACTACCACGAACTGACCGAAGCGGTAAGAAAATGCTTGTCAGGTTATAGTTCATATTCCGTTGACGTTATTGTAATGCAAGGTGATTCTCATAAAATATTACTAACAGAAGCAGAAAAAAATAAAATTAATGAAAGTGCAGTAACGACGCTAAAATTTGATTGCGATGATATTATAGCATTTGCTCATCATTGTTTGACTAAAACCGAATTACAAAATATTAATCATCATATCTAAAAATAATACTAGCATCATATTTGTTTGAAAAAGCTGATTTTGTTGCTCCATCAGCTACAAATTTTACTGCTCTGGGATTTATATTATAATATTTCGCCGCAGCTGTAATTGATTTGAATTTGATCTCCTCATCCGTTTCAAGGTTTAACGAAATAACAGGTTTTTTTGGGCATCTAAAATTAATACCACTATTTTGTCCTTTCTCACATTTTCCTGTTGGGTCACTAGCTCCAGATTTTCCAATCGATTGTCTGTTTTTACATTATTGATATGATTAATAACCAGACCATTGGGTATAGATCCGTTGAACACCTCGTAAACAAACCTATGACCAGTATAACAAACTCGATCTGTCGATGTTCCTCTAACAGTCACACTGATATATCCCATATTGCTCATATTATTAAGAACTTTTTTAGTTTTTTTCTGTTTCTAATAATACCGCGATCGTTAGCCTCGTATAAATCAAAGACCGGATGCGGCTGAAACTCGTCTTGTAAGGATAAATTTTCAATATTATCATCAGTGACTTTACCGTTATAATGATATACTCGTTTCCCCTCTGGAATGTCATCGCAAAATAACGTGTAAATAAAATCTTTTCTAAACATCGTAATTCTTTCAGTATTATCTCCCTTTACACTAATCGTATAACCCGCTGGCGTTGCTTTACCAACAGATATTCCAGTAATGATATTAATAACCGAACCAAGTGCATTTCCAGCGTACAGGTTGTACTTCGGATAAACATGATATACCTCTTGCTCACGTGCGCTTGTCAGATTTACTGTCATTATATTATAGGTGATATTTTTTATCTCTAATTGTTTTTCTAGCGCATGCGCAGTGTGCGGTAAATTATCAATTAGATATTAGACTATAGTATAGCGATGTTGAAATTGCGTGATATAGCCAAGAAGAGACTTATTGGAGAACCTGTTAAAATAGCGACTGCTTTTGCAGGTTTTGATAATAGTTATCAGTTTGATAATCAAAACGTTTTAGTAAATTTTTCTGAAACAAATCTCTTTCATCTGCTACAGACGACTGTAAAACGTGAGCTTGAAAAACACAAGGGTGTAAGATTGTTAGTGGAATATCGTGTTATATTTCAAAACACTTGTGACGGAAGAATCTACTAAAACGGAAACTACAGTCCCTTATATTAATGCAAAATCAAGGCGCGTTTTGCTTGGGACTGATCTTTTGTCACTATCTAATGAAATACACCAAGAAATTTGGAAAAAAAATAGAAGAATTTACCGAATCTGGTTCAGGTTGGAAGTTTGAAATAATCAAAGAAATTTTGTTTCACACAATGAAATATGACGCATTACGCGGCAGCGGCTCTAATAGCGCGTATATCGACCTGCCACCAAAAATAAAAAATAAAAAATGCTGCATCAACGTGAAAAACGTCGATAGACAAATGTTTTCAATGGGCTGTTCTTTCGCGCTATTTCCAGTAGAAAAAGACGCTGATCGTGTTGAGAAGTATATTAGTCACGTATCAAAATTAAATTTTAAGGATATCAACTTTCCAGTGGCAGAAAATCAAATACCAAAGTTTGAAAAGCAAAATAATGTTTCGATTAACGTTTTCGGACTAGATGAAAAAGAAAACGTCTATCCGAGGTATATTTCAGAAAAAGCTTCACAATCGACTATAAACTTACTGTTTTATAAAAATCATTACGTTTGGATCAAAAACTTCAATGGACTAGTTGGTAAACAGTACAATAAAAATAACAAGAAAAAGTTCTTTTGTTATCGCTGCTTGCACGGTTGTACAGACAATGAAACATTACAAAAGCATTTGCAGTACTGTAGTGACGTACAACGAATAACGATGCCATCTAAAAAAGATAGTTTATTGTATTTTGTCAATTATAATCATAAACTAAAAATTCCTTTCGTTGTGTACGTCGATTTCGAATGCTACTTCAACCTGTACTTGGCGTAGAAAATGATCCTAACCAATCGAGTACAAGAAAAGTTCAAAATCATGTTCCGTGTGGAGTAGCTTACAAGATAGTTTGTTATGCTGATTCGAGATTATCTAAACCAATCAAATTATATCGAGGTAAAAATCCAGCTGTCTGGCTTCTCAAGCAGTTGATTAACGAAGTTGATAACATATTTGATTGTTTGAAAAGAGTAACTCCATGATTAAAACTAACACCACAACAAAAATCGATCACGAGCAAGCGGAAATTTGTTATATTTGTGAAAAAGCTTTTGACCCTGACAACAAAAAAGTACATGACCATTGTCATTTGACCGGACAGTATCGTGGAGCGGCTCATGATCATTGTAATTTAAAATTTCATGCTCCAGATTTTATTCCAGTTATTCTTCACAACTTTCGAGGATATGACAGCCACATTATCGTAGAAGCTTTTGGTGATCCTGATGTAAAATCTCGTTTAAAACTCGACAACTCGATCAAGTGCATTCCAAATAATTTTGAAAAGTATATGTCAGTTACGCTAGGCAAATTACGTTTCATTGACAGCCTGCAGTTTATGGCAGCATCGTTAGATGAGCTAGTAAACAGCGCTGTTTGCGCCGGTAGTAAATTTAATAACCTACAAGACTGTTTTGGAGACAAATTTAATTTACTGACCAATAAAGGAGTATTTCCATACGAGTACCTCGACGATTGGAGTAAATTTGATGAAACATCTTTACCTGACAAAGACAAATTTTACTCACAACTTAAAAATGAAAATATAACCGATGACGATTACAAATACGCACAAGATATCTGGAATAGATTTGATTGCAAGGTGTTTGGTGATTATCATGATTTGTACTTGAAAACTGACGTGTTATTACTAGCAGATGTTTTTGAAAGTTTTCGAGAAGTGAGTTATAATAATTATGGACTAGATCCTTGCTGGTATTATTCTGCCCCCGGACTGTCATGGGATGCTCTATTAAAGTTTAGTAAGGTAAGGTTGGAATTACTGACTGATGTTGATATGTTCAATTTTATTGAGAAAGGTATCCGAGGCGGTATTAGTGTGATAACGAAGAAATATGCTGAAGCAAACAACAAATATTTGAAAGAGTATAATCCTGACCTTCCTTCGAAGTATATAGTTTATCTAGATTGTAATAACTTGTACGGTGGTTCGATGGCAGAACCAATGCCTTTTGGTGGATTTCATTGGATCACGGCGGATCAATTTCTATCGGAGACAGAAAAAAAGATACCCGACGATGTTTCCTATTTCGTTGAAGTTGATCTCGATTATCCAACTTCACTACACAGATTACATAACGATTATCCTTTCTGTGCGGAATCGATGGTCATAGATTATAGTTTATTATCTGAAGAACAACAGGCGTCAGCATCACCAAGACAAAATTCTATGGTCAAAAAACTAGTACCAAATTTGCTTAATAAACGTAATTATGTTTTGCATTACAAAGTTTTAAAACAAGCAGTCGATGCTGGTCTTGTGTTGAGAAAAGTTCATCGTGTACTAAAATTTAATCAGTCGCCGTGGATGAGAGGTTACATTAATTCAAACACTTCAAGAAGAGCTGTAGCAAAAACTGATTTTGAGAAAAACTTTTTCAAACTGATGAACAATTCCGTTTTTGGTAAGACGATGGAAAATATTAGGAAACGCGTAAATATCGAACTAGTCAATGATGTCAATCGCAGAAACAAACTTGTGTCAGACGATGATTTTGTGAGCATGAAAATTTTTAATGAGAATCTTGTCGCAGTACAGCGACGAAAAAAAAAATCTAAAACTTAACAAGCCGATCTATGTTGGAGCTGCTGTGTTAGATTTATCGAAGTGGTTGATGTATGATTTTCATTATAATTTTGTTAAAAATCAATGGCCGGCTAGTAGATTATTATTTACTGATACTGATTCGCTCGTATATGAAATCGAATGTGAGGACGTCTATCAGGATATACATGATAATAGATATCTATTTGATCTTTCTGATTACCCACGTGACAGTAAATTTCATGACGACACAAATAAAAAGGTTATTGGTAAGTTCAAAGATGAAATGAACTCGAGCGCTATCAAATACTTTATCGGATTACGCAGCAAAATGTATGCCGTATTGTTAGACAATAATAAAATAACAAAAAAAGCAAAAGGTCTGCCTCGTGATTTTGTTAAAAAGTTTATAAAATTTGATGACTACAAGTATGCGCTCGGCGCTAATGGCGCTCGTGGTGGTGTTAGTTTTATAAGAGCAATGGCTATACGGACAAATCATCATAAGCTCGAAACAGATGTCCTTATCAAACGCGGTTTGAGCAATTTTGATGATAAACGTTATTGCGAAAATGGGGTAGATACATTTGCACTTGGGTATTGTCATGATGATAGAGATATATTTGACATTATCTTTGCAAACTAAAATTTTATCTAAACTTATAAAATAATGTTTGAAAATTTGATAATGACAAATAGCTACAATAGTAACATTAAATATTTAATGATGGACGGTAAACAATTGACAGTTGAAATTAATAATGAAACATCAGGCATATGCTTTAGTGGTACCCGTGACAAGTTAAAACTTTCGCTCATCAGATCTGATAACAGTGTGTATTTCAATTATATCGAACAATTGTATCAAAAGTTGCTAGTGGAATTAAAAAACTTTCATTATCCGATTAGTCAACAAAAATATACTAAACTTACAATTGATCTTGATCGGTCAAAAGTATTTTATCGACAAAAAATATCTCTAACAAACAAATAAAAGATTTGTTTGAGTCCCGTCGTCATGTGAGCGGTAAAGTAAAGTTTAGTCTCTATTACCACGATAATGAAATATTTTTAATATCATCAGTTGAAACATTAATCATTGGTGATGAGATATAATATCACTTACTTGTGAACTGACCTGCACCGTTCTGGTACACAATCAGCCTTTTCATCTACTGAGAAGATTTAATTACCTTATACAATTAAGCCTTTTGGAATATCAGCCTCACTGAGAGAGGTAATTACCTTATACAATTATATCTGCGCTAGAATCAGCCTTTAGTTTTTGTGTAGGTGAAAAAACTTTGGTGTTTTAAGGTCTTAAGAGAAGTAATTTGTATTTGTTTTGAGGATGGGGATAACTTTTGCGCCAGAATCAGCCTTTTCATCTACTACTGTAAGGTTAGATAAAAAAAATTACACTAACGTTATGTTTGACTTTATGTGCATTATGACGTAATAATCTCGATAATGTCAGAAATTTCATTGGAGGGGATCAGTACGTATCAACATTAAGGCAGCAATCTGCAAACGACACAGCTTTTATCGCATTGTTCCCACCATGGCAGATGAAGGAATCACGGTACTAATTCATTCATATAGTAAACTTATGCAAACACCATGATATTAAAAATTCAATAACTTAAATATTTGTAGTGGTCATGACCACACCTATATTTATCAGTATAGATGAAACCTGGAAGTCAGCTTCTGTGCAGAGGAAAGGATATGATATGAACAGTGGCATTTTCTGGACATACATATATTTGAAACATGTGCTTTCAATTCGACGCCAAAGAGTCATGTGCTAATTTTAATAATGAGTGTTCCAAACTTAAGAGTATTAAAGGACTGAAATTCAATCAATTAAACAATGTTTATTTTTTTTTTATTTACTTTCAACTAGGATAAGGTCCCAAAAGACTTTTTTTTCCTAAAACATAATTAACATGGCCACACCAAACATGTATATACTCTATGTCATGTTCACCCATTTCTAGGCTGGTTCCCATTTTTCAGTACAATTAGTACCGTCTGACCTGAAAGATTTGTGCATAGACACAGTCTGGACAAGAAAAACCTGGACTTTTTATTATATGATAAAGTGCAAGGGTGCCTCACTTGGTTGGTTGGCAGAAATACGTGTCTCACAAACAAACAAAAATAGAACAAAACAACAACAAAAAAAAAACCCAACTCCAAACCACCCTCAATCCCCCCACCAAAAACAAAAACAATATAGTACGAAATTTGTTTTGCGCCTGACAGGAAATCCAGCACTGAGATGTTTCATACAATGAACAAAAAATTGGGAGGAATACACGTAAATTTAAAAGTGCACAAACATAGAATAATCAGCGTATCAGGAAAAGCTCGTGAACAATTCTGAAAATCGGATGCTTTTGTAAACAGGAGGCTTGAATCAGTAAAGGACATGTGAAGTAGAGTAAGAATTTATTTTTTAAACAAATACCCCTGACTATAGTGGCGAGAACCCATTGAATCCATTGTTTGCATTTACATACAATTTATTTGTGTGCGTGCATACTTTTGTACACATGCATGTGTTAAGTTTAATTTTGATTTGCTTTAGCGCAAGGAAGTAACCAAATCAATGGAAAAAGTAAATAATCACATTGTTGTGTAATCGAAAGAATCTGTCTAATATTTATATTAATATGTCGTGTTAGAGGTTATTCCTTCTTACATTTTCCTACTTTACTTTTTAGCCTTTCTGATACATAGTACCTGTAATCTTAAGGTGTTGGAACTATCTATGTATATAGTACCTGTAATCTTAAGGTGTTGTAACTACCTGTGTACATAGGACCTGTAATCTTAAGGTGTTGGAACTACCTATGTACATAGTACCTGTAAACTAATGGTGTTGGAAATACCTATGTACATAGTACCTGTAATCTTAAGGTGTTGGAACCACCTATCTACATAGTACTTGTAATCTTAAGGTATTGGAACAATCTATGTACAGAGTACCTGTAATCTTAAGGTGTAGGAAATATCTATGTATCTAGTACCTGTAACCTTAAGGTGTTGGAACTACCTATCTACATAGTACTTATAATCTTAAGGTCTTGGAACAACCTATGTACATAGTACCTGTAATCTTAAGGTGTAGGAAATATCTATGTATCTAGTACCTGTAATCTTAAGGTGTTGGAACTACCTATGTGGATAGTACCTGTAATCTTAAGGTGTTGGAACTACCTAGGTACACAGTACCTGTAGTCTTAAGGAGTTGGAAATACCTATGTATATAGTACCTGAAATCTTAAGGTTTTGGAACTACCTATGTACATAGTACCTGTAATCTTAATATGTTGCAGCTATCTATGTACATAGCACCTGTAATCTTAAGGTATTGGAACTACCTATGTATGTAGTACCTGTAATCTTAATATGTTGCAATTATCTATGTATATAGTACCTGTAATCTTAAGGTATTGGAACTACCTATGTACATAGTACCTGTAATCTTACTGTGTTGGAATTATACCTATGTATAAAATATCTGTAATCTTAAGGTGTAGGAACTACATATGTACATAGTACCTGTAATATTATGGTGATGGAAAACTACTTATATACATAGTACCTGTAATCTGAAGGTGTTGGAACTACCTATGTACATAGTACCTGTAATCTTACTGTGTTGGAACTATACCATGTATAAACTAGCTGTAATGTTAAGGTGTTGGAGCTACCTATGTGGATAGTACCTGTAATCTTACTGTGTTGGAACTACCTATGTATATAGTACCTGTAATATTAAGGTGTTGGAACTAACAATGTATATAGTGCCTGTAATCTTAAGGTATTGGAACTACCTATGTACATAGTACCTGTAATCTTAATATGTTGCAACTATCTTTGTACATAGTACCTGTAATATTAAGGTGTTGGAACTACCTATGTACATAGTACCTGTAGTCTTACTCTGTTGGAACTATGTATATAGTACCTGTAATCTTAAGGTTATGGAACTACATATGTATATAGTACCTGTAATCTTAAGGTGATGGAACTCCCTATGTATATGGTACCTGTAATCTTAAGGTATTAAAACTACCTATGTACATAGTACCTGTAATCTTAAAATGTTGCAACTAGCTATGTACATAGTACCTGTAACCTTAAGGTATTAGAACTAATTATGTACATAGTACCTGTAATCTTACTGTTTTGGAACTATACCTATGCATAATCTAGCTGTAATCTTAAGGTGTTGGAACTACCTATGTACATAGTACCTATAATATTAAGGTGATGGAAAACTACTTATGTACATAGTACCTGTAATCTTAAGGTGTTGGAACTACCTAGGTACATAGTACCTGTAATCTTAAGGTATTGGAACTACCTATGTACATAGTACCTGTAATCGTACAGTGTTTGAACTAGCTATGTACATAGTACCTGTAATCTTACTGTGTTGGAACTATACCTATGTTTAAACTAGCTGTAATCTTAAGGTGTTGGAACTACTTATGTGGATAGTACATGTAATCTTAAGGTGTTTGATTTGCCTATGTATATATTACCTGTAATCTTAAGGTGTTGGAACTACCTAGGTACATAGTAACTGTAATCTTGATATGTTGCAACTTCATAGTACCTGTAATCTTAAGGTATTGGAACTACCTAGGTACATAGTACCTGTAATCTTAAGGTATTGGAACTACCTATGTACATAGTACCTGTAATCTTAAGGTATTGGAACTATCTATGTACATAGTACCTGTAATCTTAAGGTGTTGGAACTGCCTTTGTATATATTACCTGTAACCTTAACGTGTTGGAACTACCTATGTACATAGTACCTGTAATCTGAAGATGTTGGAACTGCCTATGTGCATAGTACCTGCAATCTTAATATGTTGGAACTACCTATGTGCATAGTACCTGTAATCTTAAGGTGTTGGAACTACCTATGTACATATTACCTATAATCTTAATATGTTGGAACTACCTATGTATATAGTACCTGTAATCTTAAGGTGTTGGAACTACCTATGTACATAGTACCTATAATATTAAGGTGATGGAAAACTACTTATGTACATAGTACCTGTAATCTTAAGGTGTTGGAACTACCTAGGTACATAGTACCTGTAATCTTAAGGTATTGGAACTACCTATGTACATAGTACCTGTAATCTTAAGGTATTGGAACTATCTATGTACATAGAACCTGTAATCTTAATATGTTGGAACTACCTACGTACATAGTACCTGTAATCTTAGTATGTTGGAACTACCTATGTACATAGTACCTGTAATCTTATGGTGTTGGACCTATCTATGTACATAGTACCTGTAATCTTAATATGTTGGAACTACCTACGTACATAGTACCTGTAATCTTAATATGTTGGAACTACCTATGTACATAGTACCTGTAATCTGAAGATGTTGGAACTACCTATGTATATTGTACCTGTAATCTTAAGGTGTTGGAACTACCTATGTACATAGTACCTATAATATTAAGGTGATGGAAAACTACTTATGTACATAGTGCCTGTAATCTTAAGGTGTTGGAAGTACCTAGGTACATAGTACCTGTAATCCTAAGGTATTGGAACTACCTATGTACATAGTACCTGTAATCTTAAGGTATGGGAACTACCTATGTACATAGTACCTGTAATCTTAAGGTATTGGAACTATCTATGTACATAGTACCTCTAATCTTATGGTGTTGGAACTACCTATGTACATAGCACCTGTAATCTTAATATGTTGGAACTACCTATGTATATAGTACCTGTAATCTTAAGGTGTTGGAACTGCCTTTGTATATAGTACCTGTAACCTTAATTTGTTGGAACTACCTATGTACATAGTACCTGTAATCTGAAGATGTTGGAACTACCTATGTACATAGTACCTGAAATCTTACTGTTTTGTAACTATACCTTTGTGTAAACTAGCTGTAATCTTACTGTGTTGAAACTACCTATGTGGATAGTACATGTAATCTTAAGGTGTTGGAACTGCCTATGTATATAGTACCTGTAATCTTAAGGTGTTGGAACTACCTATGTACATAGTACCTGTAATCTTAAAGTGTTGGAACTACCTATTTACATTTTACCTCTAATCTTACCGTGTTAGAACTACCTATGTGGATAGTACATTTAATCTTTATGTGTTGGAACGGCCTATGCATGTAGTACCTGTAATCCGAAGGTGTTGGAACTACCTATGTACATATTACCTGTAATCTTAAGGTGATGGAAAATTATCTATGTACATATTACCCGTAATCTTAAGGTGTTGGAACTACCTAGATGTAATCTTATGGTGATGGAACATTTTTTTTCGCATGGACGGGAAAAGTATTCCTGATCCATACTTCAGCGCTTTCATGCTTAAGCGTACAACAAACGCTATGTTATGGATTTATGACTGTCATCTTTTATCCAGGCTTAAGTATACTGCTAGCACTTTGTGATGGATTTGTAACGGTTATCTTATCTCCAGGCTCCAATAACATTCAGTGATGCCACAATCTTCTTGGTTGTTACAAAAGAAAAAGAAAGGAGGGCAATTATTTTCCCACTGATCACAAACTCAGACCACTGGTATCCTCGGCGGCGTACGGTTTGATGACGTACTGAGTACCAAACTAATTGGACGTTAATGACTGACTGTGCTAGTATCGTGTTGCTTTTCCAGTTATGAAACCAATGGAATGTACAGGGTACCAGTCTAATTATCTTTGACTTAGCCAAGGCCAATCTCTATCGCTGCCGCTGAGAATTACCTCTGATATTGGTGTTTTACTATACATTTTGTATAATATCCCTTTGCAAATCAGCTCTGCGAACACGCTTGTATGTTAAGAGAATAACAATATATTTCCTAATAATTGGCACCTTTAATCTGATTGTTGTGATAGCTTGATAAAATCTAATACATACACACACACAGACACACACACACACACACACACATATATATATATATATATATATATATATATATATATATATATATATATATATATATATATATATATATATATATATATATATATATAAATATTCACTGTATGTAAGAAATATTCTTCGAAAAATGTTTTATTATGGGTTTGTGCAAAACGTAAAACTCCATGACAAATGGTGCACTTCGGTACGAAGTGCGTTGTTTTTGTAAGTTGTCAATCTCTTCAGTTTCAGAGGTAAGTTGTTCTTGACTCCAAAATGCCTAAATGGAAGTGATGAGTTTTGAAGAAAGCCAAGCAGTAGAACTTGTAAAATTTAAGTTGGAGCTCAAAACGTCTATATCGAAATTTGGCAGCCATTGGAAGAAGGCATCAGCTTACAATGAAGACCAACAATGAACAGATAAGCACACACACACGCACACGCACACGCACGCACGCACACACACACACACACACATACATACATACATACATACATACATACATACATACATACATACATACATACATACATACATACATACATACATACATACATACAGCATCATCTGTCATGGCTGTGCAGGTCAATGCGCTAGAGACAATATCTATTGCTGTTGGAATTTGGCTTGATTTGCTGCTGCTGAACGGTTCTTTCTCTCGCGTTTCTCTGCGGCCTGCTGAACTTTCCTTCCATCAGCGACCACTATGCCCTTGCTGACAGTCAGTCTCCAGGAGCCACGATCCTCGGCCTGTACTTTCCAGGTGTCTGTTAATATACCGGATTCCTTCATGTCTCTATTCACACATCCCTGAAGCGAAGTGACGACCGGCCGATTCTTCTGGTGCTAGTGGCCAACTGGTCGTATATGATTTCCTTTGGTAGCCTCCCATCCTCCATGCTTCTGACGTGTCTTGGCCATCGAAGGCGGTGTTTACTCAACAGTATACTTGGGATACTTGCACGTTGAAGGATCACGTTGTGTTGAATGTGGTCTTGACAGTCGATTTTCAGGATGCATTGTAGGCAACATATGTGGAAGGAGTCTAGTTGACGCTCTTGCCTAGGTGCTCCACGTTCCCTTTTATATAAGAGGGTGCTCAGAACGCAGGCTTAGTAGACCTGAATCTTGGTGTGCACTTTCAACGCGCTGTTTTCCCACACCCTCTTTGTTAGTCGGGCCATGATGGTGTTTGCCTTTCCAAGCCTTCTCTCCAGCTCCACATCAACCGAAAGAGTATTGCTAATGGTTGATCCCAAGTAAATAAAGTTGTTGACTTCTTCCAGAGTGGTACCTCGATTTTGATGGAAGGGGCAGTGGTGACATCTTGAGCACTGACATTTTTCTTTTTTTAAGGCTGATGGTGAGCCCGAACTGTTTACATGCATCAACGAAAAGGTCTCCCAGACTTTGGAGCGCATCCTCAGTGTGGGTCACAAGAAAATCGTCATCAGCAAAGAGCATCTCCCTGATGAGTACTTGCCTCACTTTTGTCTTTGAGCACAGTCGTGCCAGGTTGAACAGCCTCCCGTCGGACCTGGTGTGCAGATAAACGTCATCAATGGACGTGCTGTAGGCGTTGGACAGGAGCAGGGAGAAGAAGATGCAAAAAAGGTTGGTGCCAACACTCATCTCTGCTTCACGCCGCTGTTTATGGGGTAGGAGTTTCAGGTGGATCCATCATACAGGTCTGTACCTTGCATATTGGTAAGGAAAGAGATTATCATGCTGAGAAGTTTTTCTTTTTTGTTTTGGGGGTGGGAGTGTCAGCCGATCTTCCTAAATTCAATTAGGCCCTTTCTGCTGACCAGGTCGAACGACTTGGTGACGTCGATGAACATAATGTAGAGTGGTTGACCTTGCTCTCTGAGTTTCTCTTGGAGGTATCGGAGGGAAAAGATCATGTCTGTTGTCGACCTTCCTGCTCTGAAGCCGCACTGGGATTCCGGATACATGCGGTCCGTCAGCAGCTGCAGCCTGTTGAGTAGTATGCGGGCAAACACTTCGCCAGTGATGCTGAGAAGTGAAATTCCTCTGTAACTGACCTATCGCCACATGTCAATCACGCTGGGTCAATTAACCAATCAGCACGTGTAAATTATACACACATCCAGGCATTGCTTAAGTCCGCCATTTTCCTCCGACAAGCTGCTCGTAACAACAATGAATTGAGCACGATATGTATTTACAATTTTAAAATGATTTGTTGTTTTCTCGATTGATAACAGTGAAAACTAGTCTTGTAATTCTGACAGTCACTAAATCGTGACAGTCACAGATCGTTTAAATGGAGGAATTAGATGTATTCCTTTCCCGAAACAATTTTCGATGGAGAACGACTTGTCATCTGTACGATCAGCTGAATAAAAGCACAATTGATGGCAATTACAACGTGTTTGTTTGCATAAAAGTATGTCGCGTTGATAACTTGAAGACCCCCAAGATGATATATATATATATATATATATATATATATATATATATATATATATATATATATATATATATATATATATATATATATATATATATATATATATATACATATGCACAAACCAACCCATGTTCCGTCACGACTGATGTGTGCTTAGTCGTTACGATGGGTGCCGTTTACTCGCCGACCTGGGTTCGATACTCCGAACCGTAGAGTACGAATTAAAATTCTCTAACCTGTATGATAGTATTATTTGTATGTATATATATATATATATAAATATATATATATATATATATATATATATATATATATATATATATATATATATATATATGCGCAAAAAATTATTATGACTTTGTTATATATTATTTATTTTTGTATATGAAGAATTGAACCCAAGGCTGAATTTTTTTTAAAGTTTGAAAATTTGCAGTTTATTGTTGTCTCGTCCCAAAATTTTTTTGTAATCGTCTCGATCTTTCAGACACTAAATTGACGCTTTACATTCTTATTGGGTTGAAGGAGGGCTGGTGATAAAAAAAATGCAATTAGTAATAAAGAGATACGAAATAAAGGTTTAAAATAATTATCTACTGATATGTTAAACATGCATTTACATGTTTACATCAAAATACATAATTGATCTGAATTCCATCTCACTAACTTTGCAGACCTTAAGATTATTATGTACAACAGTATACTTATAAACAGTAATTATTTACGATTTTTTTAAATTAATTTTTAATTGATATACTTCCAAGGCAGCATAAATATAGGTCAGATAAAATTAGCAAGGATAACATTATATGCTAAATACATCAGCATCTTTTGAACGAATTTCCGTTTAAATGAATATATTCTTAAACAGCTTTACAATTGATTGTTATTATTTACTGAAATAATAAAATATACACTTAGGTGATTAATGTTAGCGAACTTGACTTACATACATAAATGTTGTTTACTGCAGCAAAGTTAATGTGACTTTGTAGGTTTATATTTTTAAGAATAATACAAATCACATTAAATAAACACACCACGTAAACTGAAACATTTTTTTGCCAAATACTGTAGGTTTGTCGGCGGTAAGTCACGTGATTTGGTAGGCGGAGCGATCTTTCGTCTGGCGTACGGTCAATTGCTGCAATCACTGCGGTCACACTTGTTTTTGTAGATGGTCACAATGGTCGAGTCGCGCATATCTTGGGGGACTGCTCCTTCCTCCCAGCCTAGGCAGAGCAACTCGTGCAGTGGCTGTAGCTATGACCCACGACTAAAGTTAGGGTGTCAGGATGGCAAATCAAACACGTACCAAATGGACACACTATGTATAATCCATAGGCTAAGTGTACAAGGACAAAAATAGATGTATTTTCATTCCAGTAAATTTAAAATATACTTATCTTTTCATGGTCTTAAAAGCGTTCAATTTGGTCTTTTATTCTGGATTGTACAGTCGTACAACTTGTTTTTATTAAAATACGTGTAGTTAAAATTCTCATAGCTATTAGTTCATTTTAAAAATCAACAAGTTGCGGTATTTTTCTCAGAGTGGGGGGATCCAAAGGCGACATCCACCCGGGTCGCAGTTTTTTTTCTAGCGCAATCTTGCGACGGCTTTGCACACAAATAAGGAACGTTTAGTATTTAATTTATTGGAGATGACAGACGATGCGTTTATGCACTTAATAACATCTTGAAACACTTTAATACTTCAAATATATTTTCTTACATGTCATGGGCCATACATATCTTCAACAACTCCTACATTTGATCCAATAATACTCTCTCCTAGATTCAAAATCCTTTGCTAACATTTACATATATTAGACAAATAATTATTTGCATAATTTACTTTGAATAACTTTAGTGATAAGTGTATCAATAAGTTTGAATTTTATTAATTTTTATGAGATGCTAAAGGTATTCATCAACTTGCTTAAAACAATATCGTGTTTCTATTTTTAATTGTGTCCATGACTAATTAGTTACTTTAAAAATAGATTTCATCTCAGGGCTTAACGTGCACACCGCCAGCGCAGATAACATAATTTGTTGCCCTAGGCAAAATTCTCCTGTAGGACCCAAAGAATTACAATTTATAAGTCAGTAAATCGCATTTCTTAGAATGGTGCTTAATTTGGAATTTTGCTTGTGTTATTTAAAAATAAAATCTCCTTTCCAATACTTAAGAAAAAAAGTGATACAAATAAGGGATATGTTAAAAACCATTAAGCGAGACAAAATCGAAGTACACGTGCTCAATTCGGCTTTGATAACGACAAAACGTTAGTCATTAGCGGCAAGGTAATATTAAATTCAACTGCCTATTGCAACGCAACTCAATTTTCTCTTTCTAATGGGACTATCTTAAAGTTATCTTGTGATGTGTCGAATTTTGAAACCTCTTAGAAGCTTTGGTTAAAGGAATTGTATCAAAGTCAACTTAATTAAAGTAGAAATGGCTAGAGATAGTTAGATGATTATTTTAATTTCATCTCTGAACGTCAAAAGGGAATTCGTTCCACCTGACGTAACATGACCGAGTCATATGCTATGGTACAAGAGAATGACATAAGACCCAAAATCGACCTGGTTAAAGGGCAGGAGCTGGCTATAGATGATTGTTCAAAGTAATGTTAATTCTGGCATGATTAGCTGTTTAGTTGTCTGGTCAATCCAAAATTTATACGGGACAGGTTTAGGAAACAGTCTATTCCGATTGGTTAATATGGATTTTTGGGCGTAACTCTGTAAGAAATTAAAGGTTTTACTTTAGGAAAATTCTTTAGTCTTAAATCTTTCTTGGGAAAAGTTAGACCGGACTCCGGGATCGTGTAAGACGTTATCTCGTGATTTGGCAGTAAAGCGGGAGTTTTGTCTCAGCGAGTAGGCAAACTCTACATTTTGAATTCGTAAAAAGTACGTTTTCATTATAGAGTAATGGGTCAGATAGTTGTCTCAGGAGACGGTTCGTGGTTCGTGGAAACGAATAAAGAAACGGCAAAAGGTACGCAATCTTAGTTTCCCGATTTTAATATGTTATTTCATTTGTTCTATTTGCAAATGTATTCTTGATATGATGTATGTATGCATGATTTCATTTTGCAGGATTTTAGTGAAATGCTAGTCATGACATTTTATTCTTTGATTTTCTAATTATCAGTTCATTTGGAGAATTGGCAAGATTGAATGTAATTAAAATTTCATTAGATTAGTTGACAAGATTGCATATAATTGAATCTTTAATACATAGGAGTGATTAGGAATTTAAATGAATTAAGCTTAAGGAATGATGAGTAATGTTCATAGTTTCATGGATTACCTCTGTCTAGAATGGGTATGACCTAACATTACATATGTACCATATACTAGTTTGTAATATTTAATTGATCACTTAAGTGTATATCTATGTGCTAGTTTGTAATATTTAATTGGTCGAGTAAACTATTTTAGAATAGTTAGATCTGAGGGTCTAAGCTAGGGTCGGGCAACATACGGCCCGCGGGCCAGACCCGGCCCGCGACGGGATTTTGACTGGCCCGTAGACTCTTTCCGGTCGTACTTGACAATGTGGCCCGCGGTTAGAATTCAGTTAGAATTAGATTTAGAATTTACAATAAAATTTTTACCATGGATTTTGCCAAGAAACGTGAAGTTGACAGCGGGTGTCGCGCATTTAACAAAGATTGGATGCCTAAGTACTTTTTCACAGAAGTCGGCAAGAAAGCAGTATGTTTGCTGTGCAGAGAAAGTGTTGTTGAAGGAGTACAACATTATCCGCCATTATGCGACGAAACATGCAGGCTATGTCAGTACTTTACCTGCAGCGGAACGGCAAACAAGAGCAACAGAACTGGACAGAAAAATTGTAAAGCAGCAGAATGTATTCGGAAAAGCCAAAGTAGCCTAGAAAGCTGCTACTCATGTCAGCTTTGTGGTCGCCTACAACATTTCTAAGCACAGCAAATCGTTCTGTGATGGTGAATTTGTCAAAACGTACATGCTCGATGTAGTTGATCAAGTCTGGGCAGAACAAAGAAAGAAGTTTGAAGAAGTCAGTTTATCGAGACGAACTATGGCAAGCCGCATTGAAGCAATTGGTAAAGACCTGACATAACAACTGAAAGGGCCTGTACCTTCATTTCATCTGTTTTCCTTGGCATTGTATGAAAGCACTGACATCGATGACACTGCACAGTTGCTCATCTTTGTACGAGGCATTTCAGAAAACTTTGAAATCACAGAAGAATTGCTGTCAATGGAATCAATGAAAGAAACTTCTACTGGGGAAGATATTTTTGAATATGTGGAAAATGCCATGCATACAATGCAATTACCATGGCAGAAAATGGCCAGTGTTACTACGGATGGTTGTCCATCTTTGACGGGAAAGAAAGTTGGTTTACTGAAGAGACTGGGTGACCAAGTTGCAGAGGTCGATTGCACCAGGGAGCTGATATTTCTGCATTGCATAATAAACCAGGAAGTGCTATGTAAAAGTGTGCTTGACATGAAACATGTTGTGGATCCAGTTGTGCAAATTGTTAATATCACCAGGGCGAGAGGTCGAAATCACAGACAGCTTATCACACTTCTGGAAGATTGCGACTCGGATCACAGTGATGTTTTGTATCATACCTCTGTACGCTGGTTGAGTTTGGGAAAAGTTCTGAGACGTGCCTGTTGCCTGAAAACGGAAATATTACTGTTTTTGGAGATGAAAGTGAAAGATACAGAATATCTTCACCTCAGAAAATCTTAATGGCTGTTAGATCTGGCGTTTGCAGTTGATCTCTTTGAACATATGAATCAATTGAGCACCAGACTTCAAGGGAAGGGCACTTTTGCTCACAAATGAACTCAACAGTGAAGGCATTCAGGGTGAAGCTAAAACTGTTTTTGTGCTAGCTCAGTCAGAATATCAAAACACACTTTCCAACACTCGAAACTATGGCACCCCAGATGATGTCTACTGAGAAGTACACCAATATATCTTCACCAGACATTGACTTTGCTCGTCATTTAGCTGACTTCCATAAACTTGCTGCTGAGTTTGATATCTTGTCATCACCGTTTACAATTGACTTTGAAAAGGTGCCGGATGATCTACAGCTAAAAATGATTGATCTGCAGTGTGACTCTACCCTGTAGGAGAAATTCCAATCTGAAAGCATTGACAAATTTTATGCATCACTGAATGAGTCCTAGTTTGCCAACCTAAGAAAGATGGCCATGAAACTACTTGTTCTGTTCGGGTCTACATACATTTGCGAGCAAACATTTTCGACCATTAACATTAACAAGACAAAGCTGCGTTCCAATCTAAACTGATATTCAAGTGCAGTCTTTACTGAGGATTTCTACGTCCGACATGCAGCCAGAGTTCAAACAACTTGTTGACAACTTTGATCGACCACATATGTCTCATTGACTTCAGCAGCTATTGAAGTACATTACGTTAAATTATATACTTTTTTTGGTCTCTATGCTATAAACTTAAAGTTTACAAGTTTAAAGTTTGCATTAAATACGATTTATTCCTTGCATGGGTGGATAAATACGAGATTAAGGTATCGATTCAGTAATCCGGCCCGCCAAGGACTTCATTTTCCCATATCCAGCCCCGCCGACTGGAGAAGTTGCCCACCCCTGGTCTAAGCCATATGTAACTTAACACTGCTAGATTGGTAGAGTAAGAAGTCAAGGGGGGTTACGTACGGGTTCATACGGCTGAGTTGAATTTAATTGACCACCCCTAGCGTGATCCGAATTAAGGTCAGGAATAGCCTTGACCATCTATGTAAACATAAGAGTTAGGGAGCAATGAGTTACTGCGGCAGAATTTATGCCTTTTGTTTTCTGAGCCAAATTAATGTAAAAATACAGATATACTTGGGAATGTGACCTATTGTGTATTGCGAGACATTTTATTTATTGAAGGAAACAGCTTTCCTGGATTCACATGAGAAATTCATGAATAATCACAGGACCAGAACAAATTCTACGCAGAAATCGAAGTCCAGAGACGATTGTTAAGTCAGAGTTCGACGGACAAGAGTCCAAGACGAAAAAGCTAGACAAAGATCGACAGAGCAGGAATGAACGGAAGTCTTGATGTCCGCATAAAATAGGTGATGAAGTCTCTCATCGTCGCACTCAAAGGTCACATCTCATTGGCAATGAAGATAGTATATTAACGTTGAAAGTAATTTTACATTTAAAGAAATTTGTATTGTCTTTTTATTTGAGTACATGTTAGTACCATTTTCCTTCTTTTGTAACCAAGTCATTGATTTCTTTTCATTTTAAATTCTGTTGATAAACTGATTAAATTTTATATTTGTTCATTGAAAGGGGGCTCGTCGTGTTTATTTTCTTCAATATACTTGTTCAGTGATCTGCATTCTTCTTTCTATCTATCCACACTGGGTAAATTACACCGCGGAGATCATTCCCTAGCAACGAACCATAGTGAAAGAGGTTGGTGTGTTTTGAACGCCGCCAATTTTGTCAATTTTGTCATGAGTTGCGCTAAGTATAGCAATATGTTTTCTTATCTAAATTAAATACTGTTAATGAATGGCTCTGAATATAGTGATACGTGTTCTTTACAAAACTAAATACTGTTGATGAATGACTCTGAATATAGTGATACGTGTTCTTTACAAAACTAAATACTGTTGATGACTGGATGTAAGTACAGTATAGTGATACGTGTTCTTTACAAAACTACATACTGTTGATGACTGGATGTAAGTACAGTATAGTAATACGTGTTCTTTACAAAACTAAATACTGTTGATGACTGGATGTAAGTACAGTATAGTGATACGTGTTCTTTACAAAACTAAATACTGTTGATGACTGGATGTAAGTACAGTATAGTGATACGTGTTCTTTATAAGACTAAATACTGTTGATGACTGGATGTAAGTACAGTATAGTGATACGTGTTCTTTACAAAACTAAATATTGTTGATGACTGGATGTAAGTACAGTATAGTGATACGTGTGCTTTACAAAACTAAATACTGTTGATGACTGGATGTAAGTACAGTAGAGTGATATGTGTTCCTACTAAACTAGCGTTAATGAATGTCTTTAAGTAAAGTGCAATGTGTTCTTTACAAAACTAAATACTGTTAACGAATGACGCTATGTATAAGGGGATACGTGTTCTTTACAAAAGTAACTAATGCTAATGGATGACTCTAAGTACAGAGAAAAAGTGTTCTTATTAAATTAGTGTTAATGAATGGTTCTAATTATAGTGCTGTATGTGTGTGATGTGTGTATTGTGTGTTTAATTTATATCCAATTCCTATATTTGTTACTGTTCTTATTTAATTTTCAGTCTGCAGAAGTATTTAATGTTGTGATTAGGTTTAATTTGAGAGAAATCATTTTTTTGCATTATTTCAAGGAACTAAAAAGTGAAAATATAACTGTTTGGACTACATACTATTTTGAGGATTATTGTGAATTTATTGGAACGAGTTCTGGACAATGCAATTGTGATACGTCAAGACGGTTGACAATTCAGCACAATCAAGGCTATTGGTACTTCATGACATTCAAGACATTCTTCATTCGGAACACTATTATTTTGGACTTTTGATTGAACGTTTATGATTATTTTGGATTTAATTCGTAATACCGAAAAATCCTCTTAAATTTTCATTTTATAACTTACTTATTTAAATTATTTGTTTAGTTTTACAGAATATTTCGTTTTTGTTTCCTGCAGTTACTTAAAGACCATATGGGGGTAACCGTATGCTTTAAGAAATTAGCTAGTGTTAAGTGTAAGCATAAAGCTTTGTATGCTTCACAAAACTAAATATAATTAATGAATAGACCCAAGTACAGCTTTATGTAGGAAATTGTATAATTAGAAGGGCCAATAGACTGTGACGCATGTATTTTAACACCCACACGATCTTATTTTATCTCGACTAAAAGCATGTATTTTCGTTCCCTGTTCTACGTACATCCTACATTGTTGGCACGGTACTGCTGGCAAAAAAGTTAATGATGATTGATTTTAGACGTAGAACACCGTACAGTAAATCAGAATATAATTAAAGGAAATTTGCTGTATAGGTTTTCTCCATGTTATGTGATTAAAAATTCCACGCAAATAGTGCCGATCATTGTTACATTCATAGGTATATGCATCCGGGTCGCAGAAATGCAAAGAAGATTAAAAGCTAATCACGGAGGTTAGTCTTAAGTTATTTTGCAACGCAATAGAGAACGTCCAATATTTCAAAGACGAAGTATAAATCAATGGGAAAAACTAATATCATGCATGTCAAGGACGCTGTATAAATCAATGGGGGAAAAACTAATACCATGCATGTCAAGCACGCCGTATAAATCGAAGGGAGAAAACTAATACCATGCATTTCAATGACGCCGTATAAATCAATGGGGAAAACTAATACCATTCATGTCAAGGACGCCGTATAAATCAATGGGGAAAACTAATACCATGCATGTCAAGGACGCTGTATAAATCAATGGGGAAAACTAATACCATGCATGTCAAGGACGCCGTATAAATCAATGGGAGAAAAACTAATACCATGCATGTCAAGGACGCCGTATAAATCAATGGGGAAAACTAATACCATGCATGTCAAGGACGCCGTATAAATCAATGGGGAAAACTAATACCATGCATGTCAAGGACGTCGTATAAATCAATAGGAGAAAAACTAATACCATGCATGTCAAGGACGCCGTATAAATCAATGTGGAAAACTAATACCATGTATGTCAAGGACGCCATATAAATCAGTGGGAGAAAAACTAATACCATGCATGTCAAGGACGCTGTATAAATCAAAGGGGGAAAACTAATACCATGCATGTCAAGGACGCCGTATAAATCAATGGGGAAAACTAATACCATGCATGTCAAGGACGCCGTATAAATCAATGGGAGAAAAACTAATACCATGCATGTCAAGGACGCCGTATAAATCAATGGAGAAAACTAATACCATGCATGTCCAGTAAGAAGATTAAATCCAAGATATAGTTAATATCGTGCATTTCAAACACGTATATTAAATCCATGGGACAACTAATACCATGTCTTTTAAGGTAAATAATAATAATAATAATAATAATAATAATAATAATAATAATAATAATAATAATAATAATAATAATAATAATAATAATAATAAAAATAATATTAATAATAATAATGATTAAAATAATATTAATAATAATAATAATTTAAATTAATTAAAATTTATTTGGACTTTGACGTATACACAGACCACCAAACCCTTCATTGGAGAAGACTTTCATTCCTTCTGCATATGGAGGAATGGGAATGCCCATAGTTCGTTTGGGAAATTAAAACATAATATTATTTTTTTTAAGGTTTCTCGTTCTTTCCTTTCTTTTCAAGCAAATGCCTTTTTATAGAGATAGTGTGAGAAAAATGCAGAGGTTTCGGAGTCCTTATAATCAGCCTTTACTGAATATGTAATCTCACCCAGATTCATCTCTCGAAAGGTATTCTTTATCGCGTTACCAGCAAATGAGAATCGGACTAACCTTCCAATGATAACAGAAAACATCTGTAGTAGATTAAAAGATCGAAACGTGTAGAAAAATGAAGACAACGAACATAATGTCCTTACTGATACCAGGAATGTGGGCTCATGTTCCACACCTGTAAAACTAAGATGGCCTCATGTCCCACACCTGTAAAAAATATAAAAATAAGATGACCTCATGTCCCACACCTGTAAAAATAAGATGGCCTCATGTCCCACACCTGTAAAAATATAAAAATAAGATGGCCTCATGTCCCACACCTGTAAAAATAAGATGGCCTCATGTCCCACACCATATAAAAATAAGATGGCCTCATGTCCCACACCTGTAAAAATATAAAAATAAGATGGCCTCATGTCCCACACCTGTAAAAATAAGATGGCCTCATGTCCCACACCATATAAAAATAAGATGGCCTCATGTCCCACACCTGTAAAAAAGCTGGCGTCATGTAACCCAAACTCTAATAATATACCCCCGTATTTAAAAATAAGAAATTATCGCAATTGCTTTCCCACTAATCCCTCTGGTATCACCACTTGCGTACGGCGTGATGACTGAACATTTACCACACTAATTTAAAGTCAATGACCAATCGTAGCAATAAGAGGTTGTTGTTTTTATCTTCGAATGACGAAATCAATGACAAGATAAGGACCTTTGGTAACTACCTGAAATTGGCACTGACTTCTGAATTCCGCAGAGCTATCACACAACTCCATTACGAATCACTTCTCACACAACTAGATTACGAAACACTTCTCACTCAACCCCATTACGAATCATTTCACACACAACCCCATTACGACTAACTTCTCACACAACTAGATTACGAATCACTTCTCACTCAACCCCATTACGAATCATTTCACACACAACCCCATTACGAATCACTTCTCACACAACTAGATTACGAATCACTTCTCACTCAACCCCATTACGAATCATTTCACACACAACCCCATTACGAATCACTTCACACACAAACCCATGAGGAATCACTTCTCACAGAACCCCATTACGAATCATTTCGCACACAACTCCATTACGAATCACTTCTCACACAACTCCATTACGAATTACTTCTCACACAACTCCATTACGAATTACTTCTCACACAACTCCATTACGAATTTCTTCTCACACAACTCCATTACGAATCACTCCAAACACAACCCCATTACGAATCACTTTTCACACAACTCCATTGCGAATCACTTCACACACAACCCCATTATGAATCACTTCTCCCACAACTCAATTACGAATCACTTCTCCCACAACTCCATTACGAGTCACTTCTCATAGAACCCCATTACGAGCTACTCCTCACAAAACCCCATTACGAATCATTTCTCCCACAACTCCATTACGAATCACTTCTCCTACGACTCCATTACGAATTACTTCTCACACAACTCCATTACGAATTACTTCTCACACAACTCCATTACGAATCGCTCCACACACAACCCCATTACGAATCACTTCTCACACAACTCCATTGCGAATCACTTGTCATAGAACTATATTACGAATAACTTCTCACACGACCCCATTACGAATTACTTATCACACAACTCCATTACGAATCACTTCACACACATCCCCATTACGAATCACTTCTTACACGACTCCATTACGAGTCACTTCTCATAGAACCCCATTACGAGCTACTTCTCACAAAACCCCATTACGAATCACTTCTCCCACAACTCCATTACGAATCACTTCTCACACAACTCATTACGAATCATTTCTCACACAACCCCGTTACAAATCGCTTCTCGCACAATCCCATTACGAATCAAAACTCAACATATTCTAAGTAATGTGGGGAGAAAGTCATGAACGTGGTAGAGACAGTCATTTATGAATGTTGATCAAAACGTTCGCAGACACATAAAAAATATATACAATGGGTAACCGGTGCAATTTAATATAGATATTTTCACTGTTTCAGAATTAACACAAAACAAATGCACACAAAACCGAAGTTATTTGTAATAAGATGTCTTGCATGTCTAATATAATGAAAACGTTTGGTTTGAGGAACATCCTTTTTGACAACATTTTTGGATCAATATACTTCAAAGTTAATTATATATATATATGTATGTATGTATGTATGCATGTATGTATGTATGTATGTATGTATGTATGTATGTATGTATGTATGTATGTATGTATGTATGTATGTATGTATGTATGTATGTATGTATGTATGTATGTATGTATGTATGTATGTATGTATGTATGTATGTATGTATGTATAATTGTTTTTCTGTTAGTTTTAAATTTTTTACTTCATTACATGTTATTGTAATTTAACATTGTTTGCTGGACTTGACCTTTTCGAAAATTAAGTTCATTTCTGAGAGACCTTGACTTTTTGTAATTTTGTAAATTTCTTTTATGTAGACAACTAATTATATCCTCATTATTCTCTATGTATTTCAGATTATTACCAGGATTACTATTCAGGTAAGCATGAAGGCGTAAATTCGTTGATCAGGGTCAAGGTGTTGGAGATTCCTAAGTGAATTTCGTAGGCTGTTGTGTGGTAGGGCTCATTAGATCATTCTAGAAGGTTTTCTTTGCATAAAGTGATGGTTGTTTCAGAAAATGCTAATTGTGACCTGAGGTCAAGCCGAGAACTATATTATCTTGTGACTGTGGGGATCTTAACATTCATGTTTTAGTATACTGTGACCAGATTGTGCTGAATTATTGAATTCAATTGATTATTGTCTATGGAATATATTAAATGTGCTCTGATAAAATTATTGGATTAGGACATTTATTAAAATTATAATGAACTAAAACCTGTAATAATTTTTCTGTGATTCAACAAGAGACTGTTGACATATCAATACTCACAAGGCTATGACAGATAAGTCATCGCCAGATCGATTCAGGATTTTTGTTACTAGGACTTGTGTCTTTAATTCTTGGATGTATATAGTTTTTAATCTACAGTTTTCTTCCAGTTTTCCTATCTCTTGTTGCATTCACATCAGCTGATCAAGATAGGCATACAAAAATATATGTCAGATAGCTATTCCAATCATTTTCTTGTTCGGCAAGATTTATGGCTATTATTCCAGACTGGATTTCTAGACAATTTTACAGCCCATATGTCAGGTGTAGAACAAAAACAACAAAGCAAACATGGTTGCGGACTTCACCTAATTTTCCGGTCAGGTAACCTAGCGTAAATAGACATAGCTGATGAAACGAAAATAATATAATTAACAATTAAATAAGTCTTGTAAATCAAATCATCATAGCAAAACTGGCAGATTTAACATCGTCTGTTGGCAACTGACAATTATGTTTTCTGTGCTGGAAAATAGTTTCCAAATGGCGAGCAAATCTATAAAGCGCTATGGGGTGTGTAAGCTCAATTAATTTAAGAACATCAAGATGGTAGGTAGCTATACTATTTACATTAGTCTGGCTAGGATGATGAATTTGCTATCAAAACAATTACTACGCTTACGTTGCTGCTAAACATGTCCATCTTGCAATATACCGGAAATTAAGTTTTGTGTAGTTCGTGGGAAGGGTGGGTTTGAAGAAGATAAAAATGTATATATACGTTTCGAGATGAAATGTAGGTTTTCGGCCTTCGCTTTTTAATCAGCCAAAGTTGCTGTTGTATGAAATAATTTTTGCTGTGTACAATACAATTTTATAATACGTGCCTATGACACGTTGTCAGTAGGCACATGAGACATTATTTTCTTGTTATAATAAAAACATGTTATCCAAGAACAGATTAATTGATAAATAATCCATCGCTTCTTTGAGTTTTTGGTTAATAATTAATATATTTAATTAATTAAGAATCATAAGTTTTCAAGGAGTATTATACGACATGGAAAACAGTAAATTTTTAAGTCCATCAGCATTGAGTCATATCGTTTTTTATTGTATCGATTGAAGTTGAGTGTCTAAATGTGAAATGTACGAGTCGTGTTTTACTATATCAATGAAAGCCGAGTGTGTATATCTACATGACCATTTGGACTGTATTAATAGACGTTGAGTATATAAATGCGGAAGGCTCATGTCGTTTTTTGACTATCAAATGAAGTTGAGTGTGAATGTGGAATCTGCATGTCGTTTGACTATCAATTGAAGTTGAGTGTGAATGTGGAATCTGCATGTCGTTTGACTATATTAATTGAAGTTGAGTGTGAATGTGGAATCTGCATGTTGTTTGACTATATTAATTGAAGTTGAGTGTTAATGTGGAATCTGCATGTCGTTTGACTATATTAATTGAAGTTGAGTGTGCATGTGGAATCTGCATGTCGTTTGACTATATTAATTGAAGTTGAGTGTGCATGTGGAATCTGCATGTCGTTTGACTATATTAATTGAAGTTGAGTGTGAATGTGGAATCTGCATGTCGTTTGACTATATTAATTGAAGTTGAGTGTGAATGTGGAATCTGCATGTTGTTTGACTATATTAATTGAAGTTGAGTGTGAATGTGGAATCTGCATGTCGTTTGACTATATTAATTGAAGTTGAGTGTGCATGTGGAATCTGCATGTCGTTTGACTATATTAATTGAAGTTGAGTGTGCATGTGGAATCTGCATGTTGTTTGACTATATTAATTGAAGTTGAGTGTGAATGTGGAATCTGCATGTCGTTTGACTATATTAATTGAAGTTGAGTGTGAATGTGGAATCTGCATGTTGTTTGACTATATTAATTGAAGTTGAGTGTGAATGTGGAATCTGCATGTCGTTTGACTATATTAATTGAAGTTGAGTGTGCATGTGGAATCTGCATGTCGTTTGACTATATTAATTGAAGTTGAGTGTGCATGTGGAATCTGCATGTCGTTTGACTATATTAATTGAAGTTGAGTGGATAAAAGTGAAATGTACAGGTAGTGTTTATCAATTGAAGTTCAGTATGTATATGTGGAATGTGTATTCGCTTTTTTCAATATTATTTTGCCACATTAAACGAAATTTTACTGCTTACCAATTTTCTCTCTCATCAAATCACGAAACCAAAAGCAATTCAAAATACATTCAGAAAAATAAGGTGGTACTGCTTTTCTCTCCATCTCTTTTTTAAATCAAACGGCATGGAGAAAATTAATTTGATGTTGAAGTTGCTTCGATTTACAAGAAATAAAAAAGTGTCTAAAACTCAGCGAAATAATTGAATGATGATTTTAATTTAGAAACCCGCATTAAATATGATTTTATAACAAATGCAGGATTTGTGAACTAATATAGTTTTACAGACGTTAATTTTCGGAACTTATAATTTTCCTCGTTGTGTTCAATTAATTTATTTGACACTGTTGTCATAACCGGCTGTACTCATACATTATCTCTAGTAATTAGACTAAAAAACATTCAAAGACATTTGGAACAGATGGAGAATCCGCGCGTCAGTCTGTCGTCTTTCAACATGACGACGCTCCCCAATGGCGGTCGCTTCGAAGACTTTAACAAATTGCAAATACAAACGGGAAAATTAAGTTATGATATAATTAGAATGCATGTATCAGCGGGAAACACATGGGGCGGTGGGTATAAATGTGCCAAATGAATTTGTCACTCTTTTAATTGGCACATTAAAAATAGTTACTTCACATTTGGCAAAATACATTATATAAGGCGTAAGCACACGATATGCTTTGCTCAACCTTGGAAAGCTGATACATATAAATTTTTTTAACAAAATTAAAATTAGAACATTATTTTTTAAAAGAATTTTCAAAACGTATGAGGCAAATATAATAAAATTTCGAACATGTGATCACTGTTTAAAGATAGAGAAGGGAAGATTGGAGAATGTGCCTAGATATGATAGATTTTGTACGCTTTGCGTGCATAACTGTGGGTGATGAATTTCATTATTTCCTTGAATATAGCTATTTCTGAGAACAAAGAAAGCAACTGCTATCCATGCACTTCCATGTCAGACCAAATTTATCAAAAATTAAAGAATCAATGTGTTCTGAGAAATCTGATATTTCAATAATTGTATCTAATTTGATTATTTCTTTTATCAAAATATCGTTAATTTCAAACCAAATTTATTAGATATGTTTATTACTCTTCCGTTTGTTTTTAAATCATTTTTTTCTTGTTTTTCCAGACTTTTTTAGGAAGAGAAAAGTACAGTAGATTCGTTATTGTAAAGTATTTGCTAGAGGCTAGTTTTTTTCTATATTGAGTTATTTACAAACTGTCTTCCCAAATATACCAATGTCTATATAATTAAGTTTAAAAACTGTTTTCCCAAATATACAAATGTCTATATAATTAAGTTTACAAACTGTCTTCCCAAATATACCAATGTCTATATAATTAAGTTTACAAACTGTTTTCCCAAATATACCAATGTCTATATAATTAAGTTTACAAACTGTTTTCCCAAATATACCAATGTCTATATAATTAAGTTTACAAACTGTCTTCCAAAATACACCAATGTCTATATAATTAAGTTTACAAACTGTCTTCCCAAATATACAAGTGTCTATATAATTAAGTTTTATCATGATCTTATTTCATTGAAGTAATGACTGTACTAATGTACAAATGCTGCCAATCTAAGTCATAATGCATTTTCTGTGAGAAAAAATAATCGTCATGGCTGATATACAAGAATGCAAAATGAGATACTAATATTTGTGCTCATATTGTAACCAGCGTGTAATAAGGAATTTGTTTTGTCTTGTCTTGGAACTCGTAAGTATTTGGATTGCATGACGCATTAACAAAACTTGCATTTTTTCCTAACAGATTAGATACAGGTTAGACTCGAAAAAGTGACTAATCCTAACAGATTAGATAGAGATTAGATACAGAAGTGTGACTAATCCTAACAGATTAGATACAGAAATGTGACTAATCCTAACAGATTAAATACAGATTAGATACAGAAATGTGATTAATCCTAACAGATTAGATATATAAATGTGACTAATCCTAACAGATTCGATACAGAAATGAGACTAATCCTAAAAGATTAGATAGCGAAATGTGACTAATTATAACAGGTTAGATATAGAAATGTGATAAATCATGACAGATTAGATACAGTAATGTAATTAATCCTAAATTATTAGATACAGAAATGTGACTAATCCTTACATATTAGATATAGAAATGTGATTAATCCTAACAGATTAGATACAGATTGGATACAGAAATATGACTAATCCTAACAGTTTAGATATAGAACTGTGACTAATCCTAACAGATTAGATACAGAAATTTGACTAATCCTAACAGATTAGATACTGAAATGTGACTAATCCTTACAGGTTAGATATAAAAATGTCACTAATCCTAACAGATTAGAGATAGAAATGTGACTAATCCTAACAGATTATCTACGGAAGTGTGATTAATCTTAAAGGATTAGGTACAGAAATGTGACTAATCCTAACAGATTAGATACAGAAATGTGACTAATCATAACAGGTTACATATAGAAATTTGACTAATCATGACAGGTTAGGGAACATCCATTAATTATGTCGACAATATTTAGGCATTTTTTTACCCCTTTCTCTCTTTCCACTTGCAAAAAAAAAACTATAAAACTTGCAGTGATTTTCCTAATAAAATTATATCAATTTGTTTTTACCCCTCCACCAAAAACTAACAATATTGTATTTAAAAATAGAATTATGGAAATCAAAATGTCTACAGATAAATTATAATACATTTTTTTATTTGTTTAACATTCAAATTGAATATAATACATTGAATTCATGGACAAATCGAGACTTTTTTTCCTTTTTTCCTATTTTTGATTTATTAATTTTTTTTGTAAAAAAATAACACTGTTGACGTTAATTTATCTTGAACTTTCCTCCCCCATGTCAACAATTGTCAAATTTCTTTAAACCTCATCCCCCTACTTTGTTGATATAATTAATGAACGGCCCCTTGGAAATATAAATGTGACTAATTCTAACAGTTTCGTCTGCCTCCATTTTCTGCTGGTATTCAGAATAAATAATTCGATATTTGTAAGCAGACAGAATGTGGTACTGTTCAAGAGAAGTTTTTGGTTTTAAGGCGAGAAGAAAGTAATGTTGCAAGTTTAATTAGTTTTAATAATTCGTTTAATGATTTGGTTTAATGATATGGTTTAATGATATGTTTTCACTTTTAAATATCAACTCACTAGTCTACATTTCACCTCAATGTGTCGATTCAACATTAAACACATTTTGAAAAATCAAAGTTCATTTAGAATTGGAATTTGAAAGACCTTTGATTGAATACCAAGACATCGTAAAACACTTATTAATCATCATATTATTGTTTTAGCCTCCTGTTTATACACATAAATACACAGTTCAATTACATACGTATAAATATACATACAAACATTATATCACGCTAAGGAAATAACTTTTTACAGAGAAATAGAACTGCATAACTGTTGTAATAGATTTAGTACATGTTTACATCTTGCATTCCGATGTAAGCTAAGCTTTAGGCCATTGTATCAGTTTATAAATTCTCATAATGCAGTGCGAAGCTAAAATTTCATGACTGTTTTCTCTTCAATTACAGATTTTTCATCAATTAATACGTACTATAAAAAGTTAGTCATTTTTCGTAATCGACTGGTCTTACTGTGAAAGAAAGGTAATAGATACGGACTTGACACTATGTCTTTTGTAAATATGTGACACTGCCGTTTCTACGCATTTGTCCAGGAAGCTAAATTCAAAGTAGTTATCAGTCTTTTCTTAAAAGAAACAATTCAATTCAAGCTGATTTGTTAACCTTGTGCAGTCATCTCTCATAATCTTCTGCACATTTTGGAGAATTTAGAAGTTTCATCTAATTCATCAAAATGTCAGTAACGAAATACATTAAGCCGTGTCTCATTAGCCTTACACGTTGTTTTTAAGGATAACACTGGGTGAGAAAATGAGTGGTTTGTTTCTCCATCGAGAGATCCATGATTATACGGTGAAATTAAGACACGCCATTCTAAAGAAACTTTTCTGTCCATGACACAGCGACTTTTTATAGATACCAAACATCCCCAAAAAATAGAGCCATGGGAACTAAGCAATTTTACTCAACAATGAAAGTGACTTATTTAAGATATGAATACATTTGGTTAGTGTTACATTTTGAATATACTATTGTTCTGGTCATAAATTAAAATTGAATTATTTGCTTGTACAACACTTATACCCACGCTTGCCCGCTACTATCTCCACTTCCAAATTTGAGTCTCTTGAAAAGAATTCCCCATGGTCAAGCGTCAGGTGGTTGTGTATGTGTGCCCAGTAATTACCAACGTTAAGCGTCTGGTGGTTGTGTATGTGTGCTCAGTAACTACCAACGTCAAGCGTCAAGTGGTTGTGTATGTGTGTCCAGTAAATACCATGGTCAAGCGTCAGATGGGTGTGTATGTGTGCCCAGTAACTACATACTTGATTATATGGTGGAGATCACAATAGTCTCCAAGTATGACCTAGAGGCCTCGTCGCTTGGGAGGGTAGTTACACTGGACTTACTGACCTCTGTTAACTTACATCTAAAGATTTATCTTTCCACGCTCAATATGTGTTGATACGATTTTATGGTGCGATATCAATAGATTTAAGATTATAACCCAGGGGACTAAATACCCTGGGGAGGGGGAGAGGAACCCTGCGTTTAATATATACTACACGTATAACTTTTCTTTTCATTCCCATTAGTCATTTGCATGGAAATAGGGTGAAATATCTCTATAACTTCTATTTTATGACCCTGGGAGTAAGTTACTGGGCCTGGAAAGACCCCGTTTCATGTCTGAAATGTTTTGACACTTGGAGCTTTGTTCACACACGCAAATTCTCAGACAGGTGTCACAAACATCTCTAGAATTAATTGAAATGTATGTGAAACCATCCCTACCCTATCAACGTATCGTTGATCAAATTTGTAGGTGTTTAGTTCTGATGGTAGTTTTGTGGGGTGGGTGTTTGGGTAGTTTAACGACATTACACATATACATACATGCGGTCTTAATAACAATACTCTCGTTCTTTAATAAATAAAGACAACGTGACACTACTTTCGAGTGTAGTCGGTAGTTACAAGAGGACCAAATCAACCAGTAGACATAGCAGAATCCCGGCATTTCAAGTATCGATTAACTTTTGCTGTTTCTTGGGAAGGTAAAGATATAAATGTCTCATCCATTTATGTTTTCTTTATCTTTTCCAACCAAGAATGCATGTCGCTGTTTTACCAAAATACCACAAGAATACTGGATTGGGAAATAAGAGAATTACGCTCAACGTATGGTGTTTTAGACCTCGGTACTAAATAAAAACATATGTATACATTTCTACTTAACAATTCAACCAATTAGTCTCCTGTCCTTAAATCTAGACCAAGAGGCACAAAATATATGTATTGACCTCGTTAGGTATGTTGGCATAAAGTTGTCAGGAGCGAAACAAATGATATGTCTTTCAGAGCTGATTTTAGCGATTATTTCCAATTTTCAACTTATATACATCGTACGTATCTATCTATCTATCTATCTATCTATCTATCTATCTATCTATCTATCTATCTATCTATCTATCTCTCTATCTCTCTATCTATCTATCTATCTATCTATCTATCTATCTATCTATCTATCTATCTCTCTATCTCTCTATCTATCTATCTATCTATCTATCTATCTATCTATCTATCTATCTATCTATCTATCTATCTATCTATCTATCTATCTATCTATCTCTCTATCTATCTATCTATCTATCGAGGCATATGACTGTATTTTATTCTGATTGAACCATTCTGAAGAAAGTAAATGTAATCCAAATGATGAAAGCTTCAGAAACAGTTGTTTTTTTGTTTACACGTGGAACAAAATAAGAGATACATTACATAGTAAATTCTCATACTTATGTAATGTACCAAAAAGTGGTACATTCTGTGTTTTAAAATCTGAAACTGCATGCTTTTTTATTAGTGCGTGATAAAATTTCGCAGTTTATAACTTTCTTGAATAATACTGATGTGACTCCCAAAGGTTAGCTGAAACAAATTGACTACAATGAAAACAAAAATGAAAACATAAATGAAATATTGCACAAAATTGAGCAATCCATGGACAGGGATTACTCGTTCAGTCTAGAAAATCTGTATTTACCAGACTGCATCATTATCGGATGACATGTACGGAAGGCCGAAACATCGGGACAACTGGTGACAGCTCATACAGCACATGCTATATTGAACAATCTGCCTCTAAACTGTGGACTTGAATAGCGAGAGTTTAACAACTGATTCATTTACACACCTTTGAAAAGAGAAGATAACTGAAATTGTTTGCAGTGCATATTGTCGTGACAATGACTGAAGTTTTCGTCTCTGCCAAGCAAAGTTAACTATTTGTCTCTGATCAACACACTCAGAGTAAAACTAGCAAATTTACCCCATATTTTCAGTATTCAAACTTTACCATATATTTCCAGTATTCGAACATTACCCCATATTTCCAGTATTCGAACATTACCACATATTTCCAGTAGTCTAACTTTACTTCATATTTCCAGTATTCTAACTTTACTCCATATTTTCAGTATTCTAACTTTATCCCATATTTCCAGTATTCTAACTTTACCCCATATTTCCAGTATTCTAACTTTATCCCATATTTACAGTATTCTAAATGTACCCCATATTTCCAGTATTCTAACTTTACCCCATATTTCCAGTATTCTAAATGTACCCCATATTTCCAGTATTCTAACTTTACCCCATATTTCCAGTATTCTAAATGTACCCCATATTTCCAGTATTCTAACTTTACCCAATATTTCCAGTATTCTAACGTTACCCCATATTTCCAGTATTCTAACTTTACCATTTATTTCCAGTATTCTAACTTTACTCCATATTTCTAGTATTCTAACTTTACCCCATATTTCCAGTATTCTAAATGTACCCCATATTTCCAGTATTCTATCTTTACACCATATTTCCAGTATTCTAACTTTGCCCCATATTTGTAGTATTCTAACTTTACCCCATATTTCCAGTATTCTAACTTTACCCCATATTTCCAATATTCTAAATGTACCTCATATTTCCAGCATTCTAACTTTAACCTATATTTTCAGTATTCTAAATGTACCCCATATTTCCAGTATTCTAACATTACCCCATATTTCCAGTATTCTAACATTACCCCATATTTCCAGTATTCTAACTTTATCCCATATTTCCAGTATTCTAACTTTACCTCATATTTCTAGTATTCTAACTTTACCCCATATTTCCAGTATTTGAACATTACCCCATATTTCCAGTATTCGAACATTGCCCCATATTTCCAGTATTCTAATTTTACCCCATATTTACAGCATTCTAACTTTAGTTCGCCTGGTTGTCCATAGTCTTTAACGTCATTCATGCAGACTTTAATTGCAGATACAAAGTAAGGTAAGGAACGGCTGTTTAAAAACATTTACTTTTCAAACCCATCATGTCACGTGACACATAAGTTGTAGTCACAAAATAAATAAAATACTTAAACAATATTTTAGCAGTAATAGCACCTGTAGAATCTTTTGTTTAACAATATCTAAAAATTCATGTGGATTCGAGATTTGCTGATTACTGTGTACACCCATCCCTAGGGCCTCAGTCAAATTAGGTAAAATAACACTATATTGAATGACACCAAGATGTTGGGAACAACCAGTAAAGAACAACTTTGTTCTCAAAGTTCCATGAGTATTACGGACATAGGTAGCGATATCAGCAACTTTGATCAAAATACTCCTCCCTAAAAATAAATTTAAAAAAAAAAATTGAAAAGAAAATAATGTAACACACACACACACACATTTGTTCACAATAAACTTTGCATGAATAAATGCACTGAACCATATAATCTTACACATCGAAAATACTTTTTTTTAACGCGGAATAAAATCGAAGAGTTGTAATGCCTTGAAAAAAAGATATTCTTCTATATGAAAATTATGTGTAGGACTTTTGGACAGAAAACACAACACCTGTTATTTTAACGTGAAATACGATCCAAATCTGTTTGTTACATGTCGAGTTACATTCCTATTCTTTCAGACGATCTAATTAAAGAGAGTAGGTTGTCTTTTTATGTGTGTGCAAATATGTCGTGTTTTTTGTCTTCTTCTGTTTTTCCTATGAAATGTTGAGAAAACAGCTACGTTGATGATGTGATTTATAGTTTTGGTTGACACCGCGAGATGATTAAAGGCATCTGCTGACATCATTTTGTCAGATTCAATCCGCAATATTAATTATTATTCAAAAACACGTGTTTTATAATAACCCTTAATCTCGGAGAAACAATCATTAGCTTTGTGAAATTTTGATTATAAAGATGTTTTGTTACATGTTGAAATTCAAATTCGTGCCATGAACGTTGCAAAACAGAAAATTAAATCTACTTATACACTTGGATACAAAATTATAACAGCTTCACGAAAAACAGAAGCGTGTGTTACAAAATAATTGCCAAGGCGTTAGTATTACGCATCATATTGCATTAGAACCAGTCCAAGAAAATGCTAAGATAACCATGAATTGCATTAGAACCAGTCCAAGAGAGTGCTAAGATAACCATGAATTGTATTAGAACAAGTCCAAGAGAATGCTAAGATAACCATTATTTGCATCGTCATTGACATCTCATAATGCTCTGGTCTTATTTTTTAATATTGCCAATGAAATCAATGCCATGCAACATTGGTATATTTCCTATGTCCTCCAAATGGTTGAACATTTTACAGTAGTGCGCGAACATTTCAGTTGCGGAACACAGACAAAGTATATTACACTTAGGGGTGGGAGGTTTTTTGAAAACAGTTTAATTTGATTCTACTGCCATATAATTTACCACCATATTTTCTAAGACTGTCGATGTTTCTGTCAATACGAAAGCGACAATATGGATAAAATGGTAGCGTGATAAAAGATATTTTCATCATTTCTTATGCTGTATGTATATATATATATATATATATATATATATATATATATATATATATATATATATATATATATATATATATATATATATATTGCTTAACCGTATCAGGAGTGCCATGTTTGATCACACAAATTTTCCTTTCCTACATATATCTTGTCTAACCTATACATCAAAAGTCATTGTAAATTTGGATCACATAAGGGTCATTTAATGTCCAGTTTTATATCTGACCCAATCCTTCCATCTGGTAACATTCCCAATATGTCCGTCTGATAACAGGTCCAATTGTTCCTCCTCATAAAAGACCAAATCTCAACCCTTTCCTGACATGAAATCTCGTCGACTGTGAAGAAATGATCCTCCAGAAGTTCACCCTGCAGGGCCAAGTTATACAATTTATACGTATCAATAGTAAGGTAATACAATTTATACGTTTCCATAGTAAAGTAATACAATTTATACGTATCCATAGTAAAGTAATACAATTTATACGTATCCATAGTAAAGTAATACAATTTATACGTATCCATAGTAAATACAATGTATACGTATCCTTAGTAAAGTAATACAATTTATACGTATCAATAGTAAAGTAATACAATTTATAAGTATCCATAGTAAATAAAATGCATACGTATACTTAGTAAAATAATACAATTTTTACGTACCATAGTAAAGTAATACAATTAATACGTATACATAGTAAAGTAATACAATTTATACGTATCCAAAGTAAAGTAATACAATTTATACGTATCAATAGTAAAGTAATACAATTTATAAGTATCCATAGTAAATAAAATTCATACGTATACTTAGTAAAATAATACAATTTTTACGTACCATAGTAAAGTAATACAATTAATACGTATACATAGTAAAGTAATACAATTTATACGTATCCATAGTAAAGTAATACAATTTATACGTACCATATTAAATTAATAGAGTTTATACGTATCCATAGTAAATTAATACAATTTATATGTATCCAAAGTAAAGTAATACAATTTATACGTATCAATAGTAAATTAATACAAATTATACGTATCCATAGTAAATTAATACAATTTATACGTATTCATAGTAAAGTAATGCAATTTATACGTATCTATAGTAAGTAATACAGTTTATTCGTATTGATAGTAAAGTAATACAATTTATACGTATCCATAGTAAATTAATACAATTTATACGTATTCGTAGTAAAGTAATACAATTTATACGTATCCATAGTAAAGTAATACAATTTATACGTATCCATAGTAAAAAAATACAATTTATACGTATCCATAGTAAATCAATACAATATTTACGCATCCATAATTAGAATTTTATGCCAGTCTCCCCAATAATGTATATCCTTCCTGCGCACTAACGTAATGTATATCTATTTTGACTTCTGGGACATGATGTTATCTATATCATTTTAAAAATTGTATTCATTGCTGGAAATTGTTCTGATTATCTTAAGTTGGATTTCGAACATATATAGCTCATGTTTTAAGACATTTAAGAACGAAAAATTGCATAGTGTCTATAAATAAATTCCCACGTATGTGTTGACAATTACTAATAATAGAATTATTAGCAATTATGTTAAAAAAACTCACTAAGGTAAGGATTACATAGTACACGTTATAATAACTATAATAATCCAATGTTCAATCTGAACAAAGTATTTTAATTATTTCGGGGAAAATACATAAAACTTAAAATCCTATACTAGCATTGTCTAGTTGTTTAGAATCCTATACTAGAATTGTCTAGTTGTTTAAAATCATATACTAGCATTGTCTAGTTGTTTAGAATCCTATACTATAACTGTCTAGTTGTTTAGAATCCTATACTAGCATTGTCTAGTTGTTTAGAATCCTATGCTAGCATTGTCTAGTTGTTTAAAATCCTATACTAGAATTGTCTAGTTGTTTAGAATCCTATTCTAGAATTGTCTAGTTGTTTAAAATCCTATACTAGCATTGTCTAGTTGTTTAAAATCCTATACTAGCATTATCTAGTTGTTTAGAATCCTATACTAGCATTGTCTAGTTGTTTAAAATCCTATACTAGCATTGTATAGTTGTTTAAAATCCTATGCTAGCATTGTATAGTTGTTTAGAATCCCATACTAGCATTTTCTAGTTGTTTAAAATCCTATACTAGCATTGTCTGGTTGTTGGAATTCTCCAAAAAAATTCACAGTAATTACTGTATCTTTAAAGATACATTGGAAATATTAAAGTGGTCGTCTCTTTGGTTCTTTTTTTTTACACGACTACCAAGATCACTCAGAACTCCTTCTTTGAATGTCTTTAAAAGATTTCTCGTGTTCCATGGTTTGTTTTAGATAAAGTCAAGTTAACGAAAAACGTACAATATTTCTTCGCAAGTTTTCGATATATTAAAAGCAGGCTACATATGTCAGCTGTGGAATGTTTTTTTTTTGTACTTATGCATCTCATTTGAGACGATTAGAAATCAAATATTTAAAAAATTAAAAGACAAGCAATAATGTACAAAATAAATAAATAAATAAATAAAAAAATTACTAAGGCAACCAATATTTATTTTTACAATCATTAAAAATATTTGCGAGCTCATGTATTTGTTTATCGTACTCCATTACAGGATCAGATAAAATAAAAAACTAGAGGCTCAACATTTTACTTTACAATAATCTGTTTGTGTCTCACAATCTAACAGACCATTCTTAATGAGATCCTCGTGAATATTAATGTCTCGCGAAAACGAGGCTAAGCTAGGAAGGTCCCGACTATACTACATATAATATATTACGTAGATTCCTTTTGCGAGAGAATATATTATACTGATCGCAGATGTAATGGATGTAATGCATTTTAAAGAGTTTGTTTCCTTTCTGCGTAAGAAAATTCTCTATTACAGAATTACCGCTGTATATATTATAGTGGCGAATACTTTATATGTCCATTCTCTAAAATGTAAGTTGATTTACGTCCTATCGGTCAGAATAAAACATTTACAAAATGTGCATAGTGACACAAACTGCCCTTTTAACCAACCACGTCTCCCAAACCAGTAGACTTTATGGTGTGCTTTAAATAGTTTTGTGTACATGTGGGTATGCTTACATTTTAAATTGTATCAAAAGTGCACAACCTGGTTGATTTTATGGTGTTTGCTGCTTTTAGTGCCTGGGGGTGGGAGGGACTGTGATTTTACCTTTAAGTGACACATTTTGTTTTTTCCTGAATCATTAGTCAACTGACAATATAGCGATTTTATTTGTGTCCCTTATTTCTCTGAAATTCTTCATTGATTATAATTAATATTAGTTTTGTGGAATTGGTAGATGGATAAATTTTAACACCCCAATTTTGAAATGCGGACATTAGATAAAGTAAACATAATATGGAAGAATCCATATCTATACACTTTCCCTTATTCACAGTGTAAGCTATCCATAAAATGTGGCCCAACTAAGGATATTATACAGAAACCATTTTCCATATTTAACTCATAAAGTAACTATCACCTTTGGTCGTTTCATCCTGATTGATAGGATTCTGCTTTGTCTGCAAGCTATCAACGACGCTAGCGTGGGTCTGTGAGTTAGAACCAATGTTATTTTGCAGAATTTTTTTTTCATTTTTTTTCGATTATAGTGATACGGACCTATTACCATCTGACAACTAGTTTAACAAGCCTATTACCATCTAACAACTAGTTTAACAAGCCTTATATCATCTGACAACTAGTTTAACAAGCCTAATATCATCTGACAATTAGTTTAAAAAGCCTATTACTTATTCAAACTGCAAGCCACAGTGTTTGGACTAGGTCTATGATACATAACAAGTATTATTACATGGCAAAAAGTTTTCTGTATTTAGTTATTTTGTCCTTGACCTTTGACCTTTTGACTATAAGATTAACAGCTTTCTTCCCCATCCTATGCGCATGATGGTACGCGCTGCAGAACTGCAGTTATAGAGCGGAAAATGAAAAGTTGATGGATAGATGGTCATACACCCCGCCATAATGTCGGAAGAACAAAATTCTATGATCTCTGACAAGGACTTATGGTACCTTTTGATCAGTCTTTCCTAGCGATACGGCTGGTTCCATTGTTAACACTGTAAAAATAAATTATATAAGCGTTATCTGTGTTCTGATACCTTGTGTTCCCTGAACTACGCTCAAGGCAAAACTGTCTTAATCTGATCTGTATAAAAATTCCTATGATTTTTAGAAGCAGCCTAAAGACAGGCTGGTCTGTTCGTTAAAATAAAATTTTTGTTTTCTAGTATCCCGATGAACAGTGGTGAAATAGAAATATGAGTAGTCTAGCGACTTTTGTGTCTTTCTTCTATCTCCATAGGATATGCTAAATCACAGCAATGCATGTGCATTGTAATTTTAATGACGTTTAAACTACACTCAAATCATTCTGTTCTAGTACTTTTCATTTTGATTTTTAATGTTTTTCTATACGTTGATATAATAACAGAAAGATGTCCTGAACATTTTACATTTACAATAATCCCAGACATTCAACGCTATTTAAATACGCGTTACATAATTTGTAATCTAATGAAGACGGTATTTTGGAAGCGAAAGGGCAAAACCCGGTGCAAAATGACGTGAGAACTGTCTATCTGTGGGAATTTCACAGCAAGAATTCTTGGTGGTTAATCATTGCGAGTAAAGTCATTTTACTAAATGAAATGCACAGCACTCTTAAGTACGCAAACATTTACTCAATCAGTATTTATTATCAACGGTAATTAATGTAGTCTGTTCAAGTATGGCGAATATCAACTATCAAAAGAAACAACAAATTTGACAATTAGCGTGGCATACTGTTTTGAAAATATAAAGCAGAAAACAGATGTTCAGAGAAATGTAAAATAGTCATTTAAATTTTAAAAATTGGCAATCGATAAAGTGAATGTCTTCAAATTTACTATTGGCAATGCATAACATGCAGATTCATTGGTTTGCAAAATTCCAATCTCTGTTTACAGTCAAGTCTCCCCTAATCCAAAGACTTCTATACAACATATGTTGCAAATTAGAAAGCCCAAAAAGTCCATTTTATATAAAAGTTTTACTCTAACAAATGCACGACCACAGATCTCACAACTTTCCAAATGTCAACCGCATATATGCATGGCTTCTCTTCATCAGCAGTTCACGCCGTAGAAACTATACAACTATCCCCAACACAGGGAACTATTTTTACTACACTGCCATAGGTCAGCCAATTCATGGTTTCGAGCCACATTTCGCCATTAGAATTGCATCCAATTTGATATGATGGCGACATAAACGGTATATGCCGAGACCCTTCTTGTTTATTCCATTGTGTAATTTACCAGTATCCAAACATAAATACTGCACATGCAGACACATAACCAATGTAAACCACAAGATTTGAATAGGGGCTATGGAACTTAAGGGACACTCATGCGGTTCTGACATGAATTCACCAAAAGTAAACATTGGCATCATGGAAGCTCACTAATACTTCACTCCGCTACGTTTCCTCCTAGTAATTGGACAAATGAATATCTCCACAGGACCGAGTTCCAATAATCAAACAAATAATCACAGAAATCTACGAATTCCTTGAAACGAAGCGCTATAAAAATTGCGTATACTCCAAATTTATTACAAAATATTTCTGACCCGGATATTGCAGATGTTACTTAGCACATTGATTAATTTCTGACCCGGATGTTTGTAGATGTTATTACTTAGCGCATTGATACATTTCTGACCCAGATATTTGTAGATGTTACTTAGCGCATTAATGCATTTCTGACCCAGATATTTGTAGATGTTATTTAGCTCATTTATATATTTCTGACCCGGATATTTGTAGACGTTACTTATCACATTGATACATTTCTGACCCGGATATTTGTAGAAGTTATTTAGCTCATTTATACATTTAGGAACAGAATATTTGTAGAAGTTATTTAACCCATTGATAAATTTCTGACCCAGATATTTGTAGATGTTACTTATCTCACGGGGGCCCCGTGTGGCCGAGTGGTCTAAAGCGCTGTCCGTTACGGATCACTGCCATCTCACCTCTGTCTGCGTGGGTTCGAGTCTAGGATTCGGCAAATGTGGATATGTGAGAAAGATTGCCAGTAGCTTCTCGTGGGTCGGTGGTTCTTTCCGGTGATATCCCGGTTTCTTCCTCCACCACTAACACTGGCTGCCATGAATAGCCTATCGTGTGCTGAAAAATGGCGTTAAATCCAGCAACAACAACAACTTATCACATTACACATATTTCCATGTACAAGACAGATGGATGAATGCGTGGATAAATGCTTGCTAGATCGATGAATCGATGCGTGGATAAATGCTTGTTGGATTGATGAATCGATGCGTGGATAAATGTTTGGTGGATTGATGGGTCAATGTGTGGATAAATGCTTGGCGGGTTGATAAATGCTTGGTAAATTGATGGATCGAAGAGTTGATAAATACTTGGTAGATTAATGGACCAATAAGTGGATAAATGCTTGGTTGATTGGTGGATAATTGCTTGGTGGAATGATGGGTCAATGCGTGGATAAGTGCTTGGTGGGTGGATAAATGCTTGGTGGATTGATGGATCAATGCCTGGATAAATACTTGGTGGACTGATGGATCAATGCGTGGATAAATGCTTGGTGGGTGGATAAATGCTTGTTGGATTGATGAATCAATGCGTGCATGAATGCTTGGTGGATTGATGGATCGATGCGTGGATAAATACTTGGTGGATTGATGGATCAATGCGTGGATAAGTGCTTGGTGTGTGGATAAATGCTTGGTGGATTGATGGATCAATGCGTGGATAAATGCTTTGGTGGATTGATGGATCGATGCGTGCATGAATGCTTGGTGGATTGATGGTTCGATGCGTGCATGAATGCTTGGTGGATCGATGGATAGATGCGTGGATGAATGCTTGGTGGGTGGATAAATGCTTGTTGGATTGATGGATCGATGCGTGGATGAGTATCTTGTAGATGGACAATTCGTTAAGTGACCGACTGTATGAATGAACGAATAAACATTTATAGGAATGAATGAACTAACTAATCGGTATATGATCCAATAAATGGATGGATGTATAAATGAAACAAAAACCAATCAACGGACTGACAGAAAGACGGACAAAAGTGTGGGTACCAAACTAACCACCTGACAGACTGATCTAGTAACTTAACGAGAATATAACCAATATGTTTGTTAATCAGCGTGCATATAAAGAATCTGAAAAAGGTATATGATATGTTCACTAGCTGTGACTTACATTTTCGATAATTCTCAATGGATATATGCTTACGGTTCCATGGGATTTTAAAATCATACTTGCAATCCACGACATAAAAATGTATCAGAAAAATAGTATGCTTAATATATTTTATTTTGCACACATAGATGAATATAAAACCTTTCTACTTAACCGTCCTCCGTGACGTATTTGTCACTCGGAGAAATCAGTTCATCGTAAACTTGTATTAATTATTCCATTTACAATCTTCTTGAAAGGTCAAAGATAAATCGACCCCGATTTCATTTTGAAATGTGATTTATTGATTTCCTTTGACTTTGAGAATTCTTCAACTTCCTTTAAATCTGACAACTACTTGAGTTCCTTTGAAGCTGACAATTACTTGACTTTCTTTGAAGCTGACAGTTACTTGACTTCCTTTGAATCTGACAAATACTGGACTTTTTTAGAATCTGACAATTACTTGAATTCCTATAAATCTGACAATTACTTGACCTTCTTTGAAGCTGACAGTTACTTGACTTCCTTTAAATCTTACAATTACATGAATTCCTTTAAATCTGATAATTTTTTGAATTCCTTTGAATCTGACAATTACTTGACCTTCTTTGAAGCTGAGAGTTACTTGACTTCCTTAAAATCTTACAATTACTTGAATTCCTTTGAACCTGACAATTACATGAATTCCTTTAAATCTGACAATTACGTGACTTTCTTTGAATCTGACAATTACTTGACTTCATTTGAGTCTGACATTTACTTGACTTCCTTTCAATCTGACAATTACTTGACCTTCTTTGAAGCTGGGAGTTACTTGACTTCCTTAAAATCTTACAATTACATGAATTCCTTTAAATCTGACAATCACTTGAATTCCTTTAAATCTGACAATTACATGAATTCCTTTAAATCTGACAATTACTTGAATTCCATTAAATCTGACAATTACATGAATTCCTTTAAATCTGACAATTACATGAATTCCTTTAAATCTGATAATTACTTGAATTCCTTTGAATCTGACAATTACTTGACCTTCTTTGAAGCTGAGAGTTACTTGACTTCCTTTGAAGCTGACAATTACTTGACTTTCTTTGAAGCTGACAGTTACTTGAGTTCCTTTGAATCTGACAGTTACTTGACTTCTTTTGAATCTGACAATTACTTGACTTTCTTTGAATCTGACAATTACTTGGCTTTCTTTGAAGCTGACAATTACTTGAATTCCTGTGAATCTGACAATTACTTGACTTCCATTAAATTTGACAATTACTTGAATTCTTTTGAAGCTGACGATTGCTTAACTTTTTTTGAATCTGACAATTACTTGAATTCCTTTAAATCTGACAATTACTTGAATTCCTTTAAATCTGACAATTACTTGAATTCCTTTAAATCTGACAATTACTTGATGTTTACCTGTCTTTGTCAGAGTCTTTTCATATTATTATTTATGTCTGAAAATTTACGGTAAAAGTTTATAAATCTGGATCCTGACCCCACAGAGTTGAAAGCCACAGTTCTGAAATTTATACAATAATCTATATTATGCAATAATTTGTATATTGATCTCTATAAAGTATACGTGCATTTTATATTCGTCTCCCCTTTCAAACAAGAATTAAATTGCATATAGTATTTACCCACTGGGAATAAGTAAAACAAAATGACTACCCACATCAATTGAATGCATGACATTTATTAATATGTCAAATTTGAACGTAAAATATTTCACAGAAAATACTGTGTTCTTGATGCATCATATATAGATTTGCACCTAAATTTGTGTATTTTACTCGGACCATGTCCACAGATTATGAAGCTCTTTAAAAAGTTCTGTTAATAAGTTACTGTTTCTTTTTAAATCTTCTGGCTTTTCTTCTTGCTTTACAAACCTTGAATAAAGATATAGAATCTTTTACTTTCGTTAAAATTCTTAAATCAAACCTTGAACAATTTTGTTCTTGCTTTACAAAACATGACTCGAAGATATAGGATCTTTTTCTCTTGTTTAAATTTTAGAATCATACCATGAACAATTTTCTTGCTTTACAAACCATGACTCAAAGATATATAAACTTTTTCTTTCGTTGAAATTCTCAAACCTTGAACAATTTTGTTTCCTAGCTATGCAACCTTGAGCACGTGCAAGAATATTACGAAATTCACTTAAAAACTGACTCATTGGGAAGACTTATCGACAGACATTTTAATTAGTGTATATTTACAGTTAAATACTACGCTATCGTTATAAGCTTCGTAAACAATATCAATTTTCTACTAATTAATAATATGTTAAAGGTTCAATATTCTTGGAGGTGATTGAAACAGGATGCTGATAGGTAATGCCTATTGCCTAATAAAATGTCAAATTATAACTAATAAAAAATGTTTATTGCACATTTGAACAACCTTAGGTAAGAACTTGATTATTGCTTTTTCAATAAATGCCTCAGTCTTTACCTATTATCACTAGAAAGTGACACTTTTACTTTCCTTGTCTACACTGGTTTATGTTCCTGTGTTCAATATTACCAATAATACATGATGTTTATATACTTTTAATTTTACTCACACCTCTTTATAATGTACCCTGGAGGGATTTATGGCACATCTTGTAAAAGGATGAATAAACTTCACACAGTAAAATAAATATAACAGCTACCCTTTTCTAATGTTTGTTAAATGGTTTTTGATATAAAGTGTCTGATTTGTTGAATGTCTGAAACTGTATTTTTAATACAAAAGTGTCTGATTTGTTGAATGTTTGAAACTGTATTTTTAATACGAAAGTGTCTTATTTGTTGAATGTTTGAAACTGTATTTTTAATACGAAAGTGTCTTATTTGTTGAATATTTGAAACTGTATTTTTAATACGAAAGTGTCTTATTTGTTGAATGTTTGAAACTGTATTTTTAATACGAAAGTGTCTTATTTGTTGAATATCTGAAAACCAAACGCTGTTAGTTTGATGAATATAAACAATGCTTAGGCAGTGACTAAATTAGTCCTAGAGTGAATAATGCCGAGGCAATAGAAGACTTTAGGACATTTTTGTCTCATATTCAAAAGCTTCCAAGTATGACAGGGGCTTGTTATTTGAGTTTATATAAGAAATAAAGAAATAAAATATGTGTAATTTTAAACGAAGTCACATCTGAACTGAGTATTTTTGGTACGATAGGGACCTAATTGCCGAGTAAAAGTTTTTCCTGGATATGAAGATTAAACAATACAAAATCTCGTCATACTGAAAAATCTCAAGAAATACGTCAGTGTAGATCCTAGATTCAAGAAAGGCGAACATTATGACCAATAAATATCAGACCTATCTACATTATATGCATTACAAACAAACATGAACTGCCTACACGTGATGCAACATTACTAAAATTAGTAAATGTCTTTATAATAAACAATACGGTTTCAGAGTGATGCAAATCAGGTGAAAATCTATTTAGCGGACCATGGTCATTATTTAGTCAAGAACAATAATACTAAACATCCAGAAAGACCTTATACCCAAAGACTTTGTAGAAGCATTTTGTTGGATATCTCGTAAAAAGACTACTTTAAAAACACATACAATGCTTTGTACACCATAATATCTTAAATAGGACTTATAACTTTCTACATAAAAGAATGCATTGTGCAATATTAAATGGATATAGTTCTCAGAGCGTCCCAGTTGTTCTGGTGTTACACAAGGAATAGTGTCGGACCCAGTTCTACTCCTTGTATGCATCAATTATTTTCATGACTATACTATAGACATCCGACTACTTATTGATGATAATATAATGTTATGTACAATGAAACATTGGGATGATTTTATCAGATGACAACACTATCCGACATGAAAACATCTGGATGACTATCAAATGATAACTAGCCCCATTTGCAAAATCAAGAAGGAATAGGCAGTGGGTTATGTCCCTTGTATCTATATAAATGTTATATTTTGTATTACACAGGAAGAGGTAGTTTATGTCCCTATATCCAAATAAATGCTCTATGCACAGTATTACACATACAAAGGTGGCTTTGTTCTTATATTTAGATAAATGATATATACCAACATTACACATAAGAAACCGCGACTAAATCATAACTGGTTCCTATTAAACCATTGTCTAAATATGGTACATTCGTCACAGTGCTTTGGGATCTAGTCAGACCTTTTATGGGATACGCAACAATTAGCTAATGCAAGTAAGTGTCTTGCGTTCTTTACAAGAAGTTCATAGGAGTTTCAACATGGGCTTCAACAATAGTATATTAAACCAGACCAAAGTTATTTCATGTGCTTCGAACTTGTAAATCAAATATGGGATGAGTCCAGTATCAGGCCAGAATAACCAAAACAGCAACCAGCTGTTCGATATGTTACAAATCGATACCACCTCACTCGATCTGTCAATGGTTTCGAAACTTTAAGTGATTAACTCTTCAACAGCGTGGACTTCGTGCTCGCTTGATATATTTTCTGCAATAATGTCCGTTACTTAACTGGTATATATCCCTCTGAAGACCTGATAAAATAAATGCTAAAATTTAGGCAAACTCGAACCTTATTCACTATGAGGAACTGATCACAAAATATCCACTAGGACTAGACAAACTCGCCGCCTTTCTATTGGTAAATTTCAACCCACAGATCTAATCAAAGATTATTGAATTGAATTGTTTCGCTGTTATTACTGCTGACAGGATAATCTGTTACATAATGCTTTCAAACCTTCGTTTTTATAATATCTAAATTATAAATGTTTTCCCTTCAAAATTAAAATATGCACTGCACTTTTCTAATGTGAACTCAGCGAATACTTGTTAGTTCTGACTGCATGCTGAATGAACACAGGCACGTCTAATTTTGTCGAACACAGTTCCTCTGACTAATCATTTTTATTAGTAGTCGGTGCTTAGATTTGAACACAGATGATGGAGCTGAGTTATTCTCTTGCTCTTATTAAACGTCCCACCCATTTAAATCGACTGCACTTAGTTATGAAATGTAGCAACTCCCACTTATAACACGACTGCAATTAGTTATGAAATGTCCCAACCACATGACACGACTCCATTTGGTTATGGTGATGTTACACCCACGACATATCAATGCATGTGGTTCAATCTGAAGCTCACAACCCCCTATGTCTTTTAATTTTCATTCATTCATTCATTCATTCATTCATTCATTCATTCATTCATTCATTCATTCATTCATTCATTCATTCATTCATTCATAGCATAGTACCAAAGGGTCGTGTCCTATAAAATGAATATATATTTCACTTTATAGTATAGCGTGTAAACGCATCATCCCAAAGTTTGGGAAATCTAGTTTTGGTTGTACCAGTAATAGCAGCAGCAGCAATAGCAACAGCAGCAGCAGCAGTAGTAGTAGTAGTAGTAGTAGTAGTAGAAATGAAGAAGACGCCAGGACAACGAAAACAACAAAAATAGCAATATCAGCATTAAAAGAATTGTGTAGGGAGTGGCTATATTAATATTAATGGCTTGATCATCACTTCCACACAAAATTCTTCATACATCATTAGACTATAAGCATACAGTATTAAAATGCTATATATACTTGAAAATTGTACTATTTCACACAATAATTGTCCATTTTCACACGGAAATTTCGCCTTAAGATGAGTTTTGACAATTTATCTCAGCAGTAAAAATGCCAGTACCGGAAGTGTCTTAAAAATACAACTCATAAAATTAGCTGTAATAATTATTGCTAAATTCTCATGTTGAAAAAACACGTTTACATACGGCATGTTTTATTCAGTCCCAAGAAAGAAGATTCCGGCGACATATTTATTTCTCCCCTCTTTTTAGTTGTGGTCATATTTACACGCCCTAGGACACCTATATATATTTTTTAAAATGCCGTGTCTATTCTAATTTTATCTATACTAGTGATCCAGAGATTTTTCTTGTCATCAGACTTACGAGTAATTTATTAATGTCAACTTTTATGCTTGATTATTAAATACTAGTTGTTTTGATTTAATTTTAACTTTGTCGGAAATATGCTGCATTTCATGTCTCATTACACAACAAATGCACACTAAGCTATGAATCGGTATGCGTTGCGCGTATTGATGATCGGTTGTATTTTCGTTTATCACGTACATTTGTGTATTTCCCAGATTAAACATAAATGTAACTAGTTTTCCACTAATAGTGTTTTCTTTTAGTTAATGGATAAATTATTAATTATGTATAGTGAATTAGAATTATCGGCAGAAACACTATATGTTTTCAAATCATAAATACCCGGTTTCAAAGTTGCAATTTTAAAGAATCTCCTGGGAATGCAATGTCATAAAAATCGTTACTGTTTGTAGCATGCGTGCGACTCTACTATGTAAGCTAAATGCATCTTTCACTCCATGTGCTGTAAAAAAAAAGGGAGACGAAGCTGTTCGTGTTAGACTTTAATAATAAAAGATGAATTTATAACAAATAAGTTCCTACATTGAGAAAATATCAACTTATTTCTCTGTCGGTGTGTTTTGTTAATTAATGATACTGCGATGCGCTCTGAAAACACCCCTTACCCAAAAAATTCCAAAACATTATATAAAAAATAACGAACAAAATTATTTCTTCCTATTGTTTTAAATAAATCTAGAAACCTGCATTCTTCTCGTTACAAAAATGAAGCACTTTAACAAACTAATGAATCAAATAAATGCACAAAATACGTAACAAAAACTACCATTATTACAAAATTAACATGATGTCAGACTTATAGGTTTATACGTATTGAAAGAATATTAATAACATTAGACGGCTATGAATAATGTCAGACATATAGGTATATACGTATTGAAATAATATTAATAACATTAGACGGATATGATATCATATTTACTGTTACTAATATTACCGGGACGAATGTAAGGATTTAGTTTTCGGATTTAATTTGTCAGATGTTGATATTGTATCAATGTTCCATATGTAGATTTTTCCAGTTTTCCTATTATTTTGTTGCAGGTATTGACCATCTCAATCCCATTTATATCTAGTTAGTTTTCACCGCAGTTATACATTAATTCACAATTTTTCCCAGTTTTTAAAATGAATGAAAAATGTGATTTTTCATATCTCATAAAGACCAAATTAACATTATATATCGTGCTTATCTACCTCTATCTAGACATCAGTGGATGAATCTTACCTGCTATTGCCTTGGATATCAACCTCTTATTATGAATATTTAGCTTGTATCGCATGCTTGACCATTGTCCATGACTCAAAATAGAATCAGTTCTTAGAATTAGTGCTTATCTGATTTGAATCTTTTGAGTTAGGAATATATGCTTACTTAGGTTTGAGTTCAAGATTACACGATGATTAATACCATAGAAGGTGTGACAAGGTAACCGAGTTGTGATTTCTGATTAACAACAAAACACTGTTTATGGTAATACAAATACAAAATTTAATGAGGTATGATTTAAATAAGAAAGGAACTATGACGGATAGGTGCGTGTATGGATACAAATACTGGACGAATTAAAATAAACCTACTAATGCAACAAATGCAAATATAGACATACAATCTTATATGGTACAAGAACAAAAAGAAAGAACGATTCACGGTATATCACAAAATGGAAATATTACGTTTTACACATCTGCAAAACAAATGAAGTACTCACTCAAAATAGTGAACTGATTTTTACTCCAATAGTAAAACGATAATACGGCAGATATCACAAGATATGTCTTCACTTCCTAAACACTGGGTGTAATAAGACCCAGAAATTAGCCCACGGCCAAACCACTTCATGTATGTAGCAACAGACCCCGAAATTAGCCCACGGCCAAATGATTGCATGTATGGAGCAACACAAACACTACCTCAACATCACACGTTGCTACCAGTCACACCGGCCAATCAAGCAAAGGTTATGGGTAGTCATCGACCATCAATGATTCTAAGTCAGACAAGCAATTAGAACCCATCACTTTGATCATCTGCTACTTGACCCGTAACACTTTGCTCATCTGTTACTTGACCCGTAACACTTTGCTCATCTGCTACTTGATCCGTAACACTTTGATCATCTGCTACTTGACCCGTAACACTTTGCTCATCTGTTACTTGACCCGTAACACTTTGCTCATCTGTTACTTGACCAATAACACTTTGCTCATCTGCTACTTGATCCGTAAAACTTTGCTCATCTGTTATTTGACCCGTAACACTTTGCTCATCTGCACGGCCGCCGTCCAACCAGCTCCCTTGCCAGCTCCATCATTAGCTTCACAGCCGCTATGGCCAGCACCACAGCCGTCATGGTCAACTTCCATGGTCAGCTCTTTAGCTGGTACCTCGTCAACCATGACCACCATGGTCAGCTCCACAGCTACCGTCAGCTCTGATCTCAATGGATTAGCTTCACAGCTGCCATGCCACGGCCAGTTCTGATCACCATGGATCAGCTCCCATCAGCTGAAAATGCATTGTACTATTCATGACATGGGCATCTACGGTAACACGTAATGGCGTTAAAGAGGGAAAGTTATAACAAAATACAATATCAGTCCTGCATTACAAACAATAAACATGTTCAGAAGTAAATATGTGAATCATGTCAAGTGGAAGTGTATATAATGTTGAGACCAAGAAGTATTTATTCCTCCTATAATTTCAGTCCGTAGAAGTATTTTCTGTTGTGCTAGGATATTCTTTATTGTGTGTGTGTGTGTATGTGTGTGGTGTGTGTGATTTTGATTTTTTGACGTAGTTTTAAAGATTTTTCAGCCATATTGCTACAATGCATGCAGTGTGACCGTTTAAAGTGACCCAAGAGAAAAAGACCTTCTCAAGCCAAAACAGCCTAACCCTGTGACTAGACCAAAAGATTCCACCCCCAGTGATTTCTACTCAGTCATTGATAGGAACAAGTTCACAAGTAGGACTTAGCTGCGGAAAAGGCATAAGGCAGTTAAAGCGAATTGTTTCTCGTTCGCGAGTTTGTTCTCATTAAACGAAACAAGTACACAACGGTCCTTTTCATGACCACCAATTTCTTTAGATAAGAGTTAATATTCGTTTTGCCAACAACTCAATTAAAACTCAATATTCTTATTTTAAACCTAGTATGTATATGTGTGAGTGCGTGAAAATAGACTCTTTTTAAGAAATCAAAACCAGGAGACACTTTTTTTTCTCACTCAGTCTGGTATATTCTGGTACAAATATTTACAATTCAATTCACAATACAACACAATACTACTTTTTTTTAAAAAAAGTTCATAAACTTCGTCTGTCTATTTGGTTCACTCTTTTTTTTTAAACAATTTCTTCCTCCTCTTCTTCCTTCCTTTTTCTCTTCTTCTTTTCTCCTCTTTCTGAACTTCTCGTGGTTCTTCCTTTTCTTTTTCTTCCTCCTGTTCCTGTTGTTTCTTAGGGCACTCTGAAGACCAATGTCTTTTTCTCTTGACAATGATAACAGGTATCTCGACTTTTGTCTCTTTTAAAACTGTTTTTTGTTTGACGGTCTGGACATTCTGTAGCCCACTGCTCTTTATTCTTAAAGATATAGCAAGTATCTTGACTTTTATCTCGAAATGAGGAAGAATAGTACGTCGGAGTGTCTGAAGAAAACTTTCGTATGATACCTCGCAAAGCTCTAATCAGAAGTTCCATCTGTGTTGGTCCTTCCATTATGCTATTTGGTTTGAGAGCAAACTGAATACTAAGAGGGGAGGAACTACCACTTTATATATACACTGGTCTGACATAGATATAAAGATTACCGTGTCGTTTCAAATATAGTCATTTGACTTTTTACAATCAAGATGAAACGATCGCATAATTTCGTAAAGAAAGGAGCAGAAGAAAGTTAACGGCAGAAACGTGATTTATCGCCTCGCACAGTAGCTGAAGTCTTGTCTCAAATTCATGCCAGTGATTTTGAAGATGAGATGAGTGAACCAGAAACTAAACCCAAAGAGTCTATACCAAAACAAATTCCATTACCACCCTAAAAACTACTATTACATTCGAGAGACGGACATACGCTCCTCTAGAAAATTTAGAACCACAGCTTAGACTTACACGGTCAAATTTAAAGATTTTAAGTCCTACGTACCGCTGATGAAAGCGTACCGAACAACGAGAAGCTTTCTACGCATGGTACCAGAGTCATGCCTCAGACCGTTTTCAACTTTCAGGAAGAAATGTTAAAATATTGTCGTCTAGCGTAGACATTTTACGGTGTTACTATGGAAAATTTCGAGAATTGTTCATGGAGCACGGAGGGATCGATCCTTTGAAAGAAGCACGCACTATTGCCAAAGCATGTTCCTTAGTATACCGCCAACAATTCATGCCCTTAAACACGATAGCTGTCATCAGTCCCCAAACAACCAAATTTGTTAAACGTTAGTACTCAGTCAAAGCCTACGCTGGTTACATTTCTTGTGTGGCAAGAAAGACAAATAAATTCAACATACCCGCAACGGAGGAGGCGAGAAAGGCTGGGACTTAGAAAACCTCCAGATTGCGTATGAATTTAACGGATGCTTATTTCACGGATGTCCTACCTGTTATCCTCAACGTGACACTAAAAACCAGTTTTTACAACGCACCATGAAGAGTTGTAAAATGCCACTTGTCAACGTCGCTTGAAGTTAGAAGTGCAAGGATACCAAGTGATAGAAATGTTGAAACATGAGTACGTTCAGCGATTGAAAACTGATCCCGAGTTTAAGAGCATAGTGGAAAGTTACAAGCTGGTGGACCCTCTGAACCCAAGGGACAGTTTGTACGGAGGATGGACGAATGCCACCTGTTTGTTGTACCAAGCTGAAGAGGAGAAAGGAAAAGAAATCAAATACATGTACGTGTGTTCTCTGTATCCATTCGTGTGCAAATATTGTCACTTTCCCGTAGGACATCCACAATTGCTGACAGAACACATCGACGTGGACAATATTCGACAATACGAAGGATTTTGTTCAAGTGCAAAGTCTTGCCTACCACGAACTTGTACCATCCCATGTTACCCCATCATTGCCAAGGGAAACTGATGTTACCCTTGTGCCGTACTTGTGCTAAAACGTGCAACTAAGACCACCTTTGTCAGCACATTCAGGAAGAACGCGCCTTGAAGGGAACAAGTGTTAGTGTAGAATTGTTTAAAGCTCTGGACCTAGGATACCAACTGTTAGCAGTGTACGAAATTTACCACTTTCCCAAGACAGAAAAGTGCCACAAGGGCGACGAGACTCAAAAAGGCATTTTCTCAGACTACGTGAATGCTTTTTTGAAACTTAAACAAGAAGCCTGTGGCTATCCTTACTGGTGTCACACTCCTAAAGGCCAAAATAAATTCAAAGAGAAATACTGGGAGCAGCAAGGCAACACCTTAGACTACGTGATGAAAAAAGAAGGAAGGTGATTCTTTTCCAAAATGATTCTCGACAAAAAAAAAATACATGAAACACGTGGACGTCGTTCGTGAGGACTTACTCTTAGTCATTTACGAAGAACTGGACTTTGTAGAAGCTGTCAAATTTGGAAATGTCATCATTGCAGCTTACGTGACATCCCATGCTCGCTTAAAACTGTACGAAGCTTTATAACTGTTATGAGATCGTGAGCTGTATTTTGACACGGACATCTGAATCTACATCAATCATTAGGGTCAAGAATAACCTAAAAATCGAAGGAGATCGTTTAGGAGTCTGGACGGACGAACATCCCGAGGACAAGATTCTAAGTTTTGCCAGTGGCGGTCCCAAAAATTACGGTTACGAATACTGTAACCCTCAAAAAGAAGTTTACACGGAGTGTAAAGTGAAAGGATTGACTCTCAATTATCGCACCAGTCACCAGTGGTAAACGTTGACGTACTCAAAGAAGCCTTGCAGTCTGGACAGGATGGAAACTTTAAAGTGACCTCTTACCAACCTAACAAGATCGTACGTTTACTCTCACATCAAATTGTCAGTCGACCCTTTTAAAAAGTCTATCAAATCGTGTACCATAAGCGAGTGCGGCTTCCCACCCACTTTATCGTATGGACAAGGCGATATTGGTCAACATATAGAAAGGGATATCGTCCAAGACCGATAGTACATTGTTACTGCCAAGACCAAGAGAGAAAGATGAATCTTTTTACACAGCAAGTATCCAGCAAGAGTAAACTCGAGTGCGATGCTGTGTCTTGCGATGACATAGATGCCGTACGCTGTGACCCCAGTGATTCAGTACCACATTATCGTCATGGGAACTTTGCTATGACGACCATACCTATCATGGAAAGGGATGATGATGGTATACGTGTCAAACCTGACGGATGCGAAAGAGATTATACTCGTTATCGTACACCTTTTACATTTACTGGTTTTCATTGTCGGTGTCATCCTCCACAACAAACCACGCAACTACCACCCTACGGATGTCATGGAAAACTGAGTAAACTTCTGCACATTTCACCGTACCCTCATCGAACTGAACTTGTCCCAAAGAGAATATTTGTTCCCTGTGCGTTGGTCAGAATACTGTGACTATGAAAGTCGATTGCAAACCTTCCAAGAATAATGGCCAAAATATCTGGGAAGACCTATTCCCGACGAATTAGCCAAAAACCGGATTTTTCTACTTGGAAGACCGGGATGAAGTCAATAGCTTCAGTTGTGGTGTGTCACTTCGCGAGTGGGAGAATATAAGATTGCGCTTACCTGGAACATGTTCGTTGGTCTCCAGATTGTCACTACTTACCTTCAATGGAACCCAAATAATCTTTGGTGAATACTTTACAAGAGAATGTTTGTGCTTTACCTGTGGAGTTGAGAGAACGCATTTACCGAGAGTTGGTCAAATTACAAGTTAAACGGAATAAATCATTGCATCCGTTAAGTCACCGACGTTTAAAACACTGTTTCCTCAATGCTACAAGAGAATTGATTCTGAAGAAAGTGTTCCACTGGTCAAACATTCACGAACTACCCGATGACAAAAAGGGTTGTTTCGTTACCTATTCTCTTTACTACAAGGTACGGTTACTTCAACGAATTACAAAAGGTGAGTTAAATGGTTACCAAAATCTTGTACACAATGTAAACTTAGTTAAAGAGAGAACTTATGATCGACGTGTCATGTGCAAGTTAGTGACGGAATACGACCATTTCCGTGCAAAAAGTATACTTATTGCCTCCGACAACAAGAGGTATAAAAACGTTCTACTATGTCACGACCTTTATCATTGGTGATACAACAGATTCCGTTGGAGGAGATCCATGACCATATTCAAACAGTGGAGGATTACCATTGCCTTTTACGAGAACTGTGTCCATTGAATTGGGGTCGACGGATCGTGTGTGACGTGCTTTCTGGGATTTCGTTTACCGTCTGATGTTTTGTGGACTTTTTACGAACAGTACCTACCACTCCAAAAAGTATGAAAGTGATCCCTTTAAATGCCCACGAGACTCATTCTCCTCAAAGCTTTGCGCTTTCATGTGGATACTTCTCGACCTTTACGGGAAAACCAGATTCGTCAACTTTTAAGTACTGAAGAGGTTATGAGGTTGTGTGTGTAGTTTGACTTACATCCTCACTGGATGTTGGGGTTTTGAGGCTTGGACTAAAGAAGTGACCGATTATACCAGAGATTTGTAATTCTAAAACATTAAAAGGTTCTGGGAAAAAAGTCACTTTTAATTCTGTATTAGTGACAGTACAAGAAGAAGAAGAAGAAGAAGAAGAAGAAGAAGAAGAAGAAGAAGAAGAAGAAGAAGAAGAAGAAGAAGAAGAAGAAGAAGAAGAAGAAGAAGAAGAAGAAGAAGAAGAAGATGATGATGATGATGATGATGATGATGATGATGATGATGATGATGATGATGATGAAGAAGAGGAAGAAGAAGAAGAGCAACAACAACAACAACAACAACAACAACAACAACAACAACAACAACAACAACAAGAACAAGAGGAAGAACACCGCTGAAAACCATTCTCTTCAGAACTGGATAGTCATTGACATCACCGAAAGACCATTCCAGGATAACCCTTGTGTGACAGTACCAAGGAATGTACAAACTTTTAGAACATTACACACTGTCCCTAGGATACTGCATCTGGATGGCCAAAAATGTTGCAAAGTAGAAATTTGTTTATATTCCACTATGGTTGTTTTAATGTGTCTTTTATTCATGTACTTAATCATTTGGCTGTTATGTATTATGTTTTCCGTGTTATTCACAATTAAAAATAAATTTGTAATAAATGTGTCCTGAAAAAGTATAAAAAGAAAACCTCTTGTCTTTACTGTCTTCATGTAAAAAAGGTGACATTCCTGACACTACTATGGTTACATCTACTGTCTCAGCTCTGTCCCTCCACTTTCAAATTCCATGACGAATATTTAGATTGTGCTAGTTGCGAGGCTTTTTATCTTCGACATCCCTTTAACATGCTCATTATTGGACCCAGCGGTTCAGGCAAAACCGAATTTTTAAACGTTTGATCGAATATAATACATTATTTGATTGATCGTTCACTTAAACGCATCGTGTGGTGTCTTTGTTACAAAGATTGTCAATCAGTGTGGAAGGCATTCCTGTCAAAGACGACGGAATCGTGTCTGACCTCAATCAAATCCATTTGGTTATTTTTGATGACATGTTAGGAGAAGACGAAGAAAAAATTAAACTGTGGTTTACTCGCAAATGGCATCATTGTAATGCCAGTGTCATTTACATCTCCCAAAATTTGTTTCAACAAAGTAAAGCCCATCGTACCTTTAGTCTTAATGACAATTACGTGGTCTTGTTTAAAAGTCCTAGAGATAAATCTCAAGTGCAAGTCTTAGCCAAACAGTTAGGAACACCTTCGTTAACTCACGCTTATCAAATGCTATTCAAAACCCACACGTGAACTCGTGGATTTTAAACCCACTACCCTCGATTGTTTGCGATTTCGTACCGATCTGTTTCACAACTTGTGCCAAGATGGAGGACCTGTCGTGTACAAGTCCCCGTCGTCCACTTAACAATGACCACCAAAAAAAAAATCTATAAAAACCTTGGTCACTTGGATAATATCTCACAGACCGTCAACATGACGTTCCTTCAGTCTCATCTTCCCGTTAAATTGATTTGTACCTTGTATGGTATGAGCCGCGAAATAACTCCACAAATACGTGCTCGTGTCTTAGAAGCCAGTCTCAAGGAAGTCTTACGATGGTTTACGGTGACAGCATGTCAATTACTGCAAGGCATCATTTAGATTCCACATCAAACCAATCGTTTTTCTTAGGGGAAAAAAGTAGCCTTAACGCAACTGGCCGATCCTCGCATTGACACTCAAACCAAAAAGCAAATTGTTTTGAAACCTGCATTATAAATGTAGGACATTCGAAACAATCAGTATCGAATATTTGATACACTATATTGTTGCAAACTATAGCATTACATTATTCGTCAATTCTAAATATGGACACAAAATATTACATTGCACCATTCGTAGCGTTTAAATATGGACACAAAATATAACATTACAATACGGACCACTTAGTATCTCCCTTCTGTGTATCAACTTGTTATGTCTGTTTTTCATATGGAAAGGTACACGTCTCACTTCTGTGTATCTACTTGTTCTGTCCGTTTTTGCTATGGAAAGATACGCGTCTCAGTACAGAGTATCAACTTGACCTGTGTGTTTTGTTATGGAAAGGTATTGTACCATCTGTTTTTTTATCATGGAAAGGTACGCATCTCACCACTGAGTATAAACTTGTACTGTCTGTTTTTGTTATGGAAAGGTACGCGCCTATCGCTACTGAGTATAAACTTGTACTGTCTGTTCTTGTTATGGAAAGGTACGCGTCTCACAACTGAGTATAAACCTGTACTGTCTGTTTTTGTTATGGAAAGGTAAGCGCCTATCGCTACTGAGTATAAACTTGTACTGTCTGTTTTTGTTATGGAAAGGTACGCGCCGATCGCTACTGAATATAAACTTGTACTGTCTGTTTTGTTATGGAAATGTACGCGTCTCACAACTGAGTATAAATGTGTACTGTCTGTTTTTGTTATGGAAAGGTGCGCGTCTCACAACTGAGTATAAACTTGTACTCTCTGTTTTTGTTATGGAAAGGTACGCGCCTATCGCTACTAAGTATCATCTTGTACAGTCTGTTTTGTTATGGCAATTTAGGCACCATTTTATTTATCCACTGAAGGATTATGTATCTCAATATAACATTAATTTGACCATTTCATTTCAAGGAAAGAAAACATATTGCAATTTGATGCAGTGAATTAGGCATGTCTTGAATTCATTTTGGCTACGAAGATAAAAAAATCTTGTTTCATTAAGGGTTTAATGTAGGGCACGAAAACAACCGGATGTGTCAACCATCAACTGATCTGGAATTGTCCGACTGGGGACTAAATAATGTTTTCTCATTTAAAATTAATCCTATTCCATTTTGATATCTTCGTCTAGATGCGAACGTCTAAAGAATCATTTTGTATTGTGATTCCTGCTTTATAACTCACTTTGCCTTTATTTTTATTGAAGATGCTGTCAAATTGTTTAATTTTGTTTTCATTTATGAACTGACTGGAGTATCAAATGAGAGAATGTGTAAAAGAACTAATAAATACCAACTCTCACAGCTAGCTTTGTCTGCTCAACACATTTCTTTGCATTTTGAAACACACACACCCAAATAAAAATAACTCCCTCAAAATCAAAACAAAACAAAACACACCCCAATCCACCTTCCACCCCCAAACAGTAGTAAGGTAAATCCAGCTTTAAAAATAGTATAGAGGCGACGAAAACATTTTCAGAGGCCGGGTTAAACTTGTTTAGCTGAAGTTGTTACTGCCGGACTTCGTTTCTCTGAAAGGATTTGACTTGACAAACTACTCTGCATGATGTCTTGCCCAACAGATCTGTTTGAACCAGGTGTATAATACAGGTAAGTGAAGAAGAAGAAGATTCAATAATGCGCTATTCGGATTTGAACTGGTTCCCTATCGGCGAAAATTAATTGGATTTCAAGCTTAGAAACATCAATCTTTACGTACATAAAATGATACAAACATTATCAGGAAAATCATTCCTATTCTGTATTAGGAATGTAAAATATTTTTCTATGAATTCTGACACCAATCAAGGTAAGATGGATGGGATTTTTAAACATCAAGAGCCGCTCTCTTAGTCCAAGGATTTAAATGAATGCAAACGTTAATAAACTCACTGCGGTTAAAAATATACAAAAAAATAAAAGCACACTACATACAACTGATACAGTCTCCTAAACGTTTCTAGGTCTAAATTTGAGTCATGTGGAAATTACACGAACGGATTGTGAAGTATAGTGCAATCACCAGCAAATAAAACAGTATACGAAACCTGTGATACATTTTTTTCAGGAGAATTTTACGACAAAGCTATGAATACTATTTTCTCCAAAATATTTAGTTCTATTAACCTGATAATGAAGATCTGATTTGGCGGGAACAATTGATCTTAAACCAGATCAATATCCCGATTGAAATAGTTCAAAGGGAGATAACCTTCTGAAGATGCTACACAGTATCTTGTCATCAGGCACGCATGAATTTTGCATCTTACTCAGCATCCAGAGAGAAGAAAATAAAGCAAGCCATGCAAATGCATCTTTCAGCCTCAGTTAAACTGACACATAATCAAAGCATGGCTATTTCTACATCCTTGCAATCTTTTCTTTCTCATGTCAACGTGACAATCCAAGTAAAAGCAAATGCAATTTTCCTGCCATGAACTTTGCAAATTTTTCCACGATATTGTTCATATTTATTTACCTGTCAATAATGTCTCTGCTTACATGGGTCCCCTGCAGTGTGTTTTAAATTGTATAAAAGTAATAATATAAATAAATAAATAAATAAATAAATAAATAAATAAATAAATAAATAAATAAATAAATAAATAGATAGATAGATAGATAGATAGATAGATAGATAGATAGATAGATAGATAGATAGATAGATAGATAGATAGATAGATAGATAGATAGATAGATAGATAGATAGATAGATAGATAAATTTTACAAAAGAAGATATATCATTCATGGTTAGTTTGGTTCTTTTAAAACACTTGCTTTATTTGTTATGATTGACATACAAGAATTTTTCAAATACACTCAAAGAGAACGTCATCTCTCTGCAAAATGAAACGAGAAAACGAAATTGTTGTTTTGGAGTATTTTTTTCAGCAGATTATAGTCTATACATAGTGACCAGTATATTTGGTAGGGTTGGAACCAGGTAAGACACCGAAAACTACTACTGCTTACCTTTCTCTCATAAAGCATCCAGACGAGACTAGAACTCACGGGGACAGAGTTCGAGCCGAGACTAGAACTCACGGGGACAGAGTTCGAGCCGAGACTAGAACTCACGGGGACAGAGTTCGAGCCGAGACTAGAACTCACGGGGACAGAGTTTGAGCTGAGACTAGAACTCACGGGAACAGAGTTCGAGCCGAGACTAGAACTCACGGGGACAGAGTTCGAGCTGAGACTAGAACTCACGGGGACAGAGTTCGAGCCGAGACTAGAATTCACGGGGAAAGATGTGATAGGTGTAAGTGATCTGAAAATCGAACGCCCTAATTCACTTTGTTCCCTGGGGTCCCTGGACGAAGATACTGATTTTTGTGAAAGTAATTATTTTAAAAAATGCCATTACACCTTGATATTATGAAAATGGCGAAGTATCTGAGAATATATCGTCGTCTCTGTGATCTTCTGTAACAAGTGGAAAGTGCATTGACTTTAATACGGCAAAGAGGATGCAAAAGTAATTATTAAATAAATATTGAATGAATGATGAGACAGATATCAATGACGATGACGATGATGATAATGATGACAATTTTAAATGATGCAATTGTTATACTTTCATTTGTCTGGAGATTTAGTAATAATTTTAAATTGATATTTTCATTATTTATTTAGTACTATAAATTGTACTGGACTATAATTTTAAATTGATATTTTCATTATTTATTTAGTACTATAAATTGTACGGACTATAATTTTAAATTGATATTTTTTTTATTTATTTAGTACTATAAATTGTACTGGACTATAATTTTAAATCGATATTTTCATGATTTATTTAGTACTATAAATTGTACTGGACTATAATTTTAAATTGATATTTTCATTATTTATTTAGTACTATAAATTGTACGGACTATAATTGTATTCATGTCGTCATAAAACGCTAACAAGACCATTCGATACTCTAATGAACGCGGATGCATAAAACCAGAAAAAGCGTGCTTCGTGTTTGAAACACGTGCACAGGATGATCATAGAAGAGTATCCGGTTATTCTGAGTTGTGATGATGTCATTTTGCATCGAAAAAGCAATATACAAAACAGCGCACGTTCATGCAAGAAAATAATTATAGTCCTGTCCATATTTCCTTTTTTCACACGGAAATTCCACCCAAAATTCTGGTTTAGCAAACCTGACACCGAAGCAATTTTGTGATTATCTCTTTTCTTTTCTATTTTCTAACTATTTCTATCTATTCTTTTCCCTATTTCTCACAATTTCAAGAGGTTTAGCGAAAAAGATTCGGAATGCCAGTCAGAAACTTTCGTCACTCAAGGTGGTATGTATATCATTCTGAATTTAAGCAGGAAACCAGCAATTTTCTTAACTTCAGGGAAAAAATGTTTTACAAAGAAAACGTTTTACTTTCCAGTTGATCACGTTTAATAATTTCTAAATGGGACCACAGCGCGTAATTTACAGCGAATAACAAACTAAAGAATAACAAACTCAAGTCTGGGTGTCCTAAGTTCAGTTAACCAAACACAAGGTATATTGTTAGTCACCCAAGGAACAAAATTACAACGATTTACAAGCAAGATAAATAAATCATTTGACAAAAGACAGTGATATTGTCTTGGACATCTGACCATGTTACGTTCAAAGTTAAGGTCGACTTCCAATAGGCCGCCAAATTATTGTAGATAACTATCTTGCAGGAACACCTCAATGGTCATTGCGCAATGCGATTCTTGACCGCTAACATCGCTCGTTTTAAAGATGGACAGTATAATGGTTAATGGGTATGAATGTCTCGGACTTGACATCGACTCTGTTCATCTATTTAATTTAGTCAGGTCATAATTCCAAGCTGAACAGGACTGTGTTCATTCACTTACACTTGAACAGAATTAGGCCGAACCCCTCACCATAAAGTTGCTAATTTTCAAAGAAAACAAAAGGCGTTAAGACACTGTCATGCGAAATAGGGGATACGATTTTGTCATGCCAAATAGTTGATACAGAATTATCAAAGGAAATAGGTAATACGGAATTGTCATGTCAAATAGGTGATACGAAAATGTTATGCGAAATAGGTGATATGAAATATGCGATGTTTTAAATTTCTTCACTCATAACATCAATGATAAGACTACGACGATCTATAGTTGTTTTTGTGTTTGATTTAATTGTTGAAATTTAGCTTAAGTTTAAGTTACAAAGTCCGATATATATTTATGAATTATATGATGCCCGGGTGCGTGTATTTGTGCGTGTATGTATGTATGTATATATATATATATATATATATATATATATATATATATATATATATATATATATATATATATATATATATATATATATATATATATATATATATATATATATAATGTTTGAAATGAAGATTTTTACACCATATTACAGACATGGGTCTGTAACGGACACACTATTTATCACTAGAACACATCTTATTAGAAACCACTGATTAAAAAATGAAATGCGTTTTTTATATGATTGTTTTAGTACCGAATATAATCCCATGGCACTGGCAATACATAATTATTAATATTAAAACATATCACGAAGTAAATATCAAAATATATTGTCTCCTAATTTTCTGTGATTAGTCTTTGATAATTTTAAATTTTCTATTTTTCTATAATTTGTCTTTCCAAACAATACAGTTGTATACTTGTATTTGATTAGTCGCTGTGAATTATAGTGTCCATTTTTCAATGATTAATCTTTGTAAATTATAAAGTTGAAGCATTTTTTCAAACACCTTCACCATCTTCAGCAACCCAATGTACACAATCCCCTCTATACCATCTCCATCTCGACCACCCTCTCCACACTTCCTTTCACCAATATTCCCCTTTACAACATCCCACACTCCACCATCGTCCACTCAACTCCAAAAGATCACCCTTTCCACCACTCTCTCCACAGTCCACCTCTCTCCGATCCCCTCTATAACATCACTCTCCACTATTTCACTATTTCCTAGTCCACCATCCTCGAGCCCAACATCTCTCTCTCTCTCTCTCTCTCTCTCTCTCTCTCTCTCTCTCTCTCTCTCTCTCTCTCTCTCTCTCTCTCTCTCTCTCTCCTTCCTCTCTTCCTATATCCTCTCTCCTCCCTCTCTCCTTTATCCTCTCTCTCTCCCTCTCTCTTCTCCCCCACCCTTCCCTCTCTCCTCTTCCCTCTCTTCTCTCTCTCCTCTCTCTCTCTCTCTACCCTCTCTCTCATTTCTCCCCTACCTCTCTCATCTTTCTTCCTCTCTCTCTCACCCTATTTCTCTCTCTCCCTCTCTCTCCCTCCCTCTCCCTCCCTCCCTCCCTCCTTCCCTCTCTCTCTCTCTCTCTCTCTCTCTCTCTCTCTCTCTCTCTCTCTCTCTCTCTCTCTCTCTCTCTCTCTCTCTCTCTCTCTCTCTCTCTGCACACCATCCCACACTACACCATCCTCCCATTCATCACTCGCCTTCCACCATCATTCCAACGCATTATCCCTCACTACACCGACGTCCGCTCCACCATCACCATCTTCACCACAATCCTCTGCTTCACCGTATCTCCATGATCACTCACTCTCTCCACCATTCCCTCTCTTCAACATGCCAATGTGAATATGTAACAATGTGCACATGTACAGTATTTTCATTTACATACAAAAGGGTATAAACAGACCGACAGACAGATAGACAGACAGAGGAACGTGAACAGGTTGGCGTTGTCAGTTTTTAATATTTTACTTTTGGGATAATTGTTTCTACATTAACATCGGCGAAAGTGTGCATTTGACATAAATTATGCACACAAGCACGTACTTGTGAAAATATTAATTGCTGGGATTAATTAGTACAGATAGCTAGAAGAAATGCAATGTTGATCATACAAATAAATTGTGCCGAAGAAACCGATTAGCATTTATTACAACGAATATCTGTCTCTTTGTACACGGTGTGAAATTCGGTAAAAACAACAGTTAATAAGTCACGACTGGATGTTATGGGTAAAGACGTTTAAAACTAGTACATGTCTATGTTAAGGAAAGAGACTTTTAAAGTAGTACGAGTGAGTTCATCCTGCAGCATACACTCAAATAAGAAATAATATTTTTTACTGGACACCCGCAAGAACAAAATGGGCCAGGGATTAGGTTAGAAGGAATTACATGGTACATGAGAATACATGTATTGCATTTAGTGATCAGCACATAAATATCGTATAGGAAGCGTAAAGAAGCAGAGGAGTGGTCAGTTTGGACTGACACATAGGTGACGGCCAATGGCGCATATCCCCTGGAACTCTTGTCAGTTTGTGTGGTGTAATTGTGACCGTCTAATTGTAAGAAAACTTATTATATGATTACTCTAGCATATGTTCCGGCCTTCAGCTGAGTCATTTCAAGAGAGTGTACCCGATTGCTGCAAGCTAATTAAGAGATCAACAGACTGGTTGGTAATTCTGTCTTATCATTGTCGACAGAGTGGAAGATCTCATTCTTGTTCCAGTCATACAAGTGTTGGACCTTGATTTGCGATTACTAAACTGTAATATACGATTAAACATAAATTTAGACATAAAGGGATTTTATTATGAAATTTCAAAACATCCATACATAAATTTTGTAAGTGTCACTATTCCTTCATTTGCTGAAGATAATGGTGATGCTTAACAAAATATGTGGAATGTAAACTGTACAAAGAAGTTTCAAAACAAGTATGGGGAATGACATTCCTCGTACAGAAGAAAGGTAGATTTTGTGTTGCTTGTGTGTACCATACAGGAACCTGACCCATGTATACCTTTGAAGTGTGAACCTGACCAGATTATTTACCGAACCCACTGACAATTTATCGGCTTCCATCATTGAAATCTCAGATGATGAGGTGTCATTATATATGACATGGGGATATATATATATATATATATATATATATATATATATATATATATATATATATATATATATATATATATATATATATATATATATATATATATATATATATATATATATATATATATATTAGTACTGCTATTATCATTTTGTATTTAGAAGGGTTTATGCATTCTTTTTTATTTTAATTTGACTTCTACCTAACAAGAAATTTCCAGGATTAGACTGATGTGACGTTAAACACACACACACACGCACGCACGGACGCACGCACGCACGCACGCACACACACACACACACACACACACACACACACACACACATACATACATACATACATACATACATACATACATACATACATACATACATACATACATACATACATACATACATACATACATACATACATACATACATACATACATAGTCCTTTATCAGTCATCTCCCTAAAGTTTTAGGAATAAATAAAGATAAACAGTTTTATTAATATTTTTATTTTGTATAATGCACATTTGAGTAAAATAGATATATGTAATATTTTGATATATTATTGACGAATGTTCACTACTTTTTCAGAACTCAAATTATAAAAAAATGATTAAAATATCATAGTTAGTATAGTATTTATAATCATAATCTCCCTTGTAATATCATTTAAGCAAACTGTCATGTCCAACCCAGGTATATAGTTATTTATCTTCACGTTGTCATATATATTACCCCTCACTCCAAGCCTTTCTCTCTCAATGGGCCAAGATATCCCCATCCGGTCGGTGTTTGTTTTAGATGAGGTAGTGCATTCAAATCCTAAGAGAAATCAGAATTAATGATGCATTTTTTTTTCACTTTGACTAATATGGCAGTCTGTTTTGTAAGGTGGCAGTAATTCGTTAAAGAAACAAACGGTGAATTAGGTCATGAAACACTTAAAGGTAGTAAAGGTTTTAAATACTGGAGACTGGTGACGTTTGCATCACATGTGCTACGGGTGTCAAAAATTTACACCGTTCTTATTTATTAAAAACGATGTTACTAGAATCTTGCGAATCTAAAAACCCTACGTATTAAAAACGATGTTACTAGTATTGTGCAAGTCTACAGCCTTTCTGTTTTAAACACGATGTTACTATTATCATGCAAATCCACAGTCCTTATGTATTAAATACGATGTTACTAGTATCACGCTAATCCAGTGCTAGACATCACTATAAAATGAAATAATGCAGACATCGTAGCGATATGACTGAAAAATTGTTAAAGCTACGTTACAAATCATAATCACATAACATCACATCAAAACCACAGTCCTTATGTATCAAACACGATGTTCCTATTATCATGCAAATGTACACAGTACTTATGAATCAAACACGATGTTATTATTATCATGCAGATGTACACAGTCCTTATGTATCAAACATGATGTCAATATTATCATGCAGATGTACACAGCCCTTATGTATCAAACACGATTTTACTATTATTATGCAAATGTACACAGTCCTTATGTATCAAACACGATGTTTCTATTATCATGTAAATGTACACAGTCCTTATGTATGAAACACGATGTTTCTATTATCATGCAAATGTACACAGCCCTTATGTATCAAAAACGATTTTACTATTATTATGCAAATGTACACAGTCCTTATGTATCAAACACGATGTTTCTATTATCATGTAAATGTACACAGTCCTTATGTATCAAACACGATGTTACTATTATCATGCAAATGTGCACAGCCCTTATGTATCAAACACGATTTTACTATTATCATGCAAATGTACACAGTCCTTATGTATCAAACACGATTTTACTATTATCATGCAAATGTACACAGTCCTTATGTATCAAACACGATGTTATTATTATCATGCAAATGTACACAGCCCTTATGTATCAAACATGATGTTCCTATTATCATGCAAATGTACACAGTCCTTATGTATCAAACACGATTTTACTATTATCATGCAAATGTACACAGCCCTTATGTATCAAACACGATGTTACTATTATCATGTAAATGTACACAGCCCTTATGTATCAAACACGATGTTACTATTATCATGCAGATGTACACAGCCCTTATGTATCAAACACGATTTTACTATTATCATGTAAATGTTCACAGCCCTTATGTATCAAACACGATGTTACTATTATCATGTAAATGTACACAGCCCTTATGTATCAAACACGATGTTACTACTATCATGTTAATATGCACAGTCATCATGTATCAAACACGATACTGATGACCCCAATACAAATGAAATATTGGGGTCTACTTGGAAGAGTTAGAGGAAAGGTTTTTGAGAAACACTGATATCAATTTTCTCGAAGGAATGTAGAACCTATCTTGTGCTGAAGAATGGCGTTAAACCGACAACACCAAAAGAAATTCTAAGAATGCCCGTAACAGAGACATGTACATTTAGATGTTCGACCCACGGTGACCGTTTAAGAAAGAAGAACGGCTTAAAGTAAAAACAATACTTTCATCTAGTACCTGTAAAATAAATTTATAGTGCCACAACTGATACGAAGAAGAGATCAATGAAATGTAATGGACAATATCTAGGTCAAATGATTGTATCATGTGCGTGTTTTGCCAAAGAGGTATCAGACCACAGTTCCTAAAAAGGAGAGATACGATCAGTGCGTAACACCTTTCCGGTTATTTTCCACTATATTACCTATAATGGCCATTAATGTCCACTATTGTATCGCACGGACAATGCTAGCCACAGGCAAAGGCCAGGTGTTAGCTTTAAGCAAATAAATGGCGGTAGTCATTATATACAAAGCAAGAACAATAATATAATATGCTCTATTACTTTCCAGCACATATATGGGTGGTGGTGGTGGGGGGGCTGGGCTGGGCTGGGCTGGGCTAGGCTGGACTAGGCTGGGCTGGGCTAGGCTGGACTAGGCTGGGCTGGGCTAGGCTGGGCTGGGCTGGCGGTAGGTGAGTGGGAGTGAATGTATGCGTTTGCCTATTTGAGATAAGATTTTTAGATATAGGACATGCAAATATTATATATTCGTTTATATTAAGAGAAGTAAATATTAATAAATGTTGCGATGAAAACTCGTTATCAGTTGATTTATATATAATATCAATAACTTAGCCTCTATTGTGTCGTCTCCCTTTTTATTTTTTAATCTTTAAATTAAAATTGAATGATTATGATCGACTGAGCATGATTTACTTTTTGTGTTTGTTTCAATCTCAGAAATACAACAATTTTATATTTTATCTCCATAGAAATAAAGGATTCCTTTTATAGATAAATCAAAAAGCTAACATCGTCACCTTTAACCTGCTTAAATCCAAAATTGCAGCATGTGTGAACCTCGTTTCCGTAAGGTGAAAACATCTATTTTACTCGGCCTTTATCAACAGTCTCTTGCTCAGATTCCTATTCAAATTCGGGCAAAACATTAATGTATGCTTTTTAAAACAGTTCTCTCTGATAGCGACAACATCATTATTCGATGAATTATAATTGAATTAAAAACTTTTTTTTAAGGAAAACAACAAAGTAAATAAGATCTTGGAAAAAATGGCGAACTATTTTGGATTTATAAACAAAAGACATCACCCATCATAATATTATTTAATAACCTCAAGGACCCATAAAGCTTATAAAATAAAAGATGTATAGCCAAGAGACCGATTTATAATACTTACGTGGTCAGAATAGATGAGTGATTGTACGTGTATATTACAGTTTAATATTACCACGTCTCAGCAATATTTATATGATAAAATCATACAAATGTAAATAAAAATGCAAAATTAAACTATCTTTAACAAGATAAACAATTCTAAATAACCGGAAACAAAGTAACAATAGATAAAAAATAAATAAATATCTTAAAATTACGTAAAGGTTTTTCTAAAACAAATAGCTAAAGGTTATCCTTAAACATTTGTTAGGATTATTCATTGAAACTGCAAAGTGCTAATCGGACTAAGAATACTATTCTGTGATTATTTTGAAAGATTCAAAGGAATTCTGGTCAAGGCAATTGTGATACGTTTATTCGAGGATCTGAAATTTATTTGATACATTTAATTCTTTTGAACATAAACATAATGTTTAGGTTTATTTTGGATTCACTCTTTTATTTCCATTTATAACTTTGATAATTACACTATTTGTTGTTGTACAAAACTTGTTAGCTTTGCTAATTTTTGTTACTTAGTTTATGAACATAGAGTCGTCACGGCAAAAGACCTACAGGTCCAATCTGGTCTCCAGATCAACAAGAACAAGGTCAGTCATGCAGATCATACCTCGAATCTTAGTCGATATCTGCCCTTGTGGCTACTGCTGCTATTTACGAAGCAATGATTGACCAAGATATCACTGATCAAACTATTTTATTTCCATTCGTAACCTCTCCATCTCAATCGTACAGTCAATCCAGTCGTAGAAACAGCCAAGATGATTCAAACGGATTAGGGTTTATTTGTGAATAAATTTCTGGCGAACAGATTTTGTTTTGGGGTTGGTGGGGTGGGAGTTGTTGCTTTTGCTGTTTTGTTTTGGCTTTTGTTTGTATTGTAAGATGCTGCCCCGACATATAACCGATAATTTTCTCTCAGAAATGACCAGGGTAGCTCCGAATGGTGTCCAGATGATACCTGTGGCTCATAGAAGACTTGAGATGGCAAACGAACGTTTGACAAGATAATAAATCTGTCTTATTCAAACCTTTTAGGTCAATAATGCAACAAGATAACCGATTTTCGGATTTTCGGATTAATAACAACACCATTGATGGGAATGCAATACAATACATTTAATGTTATATGCAAATATCAAATTTAGTATGATAGATTCGTGTGTGCATGGGTCCCAATGTGAGACTAATTAGCAAAACCAGCACCATCTTACTAATGCAACAAATAGGACACCAGGACAAACAAAGAAAAGCAGATTCACGGTATATCACAAAAACAAATATGATCTTCACAACAGTAAAATACAAATGATATTTCGTTCAAAATAACGAGTTGATAGTTTTACTCACAATAGCAAAAAAATGATAGTTCGTTTAAAAAAACGAATGATAATTTTACTCACTGTAGCAAATTACTGGATATTAGGGAAAAAAAACCTATATTAGCCCAAGGCCAAAATATTATATATCTTTAGCAATGTCGTTACTCCCTTAACTCTTTGCTACCAGTTCCACTGACCAAATAAGCAAAGATTTGTAGTCATCTACCACCATTGTTTCCTGGGTTAGACAATCAGCGCCCACCAATTTGGTCTGCAATGCCTGATTTCCCTCAACCCGACTATGAACGTTAGTATATTCGAAGCACTCGAAAACATACACACCGCACGGCTCTGCACTGCACACGAAACAGACGCAGTTCTACACAGCACACGCAGCTCTACACAGTTGTACACAGCTGTACACAGCATACTCACAGTTCAGCAATACAAACGCAGCATACACATAATTCTACAGCAGAGCTCTACAGCACAGCACAGTACACCAACACAGCACAGCAACACAAACACAGCTCTACATCATGGCCAACACAGAACCTACACAGCTGGGAAAAAAAATCCAATACAATGTACTACGCATGACACTGGAATATATGGCTTTACGCAACAACGGTATGTACGGGAAGTTATATACATTATCAGTCTTGCATTCTAAAACGACGAACAACAGGTTCAGAAGTAAATTGTTGAATTATAAGATCCGTTCATTTATTAATTGCAATCTTGTAAAGTTCTTGCTAAATCACAGAAACATAGAACATTTAAGCATTTACTTAACAGCATTTACTAAACTAGTCGAAGCGACAGAAATACGGAATCAAACATAATAATACAATTGATAGAACTTACAATGCATATAGACGAAAAAATTATTCACCTCTACAGCTGGAGATATCTAGGTCTCAAACTGTATTGGAGTGGTACCTCTCACATTAACATCATGTGAGGTACTCCTAGTTCCAAAAGTTAAATGGTTTTATGTGTTTTTGTTGCACCCGTTATATATATATATATATATATATATATATATATATATATATATATATATATATATATATATATATATATATATATATATATATATATATATATATATATATATATATATATATATATTATTTGTGTTTAGTTTATTTAAATTTGTTTATTAAATTTTGATTTAGGGTTTAAAAACCGCCCTATTCTAGTGTTCAATATACTCCTCGATCCTGGCTGGCTTTGGAGTTTTATTTAATATTGGTGATCCTTGCCAGGGATTGTATTGTCCAATGTGTACTATATGTTTGTGCTTTTTGTTTTGTATGCTATCTTGGTTTTTTGTTGGGTTGTTTTTGTAGGACTAGCTATATATAGTTCAAATTCTTTTAGTTGTTATTAGTTTAGTGGTTCATATTCGACTTGAGAAATTCGGTTATATATTCATCAAACTTCCCCGGTCTGTGGAACCTGTATTAATTTAGTGTGCGTGTAGTACAGTAAGAAAAATAGAAAGAGGAAAGTTGGTATAATTAGAATGTTAGGTATATATTTTGTATATTTATATTATTGGGTGTGTGCATGTAGTGTATGTTTCTAGGTTTCCTTGTGTTCGTAATGTTCTTGCTTGGCCTTGCCTTTGAGGAGATCCGGTACGACCCATACTACCGCACGCGAGTCTCGTAGCATAGTTATCGTACTTTTATGTTCTAATTCCGCAAGGCCATATTTTTGTCATTGTATTATTGTATTTGTATGTGTTGTTTAGCTTGTGTGATGATCAATTCCAAAGATCTCTAAGTATTTTAAATTATTGAATTAAGCATCTTCTCTTTTGACTTTTATTATTGAGTTTATATATGTTGTTATTTCTATATAAATGTTCTTGTCATTCATATTATTTGTGTACAAGAAATGATTTTTTTCTATTGTCCCGTATTTGTTTATAATTTTGTTTTTTTATTTCCTGTCTTTCTCTTAGTTTCCCTGGGCATCTAAGTATTAAATGTTCTTTTGAGTCTATATAGTTTTTACATAATCTACATCTTGTTATAGTACTTATTAAATATCTTTTAAAAGCTGTCTCGCCTATTAACCACTTATCATGTAAATATAGATATATCCTACTTTGTACTAAGGTCGATCTTATACCTGCCCAATTTTTCCATATGTCTGGCCAGTTAAACTTTAAGTGCCGTAGATCTTGTTTATCTCAGTATATCATATTATTTAATATGGTATAAATATTCTTTCCTTTATTCCATATTTCTATATTATCTCTATATTTGTATACAAGTTCGCTTATTCTCCTACATTGCCCTGGAGGTCCTAGTAATATAGTCTATATATTGTTCTTGTAAATTGTATTATTAACTCTGAATAAATATCCATATATGTAAATATATATTGCTTGCAATGGAACTTGGGTAGAATTATTTAATTGTTTAAATCTATTCAGAATTATAGCTTTTTGTTTTAGATTTAAGTTTGGTAAGTTTAATCCTGCTTTATCTTTTGGTCTGCATATGTGATTCTCTTTGACAGTTTATTTTACCGTTTCAAATAAAGCTAAATATTTTTCTTTCACTATTATGAATCATGGCTTTTATGAGATGAATTGTGCTCATTATATAATTCTATTGACTATATATAGGTTTTTGCTACCTGTACACGGTTCAGTAGGTTAATCTTTGTGTTCGACCAAGTTTCTATTTGTGCATCTATCTTTTTTAAAAGCTCACAATAGTTTTATTTTAGTAGAGTTGTTCCCATATATAGTTCTCAATGCTTTTATATTTTCTTTAATCTTATCGGGGGTAAAAAGGATAGTTACCTCTCCAGTTACCTATTAGTAAAATATTTGGTCTTATCGTGATTAATCGTAGAACCAGAGGCTTTCCCAACTTGTATAAATTCATCTGTAGATGTTTATATGATGTTTATATGATGAACTATCTCTGGTAAAGTTAATGCAGTCATCTGCATATAATATAGTTTAAAGTCTCCTTTTATATTAGGCATTTTTATTCCCTGAATATTAGTGTTATTATTTATATTTATGTTCAGGGGTTCTATAGCCATCACATATAGCAGCATAGATAGGGGGAAGCCCTGTCTAACTGATCTTTGTATATTTATTTCCCACGTAAGGGCACCATTAACAATAATTTTCGAAATAATGTTTTTGTCAATAACCTTAATCAAGTTAATAATATTTAGGCCAAAGACACATATTTCTAATATTTTAAAAATGAAATCATGTTCTATCCCATCAAAAGCTTTTTCTTGATCGAAAATAAACATGATTCCCTTCCCTCCTCTAATATTTAGTAGTTCAATTGCTGAAGAAATTGATAAAGTATTATTTATTATGTTTTTACCCATCCCCCACAGCTTGATTAATGTTGATTATTGTGTTTAAACAGCTTCTTATTCTATTCGTTATTATTTTACTTAATATTTTAATAATCTTTATTTATTTAGGTTATAGGTCTCCAGTTCTTTTAAATCTGTTTTGTCCCCCTTCACTTTATATGTTAAGGTTATAATTCCTTCTTTTAAACTTTTCGGCATTTCTCCATTTAAAAGTATGTTATTATACATCAATTCTAAATTATCTACAAGTTCGTGCTGAAAAGTGATATAAAACTCTGATGCAATGCCATCCGATCCTGGGGATTTCCATTTTTTAAAACTATTTATTGTTTTAATACATACACCCCCTTAGTAATAAAAATGTCACATTTTCTTTATCCCTCAATGATATTTGTTTATATCTTGTCTCTGTTAAATAATTATTTATTATATTTCCATCAATATTCTGAGTTTTGTATATTTTCATAATCCTGTTTATACATTCTAAAATATCTTTTTTATTCTGATAAATTATATCATTCGAATGTATTTCTTCTATTGTTTTTGCAATTCCCTTTTTTAATTTCGAGTCTTCTATAAATTCCATTACCTTTTATATATGGATTCCCAAATTTACCTGCCCTAATTTTTATACCTTGAGTAATTTTTTTTCTCTATTTCTTGCCATTGTCTACTTACCTTTTTTCTCATTCTGTTAATGGCACGTTTTTAGTTTAAATTTCAAAAGATGCATCTTTAATCTATTCTTTTTGTATTCTCTTAGTTTACTAAAAATATTTTGTTATACGTTTAATTTTTTTTAGTTAATTTCCAGTCATTTATAATATCTCCATCTTGCTTTTCTTTTAGAATGCTTAGGTGTGATCTAATAATGCTCATGCACTCACTATTTAGCACGAGTGCGCTGTTCAATTTCCATAACCCCGTGTCAAAACTTAATTGTGTTTATGATAACCAAATCCAGTACAACCGGATTATGATTTAATATTGTACATTTTTTATTGCCTCGATATGTGTTTCTGATATATAAAATATATCAAGTCGACTTCCTTTAGTTATATCATATGTATACGTATATTCTTTGCCTTCAGATTTCAAATATCTATAGACATCTATTACATTATTTGTTTTTAGAAATAGTTGAATCCATTTATATAGTTTCTTATCTGAGTTAGTAAGTCCTTCACTTTTGTCTAAATCTGTCATCACCCAGTTAAAATCACCTCCTATTACACTTGGGTCGAAAGCAAAATATCGAACGTATTTATTTGCATTGGCAATAAAATTGGTTTTCCTTAGTGTATACCTGGTGGTACATATATATTTAAAAAAAAAACTCCACATATTCAATTTTAAGTGGGATAAACGTCCTTGTAATTCGTTAGGTATTGTAATATTCTCCAAATTAAAGCTTTTGGCGGTCCGCTAAACAATTGTAGCTACCAAAGCCTGATTAGCTGTTTGGTGATTGCTAGTGAATACCAAGGCGTCTAAATCCTCTTCTGGTTTTTTGCCATCAGGTTCCTACATTCCATGGTTTTCTTGTAGAAAAATTATGTCATAGTCTTTAGAAAAAATATTTTTTTTTTCTAATTTATTTGTAATGCCATTTATGTTCATAGTCAAGATTCTCAGGTTTGATAACTCCATCCTGTCTATGTCCTGGTGTTAACTTTTTTAAAAATAATTTGAAATTAATATTTCTTTTAACAATTTGAGATTACATATATAGTATTAGTGGGTGGTTTTCTTTCCCTATAGTCCTCTAAACTGAATTCTTTTCTTTTCATCTCTATTTAGAGAGACTGTGCATTTTGTTTGATCTTTTTCCTTCCCTTTTGTAACCTTTCTGGACTCTCTTTTCTCCATTTGGAAATCTATTGCCCCTTCAGAGTCAGTTCTCGATGTTGATGATGCCTTTTCCTCTTCTGGGTGATTGTTGAATTTGAGATTTCCATTTCCATTTCTCGGTTTTTGTTTTCCTCCTCATTGCTTATCTGAGCTATATTCTTTCCCTCTGGTGTAGCAGCAGTTTAGCGTTTAGCGTTGTTGACGTTATTTTGTCCTCAGCCTCTTCAGGAACCGTTATTTTTTTTAAAAAAACGTCTCAGACAAAGTTGTCTGTTCACCCTCTCTGCTGCTGGTGTAATTATATCTTCTATCATGGAAATTTCTTGTATATTTCCATCAGTTGTGTTTTCTCCAAACTTTGGCTCTTCCAAGACATAGAAAGATGCCGTTTCCTTTTCCACTAACTGGATTTGTTTCCTTACTTCCTTTTTCTGCAACCTTTTCTTTTCTTTAGCTTTTGCCGCATTTATTACATTGGCGACGGTATTGGCATCCTTTATACCAGGTAAAAGAAGGCCGGGATTTTCTTTGTGCTTCCATTGAGAGACTGATAACTCTCACGCCTGTTAGAATTGTGGCGAAACCCCAATATGTAGCCATGGTCATTTTTATTGTTTTGACACCATATTTCTTTTCCATTTTTCCAACAATTTGATTAGTTGATATCTCCAATGGTAGTCCAGAGCAATGGATGTCTATCATTTTGCCTTCTAGGTTCTTGATCAGGGGTGGTGGAGCGTAGATTTTTATAGCTTTACCTCTGAATTCAATAGCCTGATTGTTTCAATATATTGGTTTGTTTCCCTTGGCGATGATGTAGTACAATCCTCTTCCCCCATTTTGTAGTCCTTGGATATTGCTTGTTTTGGTTCCTTTCGACACAGGTATTGCAATATTTCCGTTGGTCTTGGTCTCTCTACATCCGTAAAACTTGTGAGATCTAAGATTTGACAACCTGGCGACCTATGTGCTAACATAACAGTTGTCTTCCTTGTTTGGATATCTGTATTTCTGTTGGGAAGTAGCTTCTTATTTTCTCACCTTTCTCTCCATCATTCATTGCAGCCATTGCAGAGATTGTAAAACCACCCACTGCGCCTTTCAAGTGATTAAATGCCAAAACACAATCAAATTGAAATGTATACAATGTAATTGAAAATTTCTAAATTTTGAATATGAAAGTAATTATATTACCTTTGAGAAATATTTATAATACTGAAAACCTTTCCATTGCATTGTACTGACAATGCGATTGTAATCAAAGTAGATCGACAAAACGGTTGGTAATGTAAGGATTTGTGCGTAAAGATTATAGACGCATATGCACGTAGTGCTTCGCGACTGGTTCAGTACATTATGTTTTAATTGGGAGTTACTTAACCTGGTTAAAGATAGCTGTAATTAATTATGTTGAGTTTAATAGTTGCGAGAGTAGTATTAAAGATGATCACGGCTATAATTATAATCTTAGTAAAGTGAGAGTTTGGTGTATAAGTGTTGTTACCTCATGTGTCATTCTAATTTTACATTCATACCGGTCACACATCCCTGTTTCCAAGTCCGCATGTTTTGTTATTCATATCGCCCTCGATCCTCCATCGTGGGTAAATCTTTGGTTTCATGATGAGAGCACACGAAGAACACGTCCATCCTCTTCTTTTTTTCGGGGGGGGGGCACCAGACAGATGCCTCCTCCTCCCCCACTTAATCGAAAAAAATACAAACAGTAAAGTGTTTTCATGCATTTTTGTTTTTTCCTTCTGATGTGTTGCTATGTTAAACTTTATAAAAAGAATTTTGAGTAAAAATTTTATTATGTTCTCAATTTTTGATGGTATATTTATTCCTAGTGTATCTAAAGATTCACTCATTCGATAGGGTTTAATTTACCCTATCGGGGTCGTTCCCCTTGTTCATATTCATGTGACCATGGTTAAGGGTGTCCTTTCCTACGTCCTATGCATTCTATAGGTATTGTGTTATATTGTATTATGCTATATAGTATATTTGGGAGGACAGCCGCTACATCCAAATCATTTCCCAGTTTTCCTAGAAACAAAACTTACAGTTTATGTGTATATATTGTTACTTCATTCATTTTAATACACAATGAAAAAAGATTTTTGACTTTTTTTAAATTTATGGAATTTTGAATTTTGGACTATTTTTAGGGTGAGACTGTGCATAATATTTTTTAAAAAAACTTAATGTTTTAACTGATTTTGCGTAGTGTTACGTCTTTCCCGTTATATAGGTACTATATATTTAATTATTAGATGCAGTAACTGTGTTACTCCTTGCATGTTTGTAAAGCAATTTTCATTATAATTATTATAAGTTGTCCAAAATTACCATAAAGGACAAAAAAAAATAGAAAAAGAAAAGAGCTTTACATGGGATTTTCGGAGGCTCTTCTGCAGGCCAGCCCACTTCGCGTATCGCCATGTGATATATCCCTACGATGTCTTTGTCTCTTACTTCTTCCATGTATAGATTCCTGTCTATAAAGAGAAATATATATATATATATATATATATATATATATATATATATATATATATATATATATATATATATATAATATATGTATATGTATATGTATATGTATATGTATATGTATATATATATATATATATATATATATATATATATATATATATATATATATATATATATATATATATATATATATATATATATATATATATATATATATATATATATTAGGTTATTATTAGTACAATTGTTAGTTTGATTATTCTTTCATTTCTTAATTATTACAACTTTCTCACAATTTTTCATTATAGATATAATGTTTTCAATTATTTTCATATAAGTATCTTTTTTTAAATTTCTGTCTAAATATAAAAGCATGTTTTTCCTAAAATTCCCCGTTTTTGTAATTTCTGTGATTATAGCATTCCTTTCTACTTTTAATTTTTCACATTCAGTTATTACATGTATTTTAGTGAAGTTATATTGTTTTACATATGGGACACTTAGGTATTTCCCTTATCATGTGTCTTCTTAGAGCAATTTCCCCGGTTAGCCATGTATTGTGCAAATATTTAAATATTATAATTTGTATTTTTAACGAGTTTATTTTTCCCCAATTTTTTCATATTACCCTCCCCCGTTACCCCCATATTTCATTTTCTATTTTACTTCTGTTATTCTTTGTACTTATATCTCTTTTTGTCCCATATGTATCTTTCGTATTAGTTTCCCAAATTTCCCTATCCTCTCTTTATTTAAACATTAGCATTTTTACATATCCTTATTTCCTTGGTACTTCTAATAGTCTACATAAATTGTTATTTTCATAAATATCTAGTCTATTTTTCATGATTAGCTCATTCCATTATACATAAAGTGCCTCCCAAGGCATATTGGGTTTAGATTTAAGAGCTTTAAAACTGTTTAAAATATTAGCATGCTTTATTAAAACTGGGTTGGATAAATTTAGTCCTCTTCTATTTTTTGACTTATATAGTGTCTCTTTTTTAATGTAGTGGGTTACATAACTCCATATGTATTTCATGTTAGCTATGTATATTTTCTTTATTTTGTATTATCTAAGTCATTTGATTTACGAATATAATTCATATTGGAATATAAATAATGTTTTGGCTACTTGTGCACGCTCCATTATACATAATGGCGTTAGCGCCCAGATATCTGTGCATATTTTTTTTTTCAATTATTTGTTAAAAGTCCATCCTCTTCGTCTGTTTCCTCTGATCATGTGATGATGTGAAGTTGTAAGGATTTGATTGTAATGTAAAGGATTTATACACGGGAAATGTAGCTCAAGATCGTCTGTGTAATTCATGTATTTAGTTTTTCCCGTCTAAAGCACTCCTCCGCACGTGCAGCGCAAGATAAACAGAACTCCCTGGTTTCAAATTATTGTAGAATATACATTGATCACTCTCGGGTATCGTTGTACACGGAAAGCGAAACCCGAGTACATTTATATAATAAAAGAATAAATTTATACAATTCCGTGACAAATAATCCTAAAGGATAAAATAAAATGGAATTGAACCAGTACCGGACAATATCACAAAATGTTCAATATTGGAAATTATTAGAAAAGTCCAATATTGGACAGTGTCACAAAGTATCTTATTCTAGCGATATCAGTCTAAATTATTGTTTGTATAAAACAAATTAATTTATATCTTTAACAGAAGATTACGGAAAGCCTTTAGTACATAGGTTTTGAAAAATCAGGCAAATACTTGGATTAGAAAAGACGGCCCGCTGCATGATATCTGAGATAAAGTGACGTGACTGTCATAGCAAATTTATTGGTTTGATAACATACTAACAATTTATTTTGACATTATCTTGAATGAAAGTTAAACATTAAACCTTTGATGTATTATGTATGTCATTTGTTGACAGCTCAATCTGTTTCACACGTCTCAAACTCACGTTTCCTTCGACTTTTTTCTTTTGGTTTGGATAACCTGTATTCAGTGATTCTATTGCAGCAACTTCAAATTTTAAAAAGTTTGCTCATTTTTTTTTGAGCAACTGGTTTTCACTGGTTCTGAGTTATTATCCCTTTTCCTGCCACGCCAGTCTACTTTTGTCTTGAACTCTAGATGGTTAATACTCTATTTAATGCTGCATGCTCACGCGCCTGCGCTGTCTATTATCTGGCACATTACTAGCAGAAGGGGCCCCTAGTGGCCGATTGGTCTAAAGCGCTGCCTTAAACCAAACAACAACAACAACAACAACAACAACAACAACAACAACAACAACAACAAATAGCTAGCAGAAAGACTTTTAAAGATATTGATTCGCGATGTTTTAAGCATGAAATACAAATTATTTGATAGCAGCCAACTTTAAAGGACCGTGTTCTCAAAAAGCTGTTGAAATTTCTCATTTCAATTGTCGTTATAGTGAAGGAAAGCATGTTACAATTGCAGCTATAACCACGTGACTGGTACTTTATAATCTGAATCTGATGCTAAACACGTGCTTTGGTAATCGATTATTTTAAATTGTTTAATCATGAAAACACTAGAATTCTGAAACTAATAACTTTTTATTGAGTCTGAATAAAACATGATGACGTAACACCATATCTTCTAAATACTTAGTAGAATCGCCAAAAAAGTCATTGGGGGTGGGGGTGACACATTCGCTTTTAATAAACTCTCATTGCTATACATCTGTGCTGTATTTCCAAGAGAAAGGTGATACGTACCCATTTTACATACGGGTTCCTATAACCAAGTGAATAGGAATGATTAGCGTTGTTTACAGAACATAAAGTATATATACACATAAATTAGTAAAAAAAAAGTCAACATGCGTCCATTTATGACGTATCAGGGTCAAGTTATTGTTTCGTCCATGGCTACAAGATATGTGCTATAAATGCATTGTAGATGTATGAACATGCATGGAGCATCAAACGTCGGTTCCTTTTACCATTTTAATTTGGTTTTGTTGTATTGTTGTCTGACAACTGTGACATTTGGTAATCTTTGACTACAAATAGCTATTGTATAGGTCATTGTATTAGCTATTGTGCATATATCGTTGAATAAAGAAAACCATAACTGCTGTACAATTTATGTTAAGATGGTTAAAGTCGGATCTATTGTATCTGATTACGCCGTCGGTAGATAATCAACATAGTTAAAAGATTGTAGAAAGCGGTGAGTGAAAAAAGTATTAACGCCGCCAATGGTTTCTTTTCTACTATCGAAGAAGCACCTACTATTGACGATTTAGATTCGGGAAAAACAATAGCGTAGTGTACGATGATGTGACAGACGCTTGCTAATAAAGTCAACCCCATAAATTCGGTACACAAATACGGAGGCAATCTATTTGACTCAAATATACGTAACATGTTCATGATATTTCGTCGTATTGACGCTCGTGTTCGTGGGATGAATTGCATGGCATGTTTAAGCGAACCTCAGAGGACCCGTATAGTTTCCTCACCACTGACTTGACCAGAACTTATGGTTCCAATGGTGTGTGTCTGGACTAAAAAAAAGGCGTCTCACACAACAATTTAGCAATCATAACAATCATATGCAAAGTCCACCAGTAAAGTTACAGAACGTGAATACCAGGAACTGATTCGTAATGTTATAAAAGGCTGCAAATGTGTCCAAGACATGTTACAGTCGCTACAGATTGCACATGAAGACCTCGTGGTGGCTTTGAATAAACATTTGCATCGCTGATTAAACCAACGAAAGAAATGGCAGAGCGTGTTGACGATATAAAAAAGGCAACAAAAGCAATAATGGAACAAGTGGCAACGCTAACGGAAACAGACGAAGAACCGAATTCAATCCGTTAAATAGGTCGTACCAAGTCTATCAAATAGCAAAAACAGAAACCGCAGAGATTATAAAACAGTTGCCAGCGTGTTCTGTAGGTCCAGCGGTGTACGAAGGGGGAGGGGGCTTGGGTCCAAGAAGAAGCGGCGGAAGGAACGACACCACCCAAACACAAATCAACTATTATCCCGTGCTGGAATAATTGGCAGTCAACAGAATGATCATGTAGGATTTGCAGCTAATTTTACAAAGAATTGGACAAACTATGTAAGGGTAAACTATAAGGTTCGTTCCAAAAGGATATCAGCTGATTGGGCGAAGTAAATATAGTGTTACGAGGCCATGCTCTTAATAGATGTAACAGAAAATATTGAAGGCAATTCGCATTGTAAAATTTAACAACTAGTTTATTTCCCTAGAATACAAAATGAAAAATAAGAAAATTGAACTTACGGTAATGTGAATTAAATTAAAAAATAATCGAAGAATTACAGACACAAGTCCAAGTAATAAAAAATCTTGAATACAATTCAGTTCAAGTCTCAAAGACATTTAAAATTGAAGGGAGATGAAGTGTCCCTTATAGCCTGCGTCGTAATGATGTATCTATAGTCTCTTGTTGAATCACAGAAATATTATTACGGGTTTGAATTTAGTACAAATTCCAATGAACGTTCATATCGAAGAATTTTGTCAGAGCACTTTTTATTTCCAGAGAATATTTAATCACTTGTATTTAATAATTTGAAGAAAATAAAATCCAGCGAAAACTGAACACAACATAATATAACTGAAAGTACTAGATGTTAGAGCACAACTGGTAAAATCCTCAGAATCACAAGATAATCTAGTTTTCTGCTTGACCTCGGGTCACAATTGGCATTTTCTAAAAACAACCATTACCTGATGGGAAAAAAACTTTCTTGAATTATCTAATGAGCATTGTTTATTTAAATATAATGCCCATAAAATTCACTTTGAAATCCTTAAAACCATGACCCAAATCAACATGTTTACACCTTCTTGTTTACTTGAATACTAATTCGGTTCTTAAGCTCACACCCATAGAAAATAATGAAGCTATTATTAGTTGTTTACTTCAATTAAATATAAATGTTACTAAAATTCAATCAGGTCAAACAGAACTAAACTCAATTCTGGACAAGGTCAAGTCCAGTAAACAATGATCCATCAAGACTCTAGTTGCTTGCTTGAGCCTCTTAACTTTCGTGAATTATTAATGCTATTAGTCCACAGGTTGTATATAGTATGTAGCCAGCTTCCTAGAATGGACAAAAGTTGTGGCGGATAGAGTTTGTGGCATAGACCATGTAAGGAAAATCCAAAGCCGGCATCAAGACACTACTCATATTCATTTTTTCATGTAGTCCGCAATCCCATAATTCATAAGTGATCGGTTTGAAAAGCTGCAACTTATGAAGCTCGTATCAGCTGAGAATAGTTTACGCTCTCAGGTATATATATACATACATACATTTATTTAAATATATATATATATATATATATATATATATATATATATATATATATATATATATATATATATATATATATATATATATATATAAATGTATGTATGTATGTATATATTTATCTATATATATATCTATATATATATATATATATATATATATATATAAATGTATGTATGTATATATATATATATATATATATATATATATATATATATATATATATATATATATATATATATATATATATATATATATATATGTGTGTGTGTGTGTGTGTATGTGTATGTGTATGTGTATATATATATGTATAGGACAACCTCGGCTAGTCACCAGACAAGGATTGACCCATGAGCTACGAATGTATCGAGCTGTTACATCATTTGAAACTTCTCAGTCAATCCAACTGTCAGTAGAGTAGTAAAAGCAGCTGTCCAAACAGATAGATGCTTCTATTTCTTATTTTGCTAGAAATGTCTGGTAAACAAATTGTATGATTTTTCTGTAAATTACTACCCCACCATGTACACGGGGTATCTATTTTCTCTCAGAATAATAAAACGTAGTCCAACTGATGCTCTCCTTTCGGATCAATCATACTAAATGAGTCGTTCTTACCTAATTTTGCTTTGACCCTTCATTTATCATTAGCTTTAAGATGGTAGCACGTGACACTATTTTTTATTATGTGTGCAATTAATTTATAAAATGTATTGCATTAAAATATCTGTATGTCTTTTATCAATATTGATATAATTTGGAATCATCAAATCTTGTCTAGTTACAGCCTAACAAATTTGACACGTTTCAGAAAGTAAAACCATTAATAGGTAGGTACTCGTAGGGGATCAGCCATGACACGTGATTTGGCTTTTTGTGTCAATATATATTGCATTGTACAGATGGATAAAAGTTTTTTTTTTCAAAATGTCACTTGATACGGATCGGTTACGTAGATCGTTCTTAGACACTACATGATGCAGTCTTTCATATGATTGTCAAATTATAGTCAGTTTGGACAAGTAATGTCGTGTAAAATTAAACTTATTGCAGCTTGAAAAAACAATGTATAAAGAAAGAGTAAAACATCTTATAACATCAAACTAAATATGCAGCATGCCGTGACGAGTCCATGCTTTGGGATGTAATTTGATAAGCTTTAAAACTTTATTTTATTGATACTATAGCAACCAGATGTGCCTAAATCATCAGATGTATATCAATATCTGATATCTAATAGAAAGTGCTTTGATGTTGGTAGGCCACATATATTAATACGGTAAAACATCTACAGTTTTTTCATGACAGTACACTTTATGTGTTGACTGAAGGATACATGATCTTAGCACTTTCTCATTGATATATGCGTGACTGGTTGAAGTCTGATAATTACCAAATACACACATACGTACAAACATACGCACACACAAATACATAGAGAAAGGTTGTACAAATATGGATCCCCACACTTTTATCGACAAGTTTTGATTTGCGTCAATATGTCAATACAGTTATGTAGTCATGTACGTCAGTATGTCCATACAGACATGTATATCAATATGTCCATACAGTCTTGTACTTCAATATGTCCATACAGTCTTGTACGTCATTATGTCCATACAGTCATGTACCTCAGAATGTCTGCGACAAATTGGCGGCGTTCAAAACACACCAACCTCTTTCACTACGGTTAGTTGCTAGGGGAATGACCTCCGCGGAGTAATTTACCCAGTGTGGATAGATAAAATTTAATCAGATTATCAACAGAATTTAAAATGAAAAGAAATCAATGACTTGGTTACAAAAGAAGGAAAAATGGTACTAACATGTACTCAAATAAAAAGACAATACAAATTTCTTTAAATGTAAAATTACTTTCAACGATACAATGTACTATACTTTCTTCATTGCCAATGAGATGTGACCTTTGAGTGCAACGATGAGAGACTTCATCACATATTTTATGCGAACATCAAGACTTGCGTTCGTCCCTGCTCCGTCGATCTTTGTCTAGCTTTTTCGTCTTGGACTCTTGTCCGTCGAACTCTGACTTAACAATCGTCTCTGGACATAGATTTCTGCGTAGTATTTGTTCTGGTCCTGTGATTGTTCAGGGATTTCCCATGTGAATTCAGGAAAGCTGTGTCCTTCAGTAAATAAAATGTCTCGCAATAGACAATAGGTCACATTCCCAAGTATGTCTGTATTTTTATATTAAATCGGCTAAGAAAACAAAAGGCATAAATTCTGCCGCAGTAACTCATTGCTCCCTAACTCTTATGTATACATAGATGGTCAAGGATTGTCCTGACCTTAATTCGGATCACGCTAAGGGTGGTCAATTAAATTCAACTCAGCCGTATGAACCCGTATGTAACCCCCCATGACTTCTTACTCTGCCAATCTAGCAGTGCTAAGTTACATATGACTTAGACCCTCAGATCTAACTATTCTAAAATAGTTTTCTCGACCAATTAAATATTACAAACTAGCATATAGATATACACTTAAGTGATCAATTAAATATTACAAACTAGTATATGGATCTAATTACCTATCCTTCCTTAAGCTTAATTCATGAATATTCCTAATCACTCCTATGTCTTAAAGATTCAATTACATGCAATCTTTTCAACTAATCTAATGAAATTTTAATTTCGTTTAATCTTGCCAATTGTCCAAATGCATTGATAATTAGAAAATCAAAGAATAAAATATAATGACTAGCATTTCACTAAAATCCTGCAAAATGAAATCATACATACATACATCATATCAAGAATACATTTGCAAATAGATCAACAAATGAAATAACATATTAAAATCGGGAAACTAAGATTGCGTACCTTTTGCCGTTTCTTTATTCGTTTCCACGAACCTCACGTATAGTCCGTCTCCTAACTGAGACAACTATCTGGCCCCTTACTCTATAATGAAAACGTACTTTTTACGAATTCAGAATGTAGAGTTTGCCTACTCGCTGAGACAAACTCACGCTTTACTGCCAAATCACGAGTTAACGTCTTACACGATCCTGGAATCGTTTAACTTTTCTCGCGAAAGATTAAAGACTGCTGAATTTTCCTAAAGTAAAACCTTTAATTTCTTACAGAGTTACGCCCATAAATCCATATTAACCAATCGGAATAGACTGTTTCCTAAACCTGTTCGTAGAATTTTTGGATTGACAAGACAACTAAACAACTAATCATGCCGTAATTAACATTACATTGAACAATCATCTATAGCCAGCTCCCGCCCTTTACCCGGTCAATTTTGGGAAAGGGTCTTATGTCATTCTCTTGTACCATAGCATCTGACTCGGTCATGTTACGTCAGGTGTAGCGAATTCCCTTTTGACGTTCAGAGATGAAATGAAAATAATCATCTAACTATCTCTAGCCCTTTCTACTTTAATTAAGTTAACTTTGATACAATTCCTTTAAACAATGCTTCTAAGAGTTTTCAAAATTCGACACATGACAATGTCCATACAGACATGTACATCAATATGTAGATAAGTCATGTACGCCAATATGTCCATACTGTCATGTACGTCAATATGTCCATGTAGTTATGCACGCTAATATGACCATACAGTCATGCACGTCAATACGTCCATAGTCATGTACTTTAATATGTCCATATAGTCATGTACGTCAATATGTCCATACAGTCATTACGTCAATATGTCCATATAGTCATGTACGTCAATATGTACATGCCGCCATATACGTCAAAATGTCCATATAGTCATGTACGACAATATGTCCATAGTCATGTACGTTAAAATGTCCATTCAGTAATATACGTCAATATGTCCATGCAGTCATGTACGTCAATAGGTCCATATAGTCATGTACGACAATATGTCTATAGTCATGTACGTTAATATGTTCATATAGTCATGTACGTCAATACGTTAATAGTTATGTACATTAATACGTCCATAGTCATGTACTTTAATATGTCCATATAGTCATGTACGTCAATATGTCCATACAGTCATTACGTCAATATGTCCATATAGTCATGTACGCCAATATGTACATGCCGTCATATACGTCAAAATGTCCATATAGTCATGTACGACAATATGTCCATAGTCATGTATGATAATATGTCCATACAGTAATATACGTCAATATCCATGCAGACAAGTACGTCAATATGTCCATACAGTCATGTACGTCAGTACGTCCATGCAGTCAAGTACGTCAATATGTACATAGTCATGTATGTCTACATCTTATTTATATAAATGACAACTAACTATTAAGTTTTTGTTTCAAATGTACATTTTCGCCCAAAACATGAAAACAGAGGCCATTGCTCGCTAAAAATGAAAAATCTATCTATCTATCTATCTATCTATCTATCTATCTATCTATCTATCTATCTATCTATCTATCTATCTATCTATCTATCTATCTATCTATCTATCTATCTATCTATCTATCTATCTATCTATCTATGCATGCACGCACGCACGAACGCACACAAACACATACATACATACATACATGCATGCATGCATGCATGCATGCATGCATGCATGCATGCATGCATACATACATACATACATACATACATACATACATACATACATACATACATACATACATACATACATACATACATACATACATACATACATACATACATACATACATACATACATACATACATACATACATACATAAGTACAGTTCAAATGGTAGTCAGGCAAGTATTTTAGGTTAGAATTGCCATCCATAATATTTAGGGTATAAATCATCTGAACATATTCTAAGTGCGCGTTTGTTTAAGAGTTTTCAAAATTCGACACATAACAATGTCCATACAGACATGTACATCAATATGTAGATAAGTCATGTACGCCAATATGTCCATACTGTCATGTACGTCAATATGTCCATGTAGTTATGCACGCTAATATGACCATACAGTCATGCACGTCAATACGTCCATAGTCATGTACTTTAATATGTCCATATAGTCATGTACGTCAATATGTCCATACAGTCATTACGTCAATATGTCCATATAGTCATGTACGTCAATATGTACATGCCGCCATATATCTATCTATCTATCTATCTATCTATCTATCTATCTATCTATCTATCTATCTATCTATCTATCTATCTATCTATCTATCTATCTATCTATGCATGCACGCACGCACGAACGCACACAAACACATACATACATACATACATGCATGCATGCATGCATGCATGCATGCATGCATGCATGCATGCATGCATACATACATACATACATACATACATACATACATACATACATACATACATACATACATACATACATACATACATACATACATACATACATACATACATACATACATACAGTTCAAATGGTAGTCAGGCAAGTATTTTAGGTTAGAATTGCCATCCATAATATTTAGGGTATAAATCATCTGAACATATTCTAAGTGCGCGTTTGTTTAAGTCGGATTACCGTTTATGATTAATTACAGTAAAATTGACTAAAATATTCAAGAAACGGATTTCTGTTCTGGTGATAGCAAACTTTAGAATGTAAGTTTAGAACTGTATTCATGATTCAGCATTTTCTGAGCTAAATGTCTACATCATGAATATGATTGACAGTGTTTGCACTGCATGAATAGCGAGGGTGAAATAACACAGACGTTACGTCGTCTTAGAATCAACTATGTATACATGACATGGACGTTACGTCGTTATAAAATTTATGTATATCTTGACACAATGCTATTACGAATCCATGGTCTTAAACTAAGTAACAGAAAGACCGAAAAACAAGTTGTTTTATTTTAAATTCAACAATAAATGTGCTTTTGTATATAAAAATGTGGAAATTAATAAAATAAAATCCAGTTTTACAACTTAAATCCCAAAATAGTCCAATACGTTACATAACAATTCATAAAGAATAAAGTTTTAATTAATTCCACTGGTGTTCGAAGTAGAATCCAGCGCTGAAGACGTCGGTGTGATGTACTAATGTATCAGTAGCCTGAAGTGTGATGATGTACTAAAAATCTTACCATGAATCACTTTATGCTTCTCTGAATTCATTCTAATTCCAAATTATCGTGTCTGTCCAATAACATTATTTAAGAGCACTTCGTATTACAGTGAATAAATAATTTGAACAAATAAATTCCAACCAATAGAAATAATGAAAACATTAAAACTGATTTCTGCTGTAGAAGCTAGTGTACGATTAGTAATTTCTCAAATTAACAAGATTGTAAACCCCCTTATGTGAAACAATTTGTCTATTTAGTGGAATATTCCATTCTAGAACACTGGGTTGTTTACAAGATATAATCTGTTGGTAAAATTATAATAAAGAACATGGCAAACATAATGGCATTGACACAGACCAAGATAATGATAATAATCCCTACCGTTATAAAAAATATTCACTCTGTATTATTCACAGTGTATCCCCCAGGAGTGTAAAACTGAGGGTAAAAAAAACCCCTTGATGTCAGAACTGGGGGTCAAATAAAAAATGTGGGGGTCAAAAATATACCCCAAAATTTTCATCTAATCCATACTTTTTCAGATGGAATGATATTGCAATCTCTCTCTCTCTCTCTCTCTCTCTCTCTCTCTCTCTCTCTCTCTCTCTCTCTCTCTCTCTCTCTCTCTCTCTCTCTCTCTCTCTCTCTCTCTCTCTCTCTCCATTTAAATAATACTTTTATTATTTAATTTTCCTTTTAGATGAAAGTTGTACTTTTAAAAGTCTCTTTATAATTTTTGTAGCAATCTTATAGAACAACACATTACATATAAGCCAAAACAAAACTCCATAAATCTTTTTAACAAAACGAGTTAATTTACTGCCTGTCATAAAGTGTGCATTATCATCGGTTTCATTGTACTTCGTCCTAAAACACATTTATCCAAAAATCAGAGGCTGATGATTCATCTTCTCTTTTAAAAAGTTACACTTGAACTTTTAGATCTTTCTTTCGTTGCAGCAAAGTTAGAAAAATCTGCAACGACCCCCTGAATTTCTAATCCAAATAATGGATTTGTCTCTGCAAGTTTACTTATTTCTTTGTTCTGAATGTTTTAGGTAATAATGTGTTCAAAAGATATCTTGTGGTGATCAAGGGCAGATTTTAAAAATTCTCAAACGATGTCACGAAAGGATTATTCACTTGTGTAGTTTTCGCAATCACAAAGTCACACCGGTAATCCCAATGCCTTGGATGTGCCGTATTCGAGTCAAGGGAATATTTTATTCATTTTTAATTAGTCAAATCCACATTTACTCTTTCGTGTTATGCTTCTTTCACTTTCTTCGCTAATGATTCTTAGTGCACGCTGTTTTCATCTCGAGATCACATTTTAGTGCAACAAGAATTAAGGTTAAACATCTGGACATCTTGCTGAACTCGATAGAATCGCGTGAGAGCTCGCGAGATCAGGGGAAGCTATTCTGTCATAATATTGCCTAATGGTAGTCTGGTTCTCTGCTCTGTATGCTCAGTATTACAGTGTGCAACACAGAGAGCATACAAAACAGGAAACCGGAAGAAGTATTCACGATGCCATCCCTAGTGATGAAGAATCGAAGTATACACGATTCTATATCTAATGCAACGCGTTGGATATTAAATAAATCGTGATTATATTTTGCAAATCCTTTGCGTCAATAAAAAAAACGCACAGCAAAAATTTATGTGCGTCAATCTTCTCCAGTGTGCGTCCCTGACGCACAACTGTGCGTAAAAGGAAACACTGATTATTCATTTACTAATATAAAAGTTACTGGTTATGTAAACAATGAATTTGATTTAGGACAAGGTCCAGTCCAAGATACAACTATATGCAAAACATAATGTTAGAAACAAATAACAAATACAAATTAAATATACAAATTAATATCTTCAGAAGAATTGAAATACATCGTCTCTACTACATGAGTGACATATTCGTGTATTTTCGTGTATGAAACATCGTAAAATTTTCACGTATCTTTTATGATTTTTATATTGAATATTCGCTTGCAGTCTCCTGTGACACATTGCTGTTGCTATTTCCAATCAACAACGTCACTGACAATAATACAATGAAACAGTTTTATTTTGTTCATGTTGAACAATCTATGACAAGATTATGTATTATAAGGTCGTATATAATCTGTATTACTTTTTCAAAATATAAAACCATTTTCAGTACCCTCCATGGTGTTGCATGATAATTTGTATATATGACAAATTGTTGACATTATATTTTGTAATCCATCAAAGGATTACTGCTATTCGTTACCAGGTGTTATTGTTTATTATTATTATTGTTGGATAATGAACAAAGATTATATTATATAAGTAAATGAAGTGTCGTCGTATTTTTTAAATTCTAAGTATTATCCTATCTTTAGAAGTGTTAAGCCTTCTTTTGTCAGTCGCTCGTGTAGAAAATATCAGTACCTGCCGGGAGAAGAAAACTTTATTTGCTGAAGGGAATGACACCAATTTAGATATTCATTTGTCTGTTAACAAGACTTTCTGGGGTAAATATTTACATGGGGAAAATTACTTTAATAATAGTCAAGTGCAAAACGTTTAAAATTCGTAGACTTATTTTAATGGTCGTGTGTTTGAACACTGAAATTGGAATTCGACTAAAAATGAGCTCTGTAAGTTACTCCTAGCGCCTATAATTAAAGCCAAATTTGTTGAACTTTTTACTTCACCCCACTAAAATATTAAACAAAATTTATATAAAGTTGTCGCCTATCTTTAATGGGCCACGTAGCGATACCTTCTAAATTGCGCATTTGACACCCAAGCCTAATTAGTAAAAAGGAATTCGCTCTGCGACAAAATAACCACTTATAGGGCAACACAATTGATCTCTGTTCTCTCTATTCTTAGTATATAATGGCGAAGTAACGCCTTTCCCTCCCGCGCGATGATGCGAAACGTTAATTTCGATTTACGTAGATCAGCAACGTAGCTAAAACTACATTAGACACTTTTCACGGATTTTCCTAACTTTACCTGGGTCGTATTAAATGTTGCCATGCATATCCGAGAAGCGATATTTAAAGAGAGAGAGAGAGAGAGAGAGAGAGAGAGAGAGAGAGAGAGAGAGAGAGAGAGAGAGAGAGAGAGAGAGAGAGAGATTACATTTTGTATTAAACTATTATTTCTGCCCACTATTATCAAGATTCTACTACAGAATCCAGGGATAACACAGTCTGTTCTGTCTAGTATATATATATATATATATATATATATATATATATATATATATATATATATATATATATATATATATATATATATATATATATATATATATATATATATATATATATATATATGGTGTCTATTGTACAGTATCCAACTACACGTATGAAGGGTGTCTGTTGTACAGTATCCAATTAAATATATTAAAGGGGAATGTTGTACAGTATTCAACAATAGGTATTAAGGGTATCTGTTGTACAGTATCTAACTATATGTATGAAGGGTGATTGTAGTACAGTATTCAACTATAGGCATGACTGGTGTCTGTTGTACAGTATTCAACTATATGTATGAAGGGTTCTGTTGACGTTATTGGTATGAAGGGTGTCTTTTGTACCGATTCAACTATATGTATGAAGGGTGTCTGTTTACAGTATCCAACTGTCTGAATGAAGAGTGTCAGTTTTACAATATCCAACAATCTGTACGAAGGGTGTCTATTGTACAGTATCCTAAAAATGTTACAGATATTATAAATCAAACTGGTACAGTACAATTGGGGGCTGATACCGCGGTAATGTTAATCATGTGACACATCTAGGGTGACGAGTTACTGTAAATGATGTCACATGGAGAGTGACGGGTGATTGTAGTAATGCTAAAGATATGTCACCTCAGCAGTGAAGGATGATTTTGGTACTGCTAATGATATGACATTTCAAGAGTGAGGATAATGGTAATGTAATGATATGTGATATCGAGAGTGACAGGTGATAGTGGTAATGCTAAAGATGTCACATCGAGTGTGAAGTATGATAATGTCATCATAAATGATGTCACATCTAGGGTGAAATATGACAGTCGTAATGCTACTGATGTCACATCGAGGATAAAGTATGATAGCTGTTCCCCTCCCAGCTGGAATTAAATTGTAAATATATGAAAAGACAATAAGTTCATTTCTGTATTAAAATTTTTAACAATGAGATGTGCTAAAAACAGTGTGTATAATTGACCCAATTTGCGTGAAATATTGCTCATTACATTTGACATTAGTAACACGCAGTCACTGTAAGTGTGAACACGAATGTGACACGCAATCACTTTAAACGTGAACACGCATGTGAAACGCAGTCGCTATATATGAGTGTGAACACGCAGTCACTGTAAGTGTGAGCACGCATGTGACATGCATACATCGTAGGCTGAACAGACACGCGACGAAATCAAGTACAGAAAATGAAAACCAATATTTATAAATCAGTTTGATTGTTGTTGTTGGGCTTAACGCCATTTTTCAGCATACGATAGGCTATTCATGGCGGCCGGTATTAATGGTGAAGGAAGAAACCGGGAAATCACCGGAAAGAACCACCAACCCACGAGAAACTACTGGCAAATTTTCTCACATATCCACATTCGCCGAATCCTGGACTCGAACCCACGCAAACAGAGGTGACATGGCAGTGATCCGTAACGGACAGCGCTTTAGACCACTCGGCCACTCGGGGCCCCCAAATCAGTTTTATATATATATATATATATATATATATATATATATATATATATATATATATATATATATATATATATATATATATATATATATATATATATATATATATATATATATATATATATATATATATATATATATATATAATTGAATAAACTGTACAGATGTCCATTGAACTATTGAACTATGAACTCTCTCTCTCTCTCTCTCTCTCTCTCTCTCTCTCTCTCTCTCTCTCTCTCTCTCTCTCTCTCTCTCTCTCTCTCTCTCTCTCTCTCTCTCTCTTACATATGGTTAGATCTTTCACTGTTCTACTTGAAGATAGAGAATTTCGTTACAAACACTGTATTTTACCCTCTCCCCGTGTGAATGTCAAATATAATAATAATATCAAAATAATAATAATAATAATAATAATAATAATAATAATAATAATAATAATAATAATAATAATAAAAATATAATAATAATAATAATAATAATAATAATAATAATAATAATAATAATAATAATAATAATAATAATAATAATAATAATAATAATATTAATGATGATGATAATAATAATAATAATAATAATAATAATAATAATAATAATAATAATAATAATAATAATAATAATAATAATAATAATAATAATAATAATAATAATAATGTCTGCAATAACAACAACAATAATAATGTTGATTCAATATGAAAATAAACGTTAAATCCAATATGTCGTGAAATAAATGGTATGTATTTCATTCAAATAATCAAATTAGCAGTTTACTTTGGTTCCATATTGAAATTTTTCGCAATAGATGTAAAAATGAACTAATAAATTCAATATGCATATGCAATTAGCCTAATCCTGTACGTCTAGAGAGCTTAATCATGCATATCCAACGAGTTTAATGATGCATGTCCAATGAGCATGGTTGTGCATGTCCAATGATTTTCAAAAAGATAATAACAACTAATTTTAAACAGAGCTACTCAGGAATCGTTCCAAAGTTTAATGAAAAAATATATGTAATGTAACTATTTTCATTTGCAGATACCCATAAAAACACAAACTCAAAAGCAATTTTTTATTATAAATTTATTTTTTCATACAAAATCACGTATTAATACCAGCATGGAGACGTACCGTCTGAGGCAATTATTGATAAAAAGAAATACTGGCATAGAGTCAAGAGTATATAGCCACTGTTGCAGGAATATCACAATCCTACAGAATTGCTACCTAGAATGAATCTTCCTTTTTGTACCAAATGTATAATGACATTTATTAGTAAATGAATCGTGTGTGGATGAAACTGGAATGGTATGCATAACAAACATATCTTCCACAGTGGCAAACAATTCTCTTTCAGCAAAAATGCCAAACTACATCTGGAAAAAGTTATTCCCAGAACTGGAGTGCATTCTTCCATTGAACAAAGGAAGTCATAAACCCATCCCCATCTTTTGCTCTCGCACCTCATTTTGAGAAAGGAACCGGGACTAATTCGTCTAGCACTAACAGAGAATATTAAACCTTTCCTCACCCCGTGTCAGATGGAAAGATCCAAGCACGCTGTATTTGTTTTTCAAATGCAGTTGACTTGTATGCATTAGGATCTCATTTTCCAGATGGACTGTTTGAATTCAGGCAAAACCTGTCTATCAGCAGGTCTCATGAACAAAAAATAAAAAATTACATCATTAAGGAATGGGTCCTCATCGCAAATATACACTTTTGCAAAAGGAACCAGACATATTTGTATTTTGATATCTTTGATTCCACAAATATAACGTCCGCGGCCCTTAATTAAACGTCGACACAGATATCAGCAATGTTTCAATTCACTACATGACTACTTAAGGGAAAGCTTCATTGCGAGTAAATGAAGACGTTTCGCGTGTACTTTATATACAGTGGAAAAAAACATGGCAATATTCAAAATCCATTTAGTGGTATAGATTTATAATATAGCAGAAATGTATGATTTTGTCTTTGCGCTAGATTTCTAAAGTTCTGAATTTACAGATCTGGCATGAAAGTGTTGGTAATTTTATATCACATATTATTCATGTCAGAAATGTGGCAATTTACTTATTGTAATGAGTCCCACCCATGTCTTTCTTCGAATGGCACTTGTGCTTAAAAAATCTTGCTTCAGAGTTTAGGCAGTATAAATGAGGCATGCTTACACTTTGACATCACAAGCAATGCCTTGACTGCTTTACACATTTTTCTAATTTATCTGTGACGGGTAAACATATTTACTTTGCATGCTATCAAAACTATTCTTCAAACCCTGCATAGATGTGAAACAAATGTGCGATGAAATATTATTCAGTATGTTCTATTAAAATTATGAATGCAGTATGCTCTATTATATTTATGTATCTACGTGATTCACATAATCATTCCTTCTTTTTGAGTCAACATGCCAGGAGAAATCTGATTTAATTTAGTGCGACAAAAATGTTGCTGTAATGAAGACTAATCCTTGAACTGTAATTCCACCTTTGTACCAGGAACGTGGTTCCATTATAAGATTTTCGAATGGAATGCAATAGTTTATGAAGTTAAAGAGTACTAGATTTTCACAGACATAATTACCACATTTTGACCTGTATCCATGGTAAATTCACTTACATTGAAATATTGCAGACTTTAGCTTGTAAGCAAAAGAAAAATGAAACATTTGTTTTACACATAATAAGAATTTAATCATCGAAACTTGAAACTGACAGTTGCAAAATGCCAATTGTTTAGAACATTTTTTCTTTACACTGGAAGTTTAAATTAATATAAATGTCATTTTTTGTGAGTTACTGTAGAAAAAAGTGGGTAGGAAATCAAGCATCAATGTACACAGGAAACAACAGTTGCATACAGAATTGCCTATATGAGCATAATTTTATTTTTATCATCGATGGGATAAACCCTTTAGGGGTGATAGCATAATTTTATTTTTATCATCGATGGGATAAACCCTTTAGGGGTGATAGCATAATTTTATTTTTATCATCGATGGGATAAACCCTTTAGGGGTGATAGCATAATTTTATTTTTATCATCGATGGGATAAACCCTTTAGGGGTGATATTGTTTCCTATCGCAATCTCACCCCCTCCCCCGAAAACAATTTGTCAAGAAAAGTGCCCAAATATTTATTTCTCAAATTATCTACACTTTATATCAAATGAAATAAAGAAGATTATAGAGTTTAAAATTTCCAAAAAGACTTTAAATAAGGCCCGATCCAACCGAACGAGTTCACCTACTAGAAACGGTTCATATAACGATATGTTACAATGGTACAATATGGTACAATTTTGGATTATGTTACAGACACGTGGGTTAAGCTGAATGAGTGTTCACATCGAACAGGAAAGTTATTGGAACTTGTTATTTTGATGACTTGTCCTACTTGATGACTCACTGATGATTTGTCCTAATCGATGACTTGTCTTATTTGATGACTTGTCGTATTGAAGACAATATTGCGTGGAATATACTTACATCAAGATTATTCAACTTGTCAGCGAAGCATTTTGTAGTCATGAGCTTTGGTCTTTTTATCATGCCAATGTGATAGACATTTTATTATCAATTGCTTTGTAATTTGTTAAGCGACTTATGTCTTAACTGAAATTTAAATAAATAAATGTTATTTCATTTGGTAACAATGTCATTAGCTCTTGTGATATTAAGGTCATCTTGAACGAGCGTGCCTTGCGATACGATGGTTACAGTTTACATAGTGCACATTTAATCATCGAAGTTAGTTTTCTTCCCTTTTTATTAAAGACTACTGCATAATCCGGCTTCCTGTACTAAGGAAATAATGCTGTTAGAACTGAGGCTATATAGATACGGAGATACGAATTTACATACACCCAATTTGATACGAGATAACGTACACCCAATCTGATACGAGATGACATACCCCAATCTGATACGAGATAACATACAACCAATCTGATACGAGATAACATACAACCAATCTGATACGAGATAACATACAAGCAATTTTATTAAAATCATAGCACCGCAGTTATGGTGGCGCTCTACAGTTTTGTATTTAGCATAGGATGTTAATTTTAAAGAAAACGAATTTCCCCGGGTTTCCTCACTAGTTATACTGGCTATTTAAAAAACACTTTATATATCTTAGGTATTGTTCAAAGAATCTTTAATTCTATTTATTTTGGTGTATGATTGATGGGTGTAATATGGGTTAGAGAGTATATAGCTTGGCCTTACTCTAGATGTGCACCTCTCAAAAATGTGTTAGCTCTACTTGCTCATTTTCACTTTTCGAACTTCAGAGGTAAATTGTAAAAGAAGGAGCCGATAACTTTTTTACATTTTATGTATTTGGTAACTCATTCATTGGATTTTTTGAAGCTAGTATTGTCTAGTTTGGCAAAATTCATTTTCCATATTTTAATAGCTGCCAAGAATAGTGTACTTTAGACAAATTCAGGTTGATTTTAGGGGCACAAAGGAGCAGTCATTTTAGTTAGCAGTGTGCTAAGATCATTTAAAATTTCCAAAAGTACAATATCCAAAGAAATTTCAGCCACGTTACATAAAAGTAACATATATGTATGCCAACATTCTCTCCACTGTGCATGTTTAAAATGCAAACAACTTCACCTTACATACATCACTTTCCCAAAAGTACATTATAACTGGTGAGTGCCACCTATACCTGACAATCTGACAGCGACAGCGTAGGGGTCATAACCAAAGTTATTATCTTAATCACTGAATTTATCAACCAATCAGATAGAGTCTTATATCGTTGCGTTTGGAGACTGAGCAGTGTAGATGAAGGAATCATAGTACTAATTTAGTTCCCATAGTAAAGTTATGCAAACACTGTGATAATAAAAATTCAATAACTTAAACTTTTTGAGTGTTCATGACCAAATCTATATTTATCAGTATAGATTAAACATGGAAGTCGGTTTCTGTGCGGAGGAAAGGATATGAACTGCGGCATTTTCTGGACCTGCATGCATTTGAAACATGTCTGAAACATGTGCTTTCAATTCCGCACCAAAGAGTCAGGACTATCAAAGAACTGAAATTCCATTAAAAAAATGTCTAATTTTATTTATTTCAGCTAGGATAAGGTCTCAAAAGAGTCTTTTTCAGCCAAACCCGCATATACTCTATTTAATGTTCACCCATTTCTAGACTGGTTCCCATTTTTCAATACAATTAGTACCGTGTGTCCTTAAGAGCATTAATGATTACCGAATGATCTGATTTGCTTTCAGATTTTTTGAAAGCTGCATTTCCATTGGCTTATTTAGTTCACCAGAACAATGTCCTTAAGCGGTCGTCGTCAGATCTTCACTTATGATAGCCGAGATCTGATTTTCATCAGATGGACATGTAGTATATATTCGCATAAATATCATGTCAAACTGCAAACAGCATATAATGCGCCGGCAGGTCTAGACCTATGCAGTTGGTAAGGACCAATAAGTAGAATGAACTTGTTTACTCTCATCTACTGGCGCATTATAAGACGGCAGTTTAGGATCTATGCTCTTTGCAGTTGAAACTGAATTTTACGCGAATATCTATGGTATTATTATAACGGCTTAGATTGGTCGCTGATTTTCGCTGCAGTTCATTTGGCTGATGTCTATCTTGAAAAATAAAGCCTCGAAACACCACGTTTTGACAACTCAAAGCTACTCTCGATACCATACCTATAACATGTCATCTTCTGCTTACAATTTTATACGTACATATCCAACAATGTTTTAAACGAATTATCAGAGACGAAGGCTAGACTAGCTAACCCTACTCACTCATACCCGTGGGGAAGAAATTAGTTTACTTTTTCATCCAAAAATACAGAATATGAAATGTCTTTTCGCGATTTGAGCATTACAATATGCATATTGAGGATGTTAAGCGAATGACGTCACAGGAGTGCGTAAACTTATCTATCTCATGTTTAAAACAATTTTACTGGAGGGAGGGGGATGAGGTCTCCTGTTAGCAATCTGTGAGGCAAGAAACACCATAGCAACCAATATCACACATAGGCATTGCTTTGAAAAATCACTCTGGATTAAGGATCCAGTCCAAACTACAGGTGTTTCTTATTACATAAATCTTCGGAGTCGATTTCTCACTGCGTTAACGTGGGTGGAGGTTGGCAGTTAAAATAGTCTACATGTCGAAACAGAATTGAGATAAACTCAAGGAAGGCCACACATTGTCTCAACATGTGTTCTTGTTTAAAGCACTTAACTGACGCAGCTGACATTTTAAATTTGCCAATGATCTGTTTATAAATATGTGTCCATGACAATATTTACGTATAGGCTGAAAAAGCAAACGCTGCCATTTAGTGAAAGTGCAAACATACCAAACAATCTGCTGCGGAGAGCAATGATAAGTATATAATTACTCTGCCGGAATCATTGATTAAAAACAAATCAGTTACTAGGATATAGAATTTACCAATTTTAGTCCCTTTTTAACCCTGACAATTTTGAACATTCTAGGCTCTATATGAATATTCAAGTATTTTTAAAAATTTAAATAACCATTTGAAAGTATCAATTTGAATTTCTTTGAATAATTTGAAACCTCTGCTCATTAAAGTTTTTAATAAATTATAAATAATTCAACAAATTTAATGCATTTCAAATCTAATGTGAACGTTTTGCTATACCCTCTCACGAATTAAAGACCGTTTCGGTTGCCTAAGTGGTTAGAGCGTCCGCCTCGGAATCGGTAGGTCTCAGGTTCGAACCCTAGACTTACGAAAATGGAACTAACAGCTGCTTTGCTCTTGCCTCTGCATTAAGTCTTAGAACTGGTATACCTGGTGTCAGGATAATGTAACTGGGTGGAACATCATGTTTCATGTCTGCGGCATGATGCCTCAGAGCTAGATATCATAATAAACTGTCACACTGCAGACATCGTAGCGATATGACTGAATTGTTTAAACTACGTTAAAAGTCCCAATCACACACACACACACACACACACACACACACACACACACGAATTACAAGTAACAACGTTTTGAAAACCTAATATAATCTCGATTGGGATGTTAGCTATAATTTTAACATTAAGTATTTCCATGATATCAGCACATTGCAAAATACTGACATGTACCAGAAAAGAACTAAATACCGATATGTACAAGAAAACCCACTAAATACCGACATGTACCAGAAAAGAACTAAATACCGATATGTACCAAAAAAACACTAAATACCGACATGTACCAGAAAAGAACTAAATACCGATATGTACCAAAAAACACTAAATACCGACATGTAACAGAAAAGCACTAAATACCGACATGTACCAGAAAAGCACTAAATACCGATATGTACCAAAAGAACACTAAATACCGACATGTACCAGTAAAGCACTAAATACCGATATGTACCAAAAGAACACTACATACCGACATGTACCAGAAAAGCACTAAATACCGATATGTACCAAAAGAACACTAAATACCGACATGTACCAGAAAAGCACTAAATACCGATATGTACCAAAAGAACACTAAATACCGACATGTACCAGAAAAGCACTAAATACCGATATGTACCAAAAGAACACTAAATACCGACATTTACCAGAAAAGTACTAAATACTGATATGCACTAGCTGGTGCTGTTCTTGTACATATCGGTATTTAGGTGGCGCTCTTCAGTTTCGTATTTTGCATAGAGTTAGAATTTTATACAGAAAGAATTTTTCCAGGCATCATTACTGGATATACTGGCCATTTAAAAAAGATTTTGTACATCTTAAAAATTGTTCAAAGAACCTTTAATTCCCTTTTTTGTATATGATTGATGGCTATATTATGGATTATAGAATATACAGCTTGGCCTTACTCCAGATGTGCATCTTTCAAAAACTTTTAGCTCCGCTTGATCATTTCCACTTCTTGGACTTCAGAAGTAAATTGTAAAAAAAAAAACGATAGCTTTTTTTGCATGTTATATAAGCAGTAATTTATCCATTCCACATTCAGAAACTGGTATTGTCTAGATGGGCAAAATTCATTTTCCCATTTGAATAGGTGCTAAATATAGTGCTCTTTTAGGCTAATTCCGGCTGATTCTATTAGCATAAGTGAGCAGCCGGTTTAGTGACCATTGTGCTCAGATCATGTACAATTTCTATAAGTACATTATCCAAATAAATGTCAGCCACATTCCATCAAAGTAGCATAGAGGTATCGCAACATTCTCTCCACATGTTTCAAATGCAAACAACTTCACCTTACATACGTCACTCTCTCAAAAGTACATAATAACTGGTGAGCGCACCTTAGTGCTGTCCTAGTACATATCGACATCTAGTGTTTTTTGGTGCATATCGGTATTTTATACTGTTCTAGCATATATCGGTATTTAGTACTGTGCTGGTATATATTAGTATTTGGCACTAATCTGGTACTTATCGGTATTTAGTGCTGTCCTAGTTTATATAGGTATTTAGTGCTCTTTTGGTACATATCGATATTTAGTGCTTTTCTGGTTCATATCGGTATTAGTTCTGTACTGGTAAAAATCGATGTTTAGTAATGTGCTGGTACATATAGGTATTTAGTGTTGTGCTGGTACATGTCAGTATGTAGTGCTTTGCTGGTATATATCGGTATGTAGGACTGTCCTGGTACATATGGTACATATCGGTATTTAAAACTGTGCTGGTACATATCGGTATTTAGTGCTTTGCTGGTACATATCCATATTTTGTGCTTTTTTATACATGTCTGTATTTAGTGTTCTATTGGTACCTATCGGTTTTTAGTGCTTTTTTTGTTCATATCGATATTTAGTGCTGTTCTGGTAAAAATCGATATTTAGTAATGTGCTGGTACAAATCGGTATTTAGTGCTTTGCTGGTACATATCGGTATTTAGTGCTTTGCTGGTACATATCTATACTTAGTGCTTTTTTGCACATGTCGGTATTTATTGGTATTTAGTGCAGTCCTGGAACATATCGGTATTTAGGACTGTGCTGGTACATATCGGTATTTAGTGTTTTGCTGTGGTACATATCCATATTTAGTGCTTTTTTGTACATGTCGGTATTTAGTGTTATATTTGTACCTATCGGTTTTTAGTGCTTTTCTGGTTCATATCGATATTTAGTGCTGTTCTGGTAAAAATCGATATTTAGTAATGTGCTGGTACAAATCGGTATTTAGTGCTTTGCTGGTACATATCGGTATTTAGTGCTTTGCTGGTACATATCCATACTTAGTGCTTTTTTGCACATGTCGGTATTTATTGGTATTTAGTGCAATCCTGGAACATATCGGTATTTAAGACTGTGCTGGTACATATCGGTATTTAGTGTTTTGCTGTGGTACATATCCATATTTAGTGCTTTTTTGTACATGTCGGTATTTAGTGTTATATTTGTACCTATCGGTTTTTAGTGCTTTTCTGGTTCATATCGATATTTAGTGCTGTTCTGGTAAAAATCGATATTTAGTAATGTGCTGGTACAAATCGGTATTTAGTGCTTTGCTGGTACATATCCATACTTAGTGCTTTTTTGCAAATGTCGGTATTTAGTGTTCTATTGGTACATATCGGTTTTTAGTGCTTTTCTGGTATATATCGGTATTTATGACTGGTGGTACATATCGGTATTTAGTGATTTTCTGGTACATATCGGTATTTAGTAATATGCTGGTACATATCGGTATTTAATATTTTGCCGGGTACATTATTTTATTTATGAAAATAGATTCACTTCTGTCTAGTGATTGTGTTCATTTATGTCAGGCACTGTATTGGAACTGCATATGGGCCAGTCACTGTCTGGAACTGTAATGGACCAGGCAACGTCTTGGAACAGCATATGGACCAGGTACGGTCTTGGAATGGCAATTGGGCCAAACACTGTCTTGGAACTGTAGAAGGGCCAATCACTGTCTTGGAACTGCAGATGAATCAGGCGCTGTCTTGAAACTGAAGATGGGGTGTATTTTGAATTGCGACCAAACGAGTTTGATCTAACCATGGTTTTATAGATGTTAATGAACAAAAATAGTTTTATTCATAATTAACAGAAACATTTTTTCCAATGTTATTGTTTGATTTTATTATTATTATTATTATTATTATTATTATTATTATTATTATTATTATTATTATTATTATTATTATTATTATTTTAACCCATACTTTAAAAAAAATTCATTATGTTACTTAAAATTGTAAAATGTCTTTTCAGCAATATGATTAAATTTTGGGTTCATAACAAATTCGTCATTTATTTTAATCCAGATAATGGAGTTTTTTTTTTTATTAGAAATCACTTTTTTATTGCGGTGATAGCGTAGGTCTCCGTACCGAGTATGAAGTTGATGCTTTTTATCTTAGAATTAGCTAGTTCTTGCCCTTTAAAAAGATGGTATCCAAATCAAACACGTTAAGGTTTTATTTCGAGAAGACTGATATAGATCAAAGTCAATAGAAACTTGTAAAGTCTTAGATTAGAATCTGCCCTTGGTGCATAGCTAAGATCCTCGAAGATGAATGTCGGTGTTGGTACCATGGTCAGACCAAAGTGTTACCATTGGGTCTAATCTGGAAAAAGATAAATTACCAGAGATATAAGAAGTTAGGATAAGTTCACTTGAATGAAATACAATTTATTAATATTGCAAATAAGAAATATAATTTATGAATATTAGCTAATGTAATTTAATTAAATGTTTTTCATAATTTTGAAATTGATGTCATGGTACAACTTTATGTCATGATACAAAATTATCATCAAATTACATTTACAGTTATCGAACTGTGGAAAATATTAGACACTCCAACAAAGTTACAAAATAACACATACTACAAGTACTACCAAATAGAAAATAGTCTTATTTATACATATAGGAGATATCAAATAATGTGCAGGCAACATAGCAAATGAAGCTCAGTTCCTATATTTTACCCAAATAAATAGGATGTTTTTGATCAATAGAAATTATCCTTCTACATCAAAATAATTTGGACACATTACGTCACATGACTAAAGCACTTATAACATATTTAAACAATTATTGTATCACACAATGGGGCTAATTTTTTTTTTTAAAAAAATTGTTATTCCTGCGTACGTCAATGTCTAATATCTGTAAGGACTAAATATCATGTAAATTATTTTGCTGTCTGTGGCATTTGTTACAAATTAAACGATCATTGTTTTCCAAACTGCTAACTTTTTACGAAGTTATAAGCATGCATTAAGGTCATCCTAGCGCATTAAAATATATTAATGAATTTGAATAAAAATCCGAATTTACCACTTCTGTAAATGCTGCTTGGAATCATGGAGTCTCGAATGACTGCATCACTATATTCTCTTCCGCAGTCACTCATGAAACCTACAATATCCGGACCCTCTTGTCCGGACCAACTGTGTAGACCATACATATGAATAAATTCTCGGATTAATTAGGATTATTCGTGAAAACCTTCCTTTAATATTTAAAATGTGTTACCATGGAAATTGTATTTGGATAGATTGTAGGTAGTTCATTGACAAATTATATCCACTCTTTATGACGTACAAGTACACTTCATAAATAAGCTTATTCTATTCTTCATAAGGAGTAATAAATTAAAATATCATCATAAAGAATTTTGGATTACTCTTTTTATCTTCAAAATCTGAACAAAATCTGAGTACAAAACTTTCCTTCTGATTTGAAATTTGAGCAAGTTAATCATCCACAAAATAAAGCATTCTGACCAATGGTCACAGTGTTTTATGTGAGGCTTTAGACGTTTGAATCTAGTACGCAAATTTTGTCCTCATATCACTAATCATAATGTTTAATTTCCTATCAAATTGTTCTCCACGTGTCCAGAAAGTTACACTACTGAATATCCGTCCATGAAATGATCCGGTTCCAGTAATTACAATACGACATACATCGGGTCTTTTCATCGACTCTTCTGCCATGTAATCGTCCTTTCTCTTTAACTGCAATGACGGGGGTGGATGGGTTACTGTGCGATGACAGATAAATTTGTGAGGAGCAGTAGATACATTCTCAAAGGTCATCTCACCTCTGTCTGCATTGGTTCGAGTCTAAGATTCGGCGAATGTAGATATGTGAGAAAGCTTGCCAGTAGCTTCTCGAGGGTCGGTGGTTCTTTCTGCGGATTTCCTGGTTTATTCTTCCACCATTAATACTGGCCGCCATGTATAGCCTATCGTGTGCTGAAAAATGGCGTTAAGCCCCAGAACAACATCAAAGGTCAATGCGTCCAGAGTAGTGAAATCCAATCGGAGGGTTCATGACGTCACCAATAGTTTCCATAGCAATGAATAATTTGATTTTCTTCCAATTGCAAATATTGACATAAAATCAAAGTATGACAAATCACAACAATGTAATATAATACAGTTTACCATGAGCTGGTTTTAAACTTTTTGTCATTAAGTCTCCTTGTGAATTGTTCCATCTGAATCACCTTTCCATTGGAACTACCTGTATAATGGGAACTATCCCAATAATGGCGTCACACAACAACATCTTTTGATACAGCTTCATGGCAATCACTTCCATTTGATTTGCAGTCACCATGGACATCAGAGTCGTTTTGTAGGAGCATTATTTTATTTGGAAGCTTCGCCTCCTCGAATAGGTAACCAGGTGTATTTAAATTTCTTTTGAATGAAAATGGGATTATTTCTTGCCGTATCCTAACAGAATCTCCTGAAATGAGAAATGATACGCGCTGAATCAATGGCACAAAATAAAATAAGAAACTAAGAATTACATTTTAACCGTCTTTTTCTTGATCATACCTCGAATTTCAATAAAATAAAACCTATTTTACTTGCACTCCCAAAGGAACGCCGACAAGATTCGGATTAAAGGGCATGTAAGTTTGTCTGATCATAGCAAACAAGCACATGTTGAAAGCACACATTTCATTCGAATAAGCTGTCAATCTGGATCAATCGGTTTGGATAAAGAAGGTTCTACTGTACTCAGTTACATGTGGCAGCTGCCTATATGCGGTGCGACTGGAAGACAATGATTTAAAACTGTAATCAAGTGAAAGACGGACAAAAAACTTACAAAACTAGGATGTAAAAAAATTTAATAATTATATTTTATATACCATGTTTTAACGTATGGCATAATTTACGACAAAATTTCCAAACCAGTATTATTCTAAAAGTTTTTTTAGCCATTAATTAACCACGTGTTAACTTTAGTCTTGGATGCACTGTGTTGAGGTGTGTTTATCAAGCCCTTCTGGAACAGGCATGAAGATGTACTTCACATTTCTATTCACTAGCTCTTTATATATTTTTTAAAAGAAAATCAATAAATATTACCCAAAATTCAGCAATTTCGCGTGGGTCGGAATAAATGTATACTACAGCACTTTCAGGGCCTCATGAACAACTTTACCCCAAAATTTAAATTCAGAAATCAACCGAGAGTGGGCGCATGAAGGTATATTTCCAATGATTATTCGAAAAGTAATTTGAATCAATATAATAGTACTGTAAAATTGCTCATGTACTGGACTCAATAATTTTTAAATATTAATTTTAAAATGTGGAAGGCGTATGTTTTAAAAACTGCGTCTATGAAGTTGTTGTAAGTACCTCTACACTTGTCTCTGGGAGATGAAACGGTTGAAAAGCTGTGTAGGTGAATATCCTCGTCACTTCCGCCACGACCACTGTCATTGGTCCCTGTGTCTGCTGATGTCTCACTGTGGTTGTCATCTGTTTTCTTGATGGGAGTCAGGTACAGGGCCGGCTGAAAATAGAATTTGAATCGTTTCATTAAAGCTTTATAAAGATGATCCAGCAGAAAATAATGATACGTTTTGGGAGAATAAGGTTGTTGTTGTTGCTGTTGTTGTAGGATTTAACGCCATTTTCAGCACAAGATAGGCTATACATGGTGGCTAGTATTAATGGTGGAGGAAGAACCCTGGAAAACCCAGGGAAGAACCACCGACCCACGAAAAGCTACTGGCATGCTTTCTCACTTATCGAAGTTAGCCGAGTCTGGACTCGAACAACGTGGATAAGTGAGAAAGCATGCCAGTAGTTTAATAAAGAGTGATCCAGCAGAAAATAATTATACGTTTTGGGAGAGTAAAGTATAGTGTTATATAAATCTAAACATTGTACTTCAAGATAATGACCGTTTGTAAACAGAATGTTTACATGACAAACTTTTCTCGATAACTGCAAGTTTTAATAACATGCTGAGAACTCATTAACATTCTAGATTAAGACTTGTTTATGTATCAAGAGTTCAAGGTCAGTCTTGTCATTTATGAAAGAGTTAAAGGTCAATCTTGTAATTTGTAAAAGAGTTCAAGGTCAAACTTGTTTACAGTTGGACTGTTTTACTCCACTACAAACTATAAAGACTACTGGTATCTCTACAAGAATAACGACTACAGGTATTTCTACAAAGTATAACGACTACTGGTATGTTTACAAGTATACTGACTACTGGTAAGTCTACAAACTATAAAAACTACTAATGTGTCTACAATGTATAAGGACTATTAATAAGTCTACAAAGTATAACGACTAATAATGTCTACACAGAATAACAACTAGTAATATGTCTACAAAATATAAAGATTATTAATATGTCTACATAGTATATCGACTACTAATATGTCTACACAGTATAACGAGTACTAATGTCTACACAATATAGCGACTACTAATATGTCTGCACAGTATAACGACCACTAATATGTGTACACAGTATAACGACTACTAATATGTCTGCACAGTATAACGACTACTAATATGTATACACAGTATATAACGACTACTAATATGTCTACACAGTATAACGAGTACTAATGTCTACACAGTATAACGACTACTAATATGTCCGCACAGTATAACGACTACTAATGTCTACATATTATAACGAGTACTTATGTCTACACAGTATAATGACTATGTCTGCACAGTATAACGACCACTAATATGTCTACACAGTATAACGACTACAAATATGTCTAAACAATACAACGACTACTAATATGTCTGCAAAGTATTTTAGTTAGTTACTATTTTGTTTACTTAATTATTTAATTATTCTTGCTGTACGATATACATCTCTCTCTCTCTCTCTCTCTCTCTCTCTCTCTCTCTCTCTCTCTCTCTCTCTCTCTCTCTCTCTCTCTCTCTCTCTCTCTCATGCCACTCAGCAAAATTTTCTGATCATATTAACAATTGTTACGGACCCAAATTTATGGTATGTCGAACACAAATATTTTTTTTTAGGAAACTCAATTATACAGCAAATAAAGATAGCTGTCAACATTACTACAAAATAATAAAACTGGAAAATAAGTACTTTACTTTCAGGGTGCCCCTCCCCAACTTCTTACGTACTCCGCTTTTGTGGGTGTCCCCCACCCCCGGTCACTTAAGATCTCACTTAATCAAATAATTCTGAAAATATTTTTTTGTGACAAATTGAACAGCGAAAGTTGCTTTGCTGTAATTTTATCTTCTATACTGCAGAATTCAAAGTCAGTTATTTTTTTGCCAGATGTCAGTTAATGAATGTGTACAAACAATCCCGCAGCGTTCGCAATCTGTGCATATAGAAAATTTCTCTTTTTTCTAATGGTTCATAAAATATAACAGAAAACAAAGAAACTGAAAATCGTACAATAATAAAGTTACTAGTCGGATACCCATCCACCTCGACCCTGGCCCCACCTTCATTGCTTCTATGCATCATGTTAAAAGCTAAACACAAGTCAGATATATATTAACTCTTAATAAAATTGTATTTATGAAAACTGTCTAATAGTCCTTTTATCTCTCATTCCTAAGTAATTTAGGAAATATTGTTTAAAAGTATAGTTGGAAATGGTAAGTCATCACTTGCATAGGATAAATGTGCTGATCACTTGTATAGGACGAATGTGCTGGCTGACCAATATTTACATTTATTGGCTAGCTTGTTTTCAATTCATCATGCCTTCGTACTATGCAGCAAAGTTTTCGTGCTTTTCAGTGGAGAGTACAATCAGCACAAAGTTTTCATGCTTTTTCAGTGGAGAGTACAATCAGCACAAAGTTTTCATGCCTTGTCAGTGGAGAGTACAATTAGCACAAAGTTTTTATGCTTTTTCAGTTGAGGATACATGCAGCACAAAGTTTTTGAGCTTTTCAAAGCTGAGTACTATCAGGGCAATTGCATAGTTTTCGTAATTTTCAATGCAGAGTACGATCAGCATTTGCACCAAAATAAAAACGGAAAGACCAGAAAGATGATATAAGAACAAACCACACATTCTAAGCAATAATGGACACGAAACTATATACGATTTAAATTTTGGATACAATTATTTAGCTTCTTAATTGGGGAATGGAGTTCTTGTAAATCCGTAATGGGTTAATAGCTAAACCAAATTTACTGGTCAATCACAAATCCAATATGTGTGATATGTGAAAAATCTATGATTAGTTAATAACAAAAAGAAATATTAGTATCTAATGTGTGCACTTCCGATCTAACTTCAAACAGAGAGAAAGACACCCTTACTAAAGATTTAGATCTAAATGCTCACCAAAACTCACACATGTCACTAAATCTAAAACCGGCAAATCGGCTTTAAATCATGAATCATATTATTCAAACTGTTTAAGTGAATTTGATCAAACATGTCAGCCATATATGACTCACTGCAAACACAGCTCATTACAATCGTCTGATGGTACCTAGTTCATGGTGTAAATGTTCATGGTGTAAATTAAGTCATCTCTGTATTTACGGATTTTAAAATAATTGCAATCAGATTTATGACTCGGCGGTGAATATTTAATTAAATACCTAGAGTACATTTTTGTTTCAAGATCAGTTTTGAAAATAAATCATCACCAGAAGATTATAATTTTACAATAGAATAACTTATCAAGGGACATTTCCATTTTCTGTATAGTAGTTTTATTTTTAATTTTCATTCTCAAAAAAATTTATTAATGTACCGGTAAATTCACTTTTTTTCGTTGGCAAAGACCAATTTATTGATTTTGTCAAGTTGTTCCATTATCCAGAAAGCACCATGAAGTTTTAGATTCAGGTCCTAGGAAAAATGTATCGCATTTAACCATCACGAATTTCATTTCTTAATTATCCAGTTTCAACATTGAAACATTTTTTTTAGAGAAGTTGCTGTGTCGACCGATGAAAACCCCATGAACTTTCATATTTCATTCCTAGTTTGATGCCAATCTCTAATTTACATATCTCTTTCTTCTTCTATCCGATTGCATGTTTTTTCTAATAGACTACAGCATCTGTATGGTATCGAAGACCACATACAAGTCTCGTTGAAGCTATTGTATATAGCATCTGTCTGGGGACCACAATGTATAAAAGCCTTGTTGAAACTTTTGTTAATATCAACCGTTAGAGATCCCGTACCGTTTATAAGCCTTGTTTAAGATTTTGTTAATATCATCCGTTTTTGATCCCATCATGTACATAGGCCTTGTTTTAGTTAATGTTAATGTCATCGGTCTTATAACCCATCGTGTACACAGGCCTAGTTTTAGCCAATATTAATGTCATCAGTCTTGTAATCCATCATGTACACAGGCATTGTTTTAGCCAATGTTAATGTCATCGGTCTTAAAACCCATCGTGTACACAGGCCTAGTTTTAGCCAATATTAATGTCATCAGTCTTATAATCCATCATGTATATAGGCCTTGCTTTAGCTAATGTTAATGTCATCGGTCTTGTAACCCATCATTTATATAGGCCTTGATTTAGGTAATGTCATCGGTCTTGTAACCCACCATGTACACATGTCTTGTTTTAGCTAATGTTAATGTCATCGGTCTTGTAACACATCATGTATATAGGCCTTGTTTTAGGTAATGTTATCTATCGTGTTACTCATCATGTATATAGGCCTTGTTTAAAGTAACGTCGTCGGTGTTATAACCCATTATTTATAAAGGCCTTGTTTTAGGCAATTTCATCGGTCTTGTAACCCATCATATACACAGATCTTGTTTTAGCTAATGTTAATGTTATCGTTCTTGTAACCCAATTAATATATAGGCCTTGCTTTAGGTAATGTCATCGGTCTTGTAACTAGTGTTATATATATATATATATATATATATATATATATATATATATATATATATATATATATATATATATATATATATATATATATATATATATATATATATATATATATATATATATATATATATATATGCCTTGTTTAAGGTAAAGTCATCGGTCGTGTAACCAATCATGTACATAGGCCTTGTTTTAGGTAATGTCATCGGTCTTGTGTTCATCATGTACATAGGTTTTGTTGTAGCTATTGTTAAAAAAAAGTCTGACAATTTATTGTCTGATATCATGAAGCCGGATTTAATTCAAGTTTCGTAAATTTATTTATTGACCTGCAAAGTATTGGATTTATACAAAATTGTTTGAAGTCTGTCAGGTAAGATAAATCCATATAAATTTGTTTGAAATCTGCGATGTAAGATAAATCCATAAAAAAATTGTTTTATGTCTGCCATGTAAGATAAATCCGTTCAAAATTGTTTGAAGTCTGCCATGTACGATTAAGTAACCAGGATTATGTTTTAGCAAAAAGACAAAAGGGTTCCAAAAACCCACTTCAATAAGATGCAGACGTACTCCACATTCCAGTCATCTATTATTCAAGCAAATGAGTCACTATTTCGCTATCAACAGGGAGCGCTTGAGACCACTAGGTCACTCATATGTGAAGAAATAGCAAGAGATCATAACAACCCCATTCGAAGTAAATTTCTTTGCGATGTTTTTATAAGAAGACGGTTCAGTGGTTGGCAAAAGTACTCGATCTATAATTCACGAGACTTGGACATTTAACATTTTTATCTTTTGTTAACAAGACTCGCCCATAAGGGAAGATAACTCAGTAAATAACTTCTGGTAGAAACTGTGATTAGTATTGAAAGATTTGACCAATTTAAACTGATATAATCTTCTAAAAATGGAGACAATATAAATCCCATACATGGATATCTAAAACTAATAAAAGAAATCGGTAATTCATACACCCAGTTTAAGTATACATGACATACCGATCATTTCTGTCTGCTGTATTTCGATATGACAAAGTTTTAATTGTATTTACAGTCTCACTCTGGTTACATGCATTTGATTGAACGTATCATGTATGTAAGCTGATTTTGCATGATTCATGAAGAAAATTCGACCAGCATGTACCTTCTGTTTCATCTCACATTTTCCTTTGTCTCTCACCCTTTTCATTCTATAGACACGCTAAGCGGCAAAGTGAAAGATTAGGAAGAAGGGTATTATCAGATATTATAGGCACATGTCGCACACTTTTTAAGACGCCAAGACAACAAAAAAATCGTCCTGACAAGAAATCAACTCGAGCAATTTCAACTCTACATTATTTCAAATAATGTAAAAAGAGTCGTACATAAAGAACACTGAATTTACGCCGAGTATGCCACTGTCAGGACATATGCCAATCATTTCCATAGGAAATGATTTAGTTGTCTTTGATGAATAATTCCAATATTTTCAAGTGAAAACGTCACCACTATTATTTCTTGAAAACTATGACACAACATTTTTAAGATGAATCGATGAATTTATGGCTAGCTGAGTCAGCGATAGTAGTAATTAAATTATCGCTAGACTATGGCATAAATGCACCATCCTGAGATTATGCAAATCCTATACAATAATTATAGGCATGATCCGTTACATCTTAAGATTTGTCTTTTGAGAGAATAGGATCAATTACCACTGGGGTAAAGGCAGAAGAAATAAATCTGAGCAAGTTAATTTACATGTTTTAAATGGAGAAAACATTGTTCCTTGGTGATTGTAAGGACCAACACAAAACATCAGTTGTTCTGATAATGTGTCAGCCATTTTCAGTGAAATCGATCTTGTATTATTCAGTCAAAAAAAAAACATTAGCTGTCGATAATTGGCAAACAGCTTGAAAATGGGAAGGTCTTCTTCTATTGGGGTTTCATCGTGTCCAGATGTCGCCATAATCAACGATGACTGTTTTAACCTTGCTTCATTTGATGATTAATCCAATAAAAATGAAAATATTCACTCGCAAAAGTTATAGATTAAACATTATACTGACAGGTGTTACGGGTTATAATAAAAAGTTTACTTTCATTAACTAAATAAATTTTCTGGTCTGCTGAGAAGTTGAATCCAATAGTTAATTTTAATTGGTAACTTTGTAATTGCGGTATATGTTGTCCAAATATATGAATCACGCGTTGATTTCATTGATTCAGCCTTCACCCCAGTGGTAATTGGTCATATTCTGTGATACAGGCAAACAGCAGTGTCATAATCATCTGAGATATTCGTGGACACGCAGGTAGACACGCAGGTAGACACGCGGGATATCATCTATCGTGCATGATATATAAATTAACTTATTCGTGTCTTTTTCAAAAATAATTTTTAATATATGCACAATAAACTGGAGTTAACAAAACTGATTCGTCTGAGAAAAAAATGAAGGTGCTTTATGGAATTGAAAATGAATCAGTTTAAAACCAAGACTATGCTAACAACTTGTATACATTCATACTACATGTTTACAATTTTGTCAGAAACGGAAAACAAAAGACATGTAATAAATAATAAAAAGGCATATAAGAAATAATACCAAAGCAGAAAACAACATAAATATTTTACATACAACATGAAAAAATGCTTAAAGTAAACCTTATTTCAATGATTTTTTAAAAATGTTTTATTCCTCTTTAAATATCACTTAATGTGTTCGCTTTTGATAATAACCATTAAAAACCCCACTTAGTTCAAGAAAAGATTTAATGTTTCCAAAAAGAAACTTAGAAGTGAAAGTATAGTATTATAATAGCTTAGTGGGAAAGTGAACGAGGAGTGTTAGATCAATGAAAATTATTTTTATCTTTCTTGATTTATTTATGACAATCTTTTAAAACTTAATTTGTAAATTTCAAATACAACAAAAACAAATTATTATTTAAATAATTGAGTAGCACAAATTCTCTTAACCTAAAGGCTTTACATGTTCAGAGGAAGATTCGATGAATGTCGGAATGGTTACACACGGGATCTAATGATAGAATAAACAAATGAAAAGATCTGACCACAAAGTAGACCACACCCCAATAAATCTCCCATTATGTGCAATAAAAATGCTGTTTTATCGCCTTTAATTACTAGGTAGTGGACAGGCCGAGGTACAGCGGATAATATTTTATCCAGCATTCCGTCCACGAATGACACTCAGACAAAACAGACACAAACCTCCAAGTTTATTTATACACTATCCTGAGAGGATGGTCATACGAAACTCGACATTTAGAAATTATGGAGCTTGCAGGAGCTAAGGAGTGGGCTTCATTTGAATAATCTCTAAATATATAAATCAGAGGGTTCTTTTATCAGATACCCAAACATGAATGTTAAAGCTGAAGATACATGAATTATAGCATTCAAAACTATGGTCGAAATGTATTCCATCTGCTTTAGAAATGCAGACCAGTGCATAAAGAACAACAATGTCACTTTGCAGACAACTTGCATTGATAGTAGAAGAAAATTTATGTTTGACCCAGAGCAGGTGTAATTTTTGTCTAGTCCAGATAAATTATTAAGGAGGGATGGTGGCTGTTGATTACAGGGAGTGTGAAGCTCGTCTTGAAATATCGTTTGATTAGTATAGCAATGCGTCTCCCACGTCATAAAGCATTACATTTGTAATTATAACACAAAGCGATCAACAGAAACAATACGATGGTTCTCGTTATTAACTGCTCTGCGAGTCAGAAAGCAAGAAACTTGGATCAGAACAGACAATAGATGGATTGAAAGCGCTGGAGATATTCCCAGTCAAAGATTGGTTTTAACATGGAGTACTGTCCTCAGTTACACCAATATTAGGCTTCCAGTCACAATTTCATAATACTTGTTTGTGATTTTGACATGCAAAATAAAGCGTATCTCAAACAAAATTAGAATGTTTTATGGTGGTTGGAGAATAAATTGTAAAATGGGAATTATTAAGGTGGGTGGGGAAGTAAGATGTGAAATATTGGTCTATGTTAAGGTAGATGGTTTTGTGATCTGAAGAACTGAAATGTAATAAGGTGGTTTGTGACACCCACCGAGAAGAATTGAAACGATGGGGGTGGGGGAGTAAACTGTGACGTTTTAGTCTATATTGATGGGGTGGGATAGTAAACTGTGACGTATTAGAGTGTATCATGATGGGGTGGGATAGAAAACTGTGACGTATTGGAGAGTGTATCATGATGAGGTGGGGTAGTAAACTGTGACGTATTAGAATGTATCATGATGGGGTGGGGTAGTAAACTGTGACGTATTAAAGTGTATTATGATTGGGTGGGATAGTAAACTGTGACGCATTAGTGTGTATCATGATGGGGTGGGATAGTAAACTGTGACGCATTAGATTGTATCATGATGGGGTGGGATAGTAAACTGTGACGCATTAGAGTGTATCATGATGGGGTGGGATAGTAAACTGACGTATTAGAGTGTATCATGATGGGGTGGGATAGTAAACTGTGACGCATTAGAGTGTATCATGATGGGGTGAGATAGTAAACTGTGACGCATTAGAGAGTATCGTGATGGGGTGGGATAGTAAACTGTGACGCATTAGAGTGTATCATGATGGGGTGGAGTAGTAAACTGTGACGTATTAGTATGAGTGTATCATGATGGGGTGGGGTAGTAAACTGTGACGTATTAGAGTGTATCATGATGGGGTGGGGGAGTAACATTTGACGTCATCTATTATCTTAAGGAGGGTTGAGAGCAAATTGTTAGGTATTTATAATTATATAGTACTTATGCAAGATGTCTCTGGACACAAGCAGCATAAGGAGGGTCAAAGGCACATATTTCCTGTCAGATTGTCAGTGAAAAATGAACATTTACAAAAGCAGTGAAGACTGTCAGCGAGAAAGTTCCACTGACTGAAAGACTGAAGATTTTCAGTGAAAAGAGACATTAACCGAAGCAGTGAAGGCTGTCAGTGATAAAAGTAGATATAATGAAAGAATGAAGATTGTCAGTGACAAAAGGGACATTGACGAACACAATGAAGATTGTCAATGAAAAGAGGAACATTGGAAGAATGAAGATTGTCAGTGACAAAAGGGACATTGACGAACAGAATGAAGATTGTCAGTGAAAAAAGGGACATTGACGAACAGAATGAAGATTGTCAATGAAAAGAGGAACATTGGAAGAATGAAGATTTTCAGTGACAGAAGGGACATTGACGAACAGAATGAAGATTGTCAGTGACAAAAGGGACATTGACGAACAGAATGAAGATTATCAATGACAAAAGGGAGATTGACGAACAGAATGAAGATTGTCAATGAAAAGAGGAATATTGGAAGAATGAAGATTTTCAGTGACAAATGGGACATTGACGAACAGAATGAAGATTGTCAATGAAAAGAGGAACATTGGAAGAATGAAGATTTTCAGCGACAAAAGGGACATTGACGAACAGAATGAAGATTGTCAGTGACAAAAGGGACAGTGACGAACAGAATGAAGATTGTCAATGAAAAGAGGAACATTGGAAGAATGAAGATTTTCAGTGACAAAAGGGACATTGACGAACAGAATGAAGATTGTCAATGACAAAAGGGACATTGACGAACAGAATGAAGATTGTCAATGACAAAAGGGACATTGACGAACAGAATGAAGATTGTCAATGAAAAGAGGAACATTGGAAGAATGAAGATTGTCAGTGACAAAAGGGACATTGACGAACAGAAAGAAGATTGTCAATTAAAAGAGGAACTTTGGAAGAATGAAGATTTTCAGTGACAAAAGGGACATTGACGAACAGAATGAAGATTGTCAGTGACAAAGGGACATTGACGAACAGAATGAATATTGTCAGTGACAAAAGGGACATTGACGAACAGAATGAAGATTGTCAATGAAAAGAGGAACATTGGAAGAATGAAGATTGTCAGTGACAAAAGGGACATTGACGAACAGAATGAAGATTGTCAATGAAAAGAGGAACATTGGAAGAATGAATATTTTCTGTAAAAAAAGGGACAGTGACTGAAAAAGTGATGACAGTCGGCGAAAAAATGGACATCGAATTAAAGAATGCATGTCATCTATAAAGGAACATTGAAAGAATGAAGATTGTTAGTGAAAGAAAGGGATATAGACTGAAGGAATGAAGAGTGTCAGTGCCAAAATGACATTTAAAAAATGAAGATTGTCCGTAAAAGGGACATTCCCTGAAAGAATTAAGATCGTCGTTTAAAAAAAAGGCACACTGACTGAAAAATTGAAGTCTGTCTGTGAGAAAAGACATTGACTGAAAGAATAAAGACTGTCAGTGAAAAAAGGGATTTCGACCGAAAGAATGAAAAGTGTTAGTGAAAAATGGACATTGACTGATAGAATGAAAATTGTCAGTGAAAATGGATATTGCCTAAAGGAATGAAGATTTAAATGTAAAGATGGAGATGAAATGGAATAATGAAGATTGGCACTAACAAAATGGACGTTTTTGAAGGAGGACAAAAACCCAATACCATGAAGTGGTAACAACGGAGGGCATTGCAATATATATTACGTTTCTTCTTTTTTTTAAAAGAAATATTTAAAGGTCAAGTGTCAGTAGAAAGGGGTGGGTAAATTCTTTAATTATTAGACTGCGTTGATATTAATCAGTGCATGTCCCTGCAAATGGGAATCCATTGAATTTTATTGATTTTTGTAGCAGATTATTCTGTTGTTATTATCAGTTTCTTCTCTTTATTATGTCGATATTCAACCTGGTTGAGTTTGTTTATTTATATTGTACTGTGATTATATATACGAATACTGGTATTGTAATTAGCGAGGTCAAAAGGTTGATGGCTGCCCATCAAGGCAACTTGAACATCAGTCCATTTTCATTTGTCCATTATAATGGTCACTCCACTTGTGTAGTTTTACTACGACCATCGTAAATCGGACCTTTAAGTTCCTGTTCGAAAGTTACATTGACGGACTCAATGGCAAAAATACAGCAATTATTGCCATTACAACATTATAATGGCCTGAACAACTGTGGGAAGACTGGTTTTGTGTTGTGTAAAGTCCAACTGGAAATACAATTATGTAAGTGAAATTTGTGTTGTCAGGAGAAGTAGCAACACATTCGGGTGTCTGAATAAGATGGATAATGCTATCAGACGCTCTATCTACGCTCTCTTTCCACACGGAGACTGGCCGTCAATACGTACCAAAGAGTATTCATTTATTTAATTCCAGGATTAGTGGTATTTCATTAAATTTTTGTCTTTTTGAAGACTCAAAAGATTGAAATATTGCGCTTAAAGTTATGGATACACACTGAAAGTTAGAAATACGCATAGTTCGAATTATAACTTTCTTTACCCGTATAATTCCTTCAAAATTACCGTCCACCTTCTTCTAATTATGAATTCAACGTGTAATTATATATT
>JAEAOA010000097.1:340000-450000 GCA_016746295.1 Potamilus streckersoni | reverse complement strand
ACACGAGTATACATTATTTGTTTACAAAGTAGTTCGTAATATATTGTTAAGCACGTGTCTAGCTCGTAAGTATAGTATGAAGGTGTGCAATATCGGGAAGTACTGAATGATTCTGACGATGTAAAGTTAACGAAGAAATAAAATAAGCATATAAGAATATATGATCTAGAATAGACAGCGTTGCATATCATAACAGAATAGGGTCTACACGACAATGCCATTGACATATTAAACCTGTGCTAAATGGAACCCTCAAACGTATATTAGACAGCACAATGTAACAAGACTTTTGATATTCTTTCGTTACATAAAGACATCTTTTAAGTATCTGTACGCGTTATTTTCAAGAATATTTTGCTAAATTTAACAAAAGAGTCAAACATAGTATAAAATTAAGAATACATTAGCACCTGATAAAAATGACTAACTAAGAATAAATTAGGCATGTCTTAAAACTGACCAATAAGGAGTAAATTATGCATGTACTAAAACTAAAAGAGTACATTAAACATGTGCTAAAACTGACCAACTAAGAGTAACTTAAGCATGTGCTAAAACTGACCAACTAAGAGTAACTTAAGCATGTGCTAAATATGACAAATTAAGAGTAATTAAGCATGTGTTAAAACTGACCTACTAAGAGTAAATTAAGCATGTGCTAAAACCGACCAAATAAGAGTAATTAAGCATGTATTAAAACTGACCAAGAGTAATTAAGCATGTTTTAAAAACTGACCAAGTAAGAGTAATTAAACAAGTGTTAAAACTGACCGACTAAGAGTAATTAAGCATGTGCTAAAACTGAGAGTAATTAAGCATGTGCTAAAAGTGACCAACTAAGAGTAATTAAGCATGTGTTAAAACTGACCAACTAAGAGTAATTAAGCATTAAGCATGTGTTAAAACTGACCAACTAAGAGTAAATTAAGCATATGCTAAAACTGACTAAGAGTAATTAAGCATGTGCTAAAACTGAGAGTAATTAAGCATGTGCTAAAAGTGACCAACTAAGAGTAATTAAGCATGTGTTAAAACTGACCAACTAAGAGTAATTAAGCATGTGTTAAAACTGACCAACTAAGAGTAATTAAGCATGTGCTAAAACTGACCAACTAAGAGTAATTAAGCATGTGTTAAAACCAAGGAGCTTACGATATGCCGTGTTGAAAAAGCGAATACAGCCCATGAAGTTATATAATTTTTCGTAGTGTTAAAATGCTTGATCACAATTAACTGTGAAATTTAAAATGTCTACAATACGATTAATGCAACAAATAAACCAACAATGCTTTAAAGTCGTGTGTTAACTTACTGAGAACTTTAAATGTCCAGCATGAACACGTTGGTCAATGATTTTACTTAAAATGACGCAAATCCTTTTCTGCTTAAACATGGAAAGTGGAATAGTCAAGATCACGCCCTCCAATAAATTCCAAGTTATTTTAAATCGTACTTACCTACTGCTAAGGAAACCTATTTCAAATTATAGGGCCATAGACAATAGTGTAACACTGTGAGACGATTACCTCACTTTGTATGGTCCTTATCATACCATATCACACAGAGCTTATCAGAAAGTGAGGGCGGAACGTAAAGAAAAACAAATATTGAAGATCGTTAACATTGACTGAGAACGACGTATTACATCACAACTTTTACTGTCATTAACATTGAAATATTACGAAGTATTACATCGCTGTATTGAACTTAAGTGGACATCAGCTGTATCTTGTGGAGAGACGATGATTGCACCTGGCATACATTATTTATTAGAATATTTAACCAGCATTGTCAACACTTTAAAATGATTAATATTATCAGAATATCAAACAAATGTTACTTAGTGGTAGTCTATGCCAATTAAACCCAACTGATAACACCAGTCATTTAACTGCCAGTGTCATGACCTGACTGTCAAACTTTGGTCAAAATAGAGCGCCTCTCTCTCTCTCTCTCTCTCTCTCTCTCTCTCTCTCTCTCTCTCTCTCTCTCTCTCTCTCTGGTTATATATATATATATATATATATATATATATATATATATATATATATATATATATATATATATATATATATATATATATATATATATATATATATATATATAATCAACGAGAATCTCGCAAATCAATACAAATTATATGATTCATTCGGTGGCGTCCCTCGATAAGCTAACGACTCAGTCTAACCTGCGGTGAAGCGGAACAGAGATTAATACTGGGTACTGCAATTAAAAAATCATGGGGAATTAAGCCTAAATAAAACAAAACAAAACTTATTAATTTTTTTTTTAATGCATCAGCTTATCACCTTTACGCAAACGTTAATATAACACTACCAAAATACTCTGTAAATCTTTACTATTATTATTATTGTTGTTGTTATTATTATTATTATTATTATTATTATTATTATTATTATTATTATTATTATTATTATTATTATTATTATTATTATTTCTGTATCTCACCTCTGTCTGCCTGGGTTCGAGTTTAGGATTCGGCGAATGTGGATATGTGAGAAAGCTTGCCAGTAGCTTCTCGTGGGTCGGTGGTTCTTTCCGGTGATTTCCCGGTTTCTTCCTCCACCATTAATACTGGCCGCCATGAATAGCCTACCGTGTGCTGAAAAATGGCGTTAAGCACTACAACTACTACTCTGTATTAATACTCAGCAAAAACATTTTGATAACATACTTCCTTTACTACTCCCATGTAGTACTTTACCAGGATATTATTTCTTTGGTATATCAATCAGATGGCGTTGATTTTCACCTCATGAATTTTGTCTTTTGTCACCTGCCTAGGATTAACCCGCTACATTTTGGTATTTTTTGCGGTAGAAAAAAATAGTCTGATTTCTATTTGTGTTGGTCTGACAGCAGCGCAGAATACAAATCGTGTTTACGAATTTAAAACGATGTTTTAATTTTTTTATTATTTCTGCCTTCCATTATTTATCCTTTACTTGTAGAGCTTCTTCTGTCATTCAAATCAGTAGGAATCTAGACTTTCGCTTGGCTTTTGTATTTATTGTTAGTTTAGTGGATTAACGTTGTTGCTTCTCCAGACGAACATCTTAATTAGAAAGATACACTAGAAACTGTTTTGTTTTCGCATATACCATACGTATTAATACGTGTCCAACACATGGCCAACTAAGGGTGAAAGCAAATATGAATAGTGTTAACTTCATAATGATTCATGCAATATATGAAGGAAACCCATTAAGTGGGTTATGAACTATCAGCAAATGAGAAACGAAACAGAAAGAAAACTTGTACCGAAAGCTTAACCTAAACGGTCTATGACCGTGTAACCTTAACTATAAAGTTTAAGGGCCAAGATCGCGTGCCACAGACTGAAATGCCTTGACCATAAAGTTAACGGGTTAAGATCGCAGGTCACAAAATAGCGCGTGTCACAGAATGAATTTCTCTGACTATAAGGCTAAAGGGCATGAACGCGTGTCACAATAAAATGTCTTGACAATAAGTTTTAGGGGCATGAACGCGTGTCACAATGAAATGTCTTGACTATAAGTTCTATGGGCAAGAACGCGTGTCACACTGAAATGTCTTGACAATAAGTTTTAGGTGGCATGAACGCGTGTCACAATGAAATGTCTTGACTATAAGTTGTAGGGGGCAAGAACGCGTGTCACAATGAAATGTCTTGACTATAAGTTGTAGGGGGTAAGAACGCGTGTCACAATAAAATGTCTTGACTATAAGTTTTAGGGGGCAAGAACGCGTGTCATAATGAAATGTCTTGACAATAAGTTTTAGGGGGCAAGAACGCGTGTCAAAGAATGAACTGCATTGAAAAATAATTAATGAGGCAATAGCACGACACAGAATGAATTGCATTTGCCATTAGGTTAAAAGTGGCAATAGCGCATATCACATACTGAATTGCCTTGGTCATAAGGTTATAAGAAGCAAGTCACTGAATGAATTGTCTTAGTTTTAAAATGATTAATACATTTTCTTTAACGAAGATAACACATTTGGTCACGACTGACCCATCTGTAATTTTGTAATTGGTTATGTTAAAAAAAATATACAAAACCATACAAATAATCAGGTATTTTCGTACACTCATTCGTACATATTTAACATAAATAAATATATGTAGCTCTACTGGAGAACATACATTTATGAACAATGTTATATATACAGGTACATACATTTCAACATAAGTCGTACGTATATTAAATAGGACCTGGACATATTATTTATGGTTTATGGACATGCTAATAAATGTTTCCAAAAGTGAAGAAAATTCATCAAGGTACTCCGGAAGCTTAATCAAATGATGAAAACGTGAATATAAATACCTTTGCGTAAATTTGATACGACTGTGACCTTGACAACAAGACCAAAGGGATTAGTGCATGCTATAGGAGATGAATTGTTCTAGCTGCATAATAACCAAGTACGGAAGGGTCAATTAAGAGGTTTAAGAAATATGTGTAAAAACAAATAAACAAATACAAAAAAAACAACAAAACAGATAAAACTACATCAACATTCCTCTAACCCCAACTCCAACCCCAACCATCAACTGTAATCAAAACCTTGAAGTCGAAATTTCTATGACTTTAACCTTGAACTCAGGTTAAAAAGAAGTGTGTATTGCACAGAAAGAACTGTCATATTTTCACGTAGAAAGAAAATCCATACAGGGGTTTAGGAAAAATCAGCATGTAAGAAAAACATTTGAACCAAAATTTTAACGCAAAATGTCTATCACCAAAATCTTAGGGGACCTGAACTGATTGGGAGGAAGGGGGCGAAATTTTTGTAGAATAAATTGTCTTACCTACATGACTATTATTACCGTATACGATGAAAATATACCATGGAGTAGAAGAAATAGACGAAAATGAAAACCATTTATCAAAACCTTAGGAAATCGTCGACAACGCCATCGTCGCCAGAAAAGTAACTGCTTTGTTTCGTTTCCGATGATCGTGACCACAACAAAATAACGAAACATACAAAGTTGGAGTTTTAAAACTAAACTTCCCCAGCAAATGCGAATAACTGACAAGAAAAGGGATTTAAAGGGTGACAATGTGAGTAATTGTCGATATTGAAAAACAAAAACATAAAACAGCCATTTTCTAATGTATACTCTCTGAGGAGCGAAGAGAGATTAAAAAATGAAAGTATTATTGCTATTGTCTACTTACCATAAACGTTTTGTGTCCGGTGATGTGGTTCTTCTGTACCAGTTCTTCATCCGAAAATACATCCTCCTCTAGGGAGAAGCTGACCTCTTTTTTCTTTTTCTCACCCAATAAACTATCCTCTGACGGTAGCGAAAATACTGTAATGCTTCCATCAAACATTTTATCTTCGTGTACAGGGTCACTTTGGCGTCTGTGTTGCTGCTTCTGTCTGTCAAGTTTCCGAATGACAAATATTATAACCACAATCCCTGCCGACAGTACCGCTGTTACGATTCCAACAGCAATAGCAATTACAAAGTATGACTGTCCTTCCTCTTTGGACTGCATTGAAATGCCGGTCACATTCACTGCCTGCAAGTCAATAGTAAGTGTGGCTGTTGAAGATAAAGATTTTGGAGTTCCAAAATCCGATACCACAATCTCAAGTTCAAATATTTTCGAATCATAATCCTGTTCTGTGATATAATTTGTTACCTGGATATCACCTGTATCGGAATAAACTCTAAATATCTGCGTGTTATTTGTTATCATGTATTTAATTCTGCTATTTCCATTACCAGGTTCATCTGCGTCCGATGCCCTGATACGGGTGATAATTGACCATGGAAGAATTGAAAGAGGAACGCGCACTGTATTATTTTTTGGGGTAGGAAAATTGATCGTTGGAAAATTATCATTTTCATCTTTCACGATGACCTTTACGTCAACGCTTCTGTTTAGAGATGGAGATCCGTCATCTTTGGCTATTACCTGGAAATCATAGATGCTAACCATCTCTCTGTCTAATTCCGTGTTAGTTTTGATCCGTCCATCAGAAAACACAACAAACGGGACCCTTTGATAGTAAAATGGATGTATAACAAACGCAATTCTTGCATTCTCTCCACTGTCTCCATCTGTGGCTGACACCATTCCAACATCTGTATCCGACGGTCTATTTTCTGAGATAATAAATTCATATGAAACTCTATTAAAGACTGGTTTTTCATCATTTATATCCAAAATCTGTATTCTAATAGATGCAGAACCGGTCCTTTGTGGTGATCCTCCATCGACAGCGTAAACCAGAAAATTTAAGGATGATGTTTCCTCTCGGTCAAGTATCGTTTTAGCACGTATTAGTCCCGACCTTTCAATGTAAAAATAGTCTACTACACTTGGCGACAGTCTGTACAGTATTTCAGCGTTAGCACCATCATCAATGTCATCCGCCTGGACTGTTATGACTGATATCCCAATTTCATTATTTTCCGCTATGCTAGTTTCATAAAATGGCTGTGTGAATCGGGGAGTGTTGTCATTTTCGTCCAAAATCTGTACTTTGAACGTGGTTGATGATCGTAGGGGAGGGTTGCCAGAGTCTTGACAATAGACGGTTACGTTTGTTGAGTTCTGTCTTTCATGGTCCAGCTGTCGTGCTACAACAACTTTGTATTCGTTCGCCGACGGAAGAGTGTCTATATCAAAGTAATCTCTCTGTATTGTACAGACCACTTCACCCTCATTACCAGGATCATGATCCACGACAGAAACATGTGCCACTACAGTCCCTGGTTTTGCCAGTTCAGACACCACTGCAAAACCTACATTAGTTAATACATTAATGTAGATTTCGGGCGGATTGTTTCCACTGTCTTCAACATTTACATACACGAATGTCTGGGATGCAAGTGTTTGGTCACCTAAATCATAGGCTTCCACAATGATTTTATATACCTTTCCTGGTGTGAAAACAAGTTTACCAATGACCGTAATATTTCCAGTAACTTGATTGATATTAAAAAGTTCAAATATCTCATTTATTTGGTGTGGGCTTAGCCTGTAGTTTACCAGTCCATTGTAACCCTTGTCTAAATCAGTAGCAAGAACTGTTAAAATCATTGAACCATTTGATACATCTTCATTTACTGTGATGTTGTAGGAGGGAGCGGTGAACCGGGGAGGGTTATCGTTTACATCAATCACTGTTACGTTAATAAACAAACTCCCGGTTAGGGGAGGGTCGTCACCATCTTTGGCTGTTAGGTCCATGTAGTAGAATTCTTCAGTCTCTCTATCCAAAGGTTCCATGACTCTTAATCTCACTAATGAACTGCCATCCAAATTTTTTACAAATTGAACAGAAAATGGCACATCTTTTGGCCTGAGTTCATACGTTTGGAGCGAGAAATTTTGACTATTATCCAAATCCTTTGCCCCCTCGATGGAATACGGAGTCCCTACTAATACGTCCTCTGGAATTGGCAAAGAATATACACTTTTTGAAAATGTTGGTGAATGATCATTAATGTCTTCCAGATAAATATTGACTTTCAAAATTCTAAAAAAGCTACCAATCGATGCTGCAATCTCTAATGGCAACATGCAAGTTGCAACAAACTGACACAACTGTTCTCTATCTAATCTAGTTTTCGTGAAAATTGCACTGCTCTTGTCATCGATATAAAAATATTTGGAATAAGCATCTCCTTTGGTGAGAAAGCTAAATGTCATTGTATTCAAATCAGCTTCACTAACTACTGATCTAAGATTGGAATCGTTGGACAAGTTACCTATATATGTGTTGTTTGGTTGTTCCTCGGGAACGTGATATACAACATCCTCTCCCCAACATATTCCACACAGAGTCAGGAAATACACCATCCATAACCAAATATTTTCCATGTTGAATATTCCACGAATGACCTTGGCTAATTCAACCTGTTTCTTGCAAAAGCAGTCTAACAACCTAACAAAATTAACAATTTCAATTTTATGATGAGGAGATGCAATCTAACTGCAGCAGAATAAAATATCTTCCTTCAACACAAGCCAAACTGTACGTATGCTTCAGCTTTCCTTCTGCAAACAGGCGTGATTGACTTATTTCTTCACCTGGCGAATTATACAGCTAGCGTTACAACTATCAGTTTGCAATTAGGCGATTAGTTTTCTTTCGTAGAGTATACAAGCTTATTTGACGCACAAAATAACTATTTTATTTCAGTTATTTTTTGAGCCCTTAATCTCCGTGTTCCACTTGAGTAATGGTGTGTAATGATAAAAGACAGCACACTGTTCTATCATGGATGAGCAATGATATGTCTTTCTCGGTTGGAGTTTACACTAAGGTGACACTGTGTTTATAAAGGGTTCTACTTCATGGAGCCAATCTTTACTGGTCTAATAGCACCGTCTCGTGATTATGTCTTTTTAATAATCTCCCTTAGGCCGACTGTACTCATTTTAACTTAAAGCTTGTAAATGCACCATTGTTTGATTCGTGACTAGGCTTTTGTCATCTGTGTTTCAGTCTTAAATTAATTTTATTTTCACCTTGTTACGCCATTGTCATTTCTCCGTATAACTCATTTTTCTAGAATAAGCCACAAGGGGTAAATATGTCTGTTTTACTTATCACGCTTTCCATAATAAAACAGCCTGAGATCGTCGTGCAAAATCAAACGAGAGTTAATCCTCTGAATAATTCAAATGCCATAAAATGTCTGCTACGTTTGATACATGTGTGTGACATCTCCTTGAAATGTTAAGTTTATGAAACGATAAGCCACTCTTCCACCGTTTCTGGTGTCAAAAACAGAGACAATATCAGATAGCTGTTTTACTGCTTGTTACAACGACTGTACTTTAAAGGGCATTAGATTAAAAGTTTCTGCTTGTTACAACGACTATACTTTAAAGGGCATTAGATTAAAAGTTTCTGCTTGTTACAACGACTATACTTTAAAGGGCATTAGATTAAAAGTTTCTGCTTGTTCCCTCGTCTTGAAAGATGGACTTTGCTCTTTTTTGTGATGCAGAAAATATTCCTGCATTCATCCTCTCTCGGTAAATGTACTATGGAACCTGAAGGAAAAAAAAAAATATTTCGTTAGGAATAAAGACAATAAAACAATGTCCAATAACAGCACATTTGTAAATAATTGAATAATTAAATCGGATAATTATTCTGAAACCCGAAAAGGTCAAATAATATGTGGACACTTTTATGTACATCTTAACAGAACTCTCCATAATAAGATGCATATAGTCTACAATTAACATAGTAGAAAGAAAACTTGTTTTCAATTAAAGAAATATCTTATTATGGGAATACTTAAATTACCGGTCACATAATACGTAGAGCGAAACATAAATTACCGGTTCCTTAGTTAATATGGAAAAAACTTATATTACCGGTCACATATTCAATATGGAAATCTTAAATTACCGGCCACACAGTTAACAAATAAAAAATTAAATTACCGGTCACATTGTTAGTATCGAGAAACTTAAATTACTGGCCACATAATACGTAGAGAGAAACACAAATTACCAGTTCTTTAGTAAATATGGAAAAAATTTAAATTACGTGTCACATGCAATATGGAAAAACTTTAATTACCGACCAAACAGTCAACAAATAAAATATTAAATTATTCGTCCCTTAGTCAGTATGGCTAAATTTAAAATTATTGGTCCCTTAGTAAAGTAGAGTCAAATAACACGACATTAACTTTTATCAAATATTAAGTTTCTAGTAGTAGTAGTAGTAGTAGTAGTAGTAGTAGTAGTAGTAGTAGTAGTAGTAGTAGTAGTAGTGGGTTTAACTACAGTAGTATATCATAACGAAAACATTTCTTGCGTCTTTTCTCTATCCAACATCACGTAATTAAGCTATAATCTCATCTGACAGTAATTGTTAGGTTCCTTGTTTTTCATTTACTCAGCCTGTTTCCACTTTGCTCAGACCAGATATAGACACATCAAACCATTTAAATTAATCAGGCTTAAAGAAAATACTGTCAAGAGTACAGGAACCATAAAGAATAACGAAAGCACATTGCTCAACACAAATTATTATTAATTTAATTGAAACATGAATGATGATGTAAATATTTGGGAAAAGAAAAAAAACAACATCTTTACAAACATATTTCAGATAGTATATACAAAATTAATACATTGTGTCCAAAATTAAACAATTAAGTGTTAATCATTTAATCCATCCAGTCAAAAAGTAAACAAGTAAGTTTAATGTTTAAATCATCCTTTCTTGATATGTCATATCACTGATCAATAGGCAAGAGTCCATGGACAGGACAGACGCTCTACTGGTCGAAACAAATTTCCAGAAATTCAAAATAAGATAAACAAATAATTTTCTTAAGCGATAACAAGATTATCAAAATTATCTTCTGTGGCGGACATATTGTACGTCAGATTGGCATAATTTTCACGAAGGTCAATAGAGAATTAGATTGGTCAAACCTTCACGTCATAAAGATCATCCATTCGTGGGGAAAAGTCACAGCAAGATGGCATCCATATTTTCTTTTATTAGGGACCATCTGAACAACATAAGAACTCTTCTAATGGTAACTCTATGTCAAAATGACGCTTGTTTTAAAAGAAGTAGCGGAAACATCATCTTTCAAGATGGTCGCATATTGAGCATAAGATCAACACCATTAAACAAAGATCAACGAAACATCATACAAAGTCTTTTAGTAAACCCATACGATGATATAATCATTGGTTTAGAAGAAGTAGCGATAGCAATTTTTCAAACTTGCCACTGTAGCAGCCATGTTATGCCTTAGATCAGCACCATTTTCCTTTTAGGACCAAACAGTCGTCTCAAGAAAACTTTTGGTGAAAAGGCCAAATCAATATGACTTTCTGCTGGGTATCAATAGAAAGATTTTGCATATGGTTGTTGTGGCGGCCATATTGGATGTCAAATTGGCATCAATTTATTTTAGAACCAAACAGACACCATACGAAGTCTTTTAGTGAAATTCTTATCTTGATACGACTTTGATATTCATGAGGAGTAAGCTATAACAAGATTTTCATGATGTCCGTTGTGTGTAGCCATATTAGATGTCAAATCGGCACTAATTTATTAAGGAACAAATGGGCATTATACTAATTCTTCTGATGAGAGCCACGCATCATTATAACGTTCTGTTCAGGAAGAGCTGCAAAAACATTTTCAAGTTAGTTGGAGTGACGACTATATTTGATTTTAGATCGGCTCAAGCAGACATTGAATTATGTCTTTAGTGGCATCATCATCGATGTAGGAGAAGTAGTCAACTTGAACTTACAAGATGGCTGCCTTGGCGGCCATATTCGACATAAGATCGGAACCATTTACTTCTAAATAGACTTCATTTGGAGTCTTTTAGGAGAACTCCATGGTGATATAACCATTCCTTCTTACCTTGATTCACTCAGCATAACAAAAGAAATAATACAATACGAAAGTGAGTGCATTATAGTAAAGTAACAGTGAAGTTTAGAAATAAAAGGAGAATATTGGCACTAACAGAGGTGAAAATTTGATCAAAATCAGTATTATACTTTCAACTAAAAGTATCGAAATATTTTCATGGGAGACAACTCAACGCAAACATATTGTGCATTTCCTAAATTGTTGATGGCATCACAGATGATAAATATTAATCTTAAATAATATATATATATATATATATATATATATATATATATATATATATATATATATATATATATATATATATATATATATATATATATATATATATATATATTTAACAGCATTCAAGTCGTTTTCGTTTCTTTTATTATTAGTTAAATATATTTACATTATCACTCATCAACATATAAATACCTATGTAAACGAGAAGGGAAAAATAATGTTTATATTAACAGCCAAAATTAACGATTAAGTTAAGTTTTTAGAGAAGAAATAAATTTCAGGTTTCTGGGAAATGAATGAGAAATGATCAGGTTTTTATTGTTTCGATATTAAAATGTGACAAATGACATGAATTATCTCCACACGATGTACAGCTCAGATTGAGAAAAATTTAACATTTTAAATAAATCATTTAAACTGAAATCTTCAGTGCTTTTAAATTATCTAAACAATTATGTGCAAAAATGTCTTCTAAATAATTTAATACAAAATCAATTTCTCCCATCAAATCATTCAAGCTCATCAATTTTACTCAAGTTTGACCAGCGTTATCTCCCCTGTAAACTTTTAACACTTAAATGGCTCGTTAAGTTCTTAAACGATTTTGATGGATATTTCTTTTACTATTCTTTATCTTAAACTGTCCTCTTACTTTTTTAGTTTAATTACAAATTTAATGTCCCTTTAAATAGTGTTCACAATGGTTTTACACATGGACTAACTTGCATTTGACAATTCGGTTCCATTGTCTTAGTCATACGCTGCTCGACATGACGTCTTTTCAGCCCTGAACAAATGGGATTTTGCATTTGGCATGACAAGCAGGAAAAACTGTGCATATCAAAATATCGTACCAATTAAAAATCCTAATAAATGATTATGTCGAATTATTTTGCTCCAAATCAATGAAAAATCTGTAAAAAGGCAAAAAATTTTTTTTATAGGGATGTATCTATGAGAGTGATATAGGCATGTAATAAGTCCCTTTACATGTAATAATACATATAATAATACGTATGTAATAATACATATAATAATAAAGGTAATAATATATGTAATAACACATATGATAAAACATGTAATAACACATATAACATTACATATAATAATACATACAATAATACATGTAATATTACATATAATACTACATATATTGATGCAATTTTATCATTCTTTGAAATAATACATATAATAATACGTATGTAATAATACATATAATAATAAAGGTAATAATATATGTAATAACACATATGATAAAACATGTAATAACACATATAACATTACATATAATAATACATACAATAATACATGTAATATTACATATAATACTACATATATTGATGCAATTTTACAACTCTTTGAAATAGGAAAACAATCAAGACATTTTGACTTTCGAAAGAAACAAAAATTACATTTTATAGGTAATACTATTAGATGTTATCTACTGTAACGGCACCAATGTCTGACTTTCTCCACAGAATCACATCGCTTTTATTTAGTGTATCTACAACTTATGTTTACTTTTATTAGTCAGTTATTTGTTATGGTGTGGTTGGTGTTGCTGTTGTTTAGCATGTATATAAAACTACTGAAGGAACTTAAGACTTTTTACAATGGTTGTCCCTGGAAATGGTTAGATGAGCACCAGAGACCCCGAGTTTGTTGTGTTGCGAATGTACATTTGATAAATAATTATTGCATCCCCACTGAAAGCACATAACAGACCCCAAATAAGACGACATGCATGTGAATGTACATTTGATAACGAATTGTTTCGTCTTCAATTTTATCTATTTTATATAATTCTTGTTCTAAGGAACATGTTCATCAAGAGAAATACGAAACCATATACATTAGGTAAGAGTAGCTCATTCAATTCCTTCCTTTAATTAACAAGAGTTTTAAAGCAAAGAGTAAATCATATGTAGCACATAGTATTGAGTGAAATTGGAGACATCTACTTACAAAATCGAATCTGATCCAACACGTGTAACACATTACACTGACGTCCTGCATCTAAGAGCTAGTTAATACGAGTCAAAAATCCTCTTTCTCCAAGTGGTTTGTAATTTACTGTGACATCCTCGCCACTACTGCAGTGAACAATTCTGATTGAAGATATTCTGAGATGCTTTCAAACAGACAGACAAACCCCCGCTGTGAGGTCAAAGCAGATTCACCATCAACTAACTACATGTAAAGCCCCAGCATCAGTATCATCAGCCCAGCATCAGGTTGATGTGTTTGCAGGGTCCCTCCCACCAGTGTCTGTCTCAACCAATCAGATATTATTTACAAAAGACTGATTGGCAGCTGCCCCGCCCCACTCCAGGTGAAGCACATTGATTTGTTACATGCAGATGGCGGAGAGAGCAGCGTGTGCACACAGCGTGGCAATAGATCGACTGCTGATTACTTGTTAGAAATTAGGGCTTTGGTCAACGGGATTATTTGCCAGACTTAAATAAATTGGCAGGACACATTTACTTCGATAACAATAGCAGGACTATCAACTTTCATAAGGGCTATTTTGGTAGGAAAACACGGAGTAGCCATTCCTACTCAGTTATGATCAGATATGATTGCATGATTAATGTATACAGCAACGTCCTATTATGAAATGAACACGCTACAGTCCATGCCAACCAGATTGGGTAAATGCTTTCAATACTAGAATTTAATGATTCGCTTTTAAAACAACAACAGCAACGACAACCACCAAGCAACAAACATTTTACTTCAATTATACCTTTTATTTACTAACACGTACATTTTAAACGCAAAACCCTCTGAATTTCTGCTTATTCCTTCCACAGCATTAACTCTCGTAAATACACACTTATTCTGTGAACTGTAATACTCCAGTGCATCGAAAACAGTTATGATGTTAAAATACATTAAATAACACGATAATGTCAATATATCAAGTAACATGAAAACGGCATTATATGACAAACTGGCAAGAAAATTGCAAAGAAAGTTTTCAAATTAAACTTGCTTTAAAAAAGGGGCCTATCGAAGATAGATACATGAAATAGATAAGTGACATTAAAATACACCGTAGAGAAGAGCACTCTGCTAACCCAATTATTCCATTGCTTTAAAATTAGAGTTAAACGTCCTTGTCTGATGGAAGCATTTAAATGTGATTACATATTCCATATTGGTTGCTAATAAAATGGCACGAAACATGATCATAATGAATAGAACTAAGGATAAGAGAATAAGACGTGTTTTTGTTTGTCAGTATACACCCCTATTTTATACAAGTGTACAATCAAAAGATTGGCAATTTAGAATACTATTAAAAGTCAGCCATTCTTGCTGAGGGTAAAATCTCTAAATATTTTTATTTATATAGAAAGTGATCTTTTTGAGTCCTCAACGAACCCAAAATAAGCAAAAGAGACGTGGACGTACTACTCTGCTGGAACATCATTCGGTTTATTTATAACAATACGCGAAATGTACATCAAAAGTGACAACTTTATCAGTCTTTACCTACGAGGATACGTATCATGATCATTGATTTCTCTTAAAGTGGCATATTTTATCCATTTCATTATAATAATACACTCTGTCATGGTTACTGGCACACAATTGGCTTAAAAAGTAACACTCTGTGATAGTTACTTACACACCATTCAAATTAAAGAATACTCTGTGACGGTTACTTGCACACCATTCAAATTAAAGAATACACTCTGTCACGGTTACTGGCACACCTTTGGTTTAAAAAGTAACACTCTTTGACGGTTACTTGCACACCATTCGATCAAAAGAATATACTTTGACACGGTTACTGGCACACCATCCGCTTAGCGTTATGTATAAATTTTTGTCACAACTGCTGACATACAGACGGATAATAACTAACAAAAATATATTCTTGAACAAATTTTACAATATACAAATGTACATTTCTATAAAATATCTGCAATTAGTGTATGAGTTTTGCTTGAAAATGTTTCTCATATTTGACAATATTGAAAGCAGAATAGATGAATTACTGACAAATAAAAATTTCATCTTAATTGATGGATACATCGAGTAAGATACGATGTGTGTGCCGATTTCCGTAATGATTTATTTTACTAACAATGCATGCAAAGAAGTGTGTGTGTGTGTGTGTGTGTGCGCACACACACACACGCACACACACAGACACACTAATGCATGTTTTGACACTGATTACGAAACAGATCAAACCCTTACTATGAAATGGATTATTTAGTCACTCATTTTTATGAAATAAACCATGAACTTGCTAAACATTAGTCCTATTACGTCATGCTTTAAAAAGGTACAAATTAAATAATGGCTGTAGAATAAGTTAAAGAGATATTTTCACACAAATACGAATACGATTATTGTAATATTGTAATTCTTTGCAGGGATTTTTACCCTCCCCAAGAATAGTAATTATGCATTTCTGAAAGGTATAGTATTATAGAAGGGGGTTCAATGTGTGTGTGTATATATATATATATATATATATATATATATATATATATATATATATATATATATATATATATATATATATATATATATATATATATATATATATATATATATATATATATATATTAAAATTGAAACAAACAGGATGTAAAAAGTGTTGGTATAAAACAATATGATATACAAATACTATTGGCATATCAAATCGTGATCCGCCCATGGTGCTATAATACACGTATATAAATATTCTAGCAACCGCCTGCAGTTGATTATAGATCGATGATGAATTTCTACATATTATTCATTAGTGACGCACGAAAATAATGATAAAAGATAATAATAATCCTTGTTTTCGAACTGAATTTAAATTGGTACACATTTTCATTTTATAAAAAATTTATTTATGTCCCCCTCCCCTCTCATGCATAACTGGTATGCTACGCAGAAATGTGGAGTGAGAGCGAAAAGAAGTTTGGGCCGGTTAAAATCCTTGAAATAGAAATTAAACCAAGTAACCTACAAAAATACAGTTCGTCGTAACTATACGTGTGCAATATCTATCTATCTATCTATCTATCTATCTATCTATCTATCTATCTATCTATCTATCTATCTATCTATCTATCTATCTATCTATCTATCTATCTATCTATCTATCTGTCTGTCTGTCTGTCTGTCTGTCTGTCTGTCTGTTTGTCTGTCTATCTATCTATCTATCTATCTATCTATCTATCTATCTATCTATCTATCTATCTATCTATCTATCTATGTAGTCCCGGCAAAAAGAGAACAAATACTGTAATATATAATATTATAGAGGAATATAATTAAACACGGCATTATGAGAGAGAGAGAGAGAGAGAGAGAGAGAGAGAGAGAGAGAGAGAGAGAGAGAGAGAGAGAGAGAGAGAGAGAGAGAGAGAAGAAGAAGAAGAAGAAGAAGAAGAAGAAGAAGAAGAAGAAGAAGAAGAAGAAGAAGAAGAACAACAACAACAACAACAACAGCAACAACAACAACAACAACAAGGCAAGAAGAACAAAGGAGAAGAAAAACAAGAAGAAGAAGAAGAGAAAAGAGAAAAGATACTCACATAGTAAAATGATTGTAATTCCGGTTTTGTCACCAACACATAAATCCAACGGAACTGCAACGTAAAATCTCAACCTGATAGCTTACAGTGAAATAATGTTTAATCATTTACACTTGGGTTTTCTTTAATATTAATGTTGACACTAAACGACAGCATGTCCAATCCTGTCCCTGTGATCATCTTTGAATCAAATTGAGAAAAGCTTTATATCAAGATCGAATTGCATGTCTCCTGCAAGGACCATTATCATATACAACAAAAACCTATCACTAAAATCATAATCATATTTTCAATAAATTAATTCAACACCTCCAAGTTTATGTGCTGTTAATATCAAACTGTTGAACAAAATGCTACTCCAAAAATAGTGTTTTTCGCTGAAGCGTTATTAAGCTTGGCAGTGTCATATATTATCAAATTCAAGCCGGCGTTTTAATTATTTAGTATAACTATTTAACCCGACTTAACGTTCTCAATTTCATACTCAACTACAAGTATAATGTATATGGGCGTCATGTCTGAAGACTGATAGTCGCAAATAATGTACCTATAAGCATCTGATATGTCAATAAACAGATAAGGCTATTTAAAACAAAATAAACCTGCTTGAATTTATGTTCTATAGTGCATACTGGTTGCCGATTTAAGATCCGTGTATATAGAAACATAACATAACAGTCAAGTGTTTATCCAGATAAACTTAACAAACTCTCCAGCCTCTTTATGAGTATGAGCCTCTTTATGAGTATAAGCCATCAATGAAATGAATCTTAGTACCAAAATTCCTCTTCGCTCTTATTACATGTCTCTTACGGTCAGTGAAAATATAGCAATATGACCAGGCGGGATTTTTGAAATATCACTCAGTCTCGCTCCCTTCCGAGAAACTGACTTCGCTCTACTTTGGCGCCGCTACGTGACTGCCTGGTTGGCCTATAGGGTTGGACCGGCCTTGAGTATGTCCTATCTTGAGAGCAGTGAAATTGAATCAACGAATCAACATACTCTATTCTGAGTCGTGAGCGTGCTCATAGATAAGGTGCAGGCTGGTAGGTGAGTAAAGCTACCAAACTCCAGTTCCTAATTCGATAAGTGTGCTGCTAATTGTTTGTTCAGGGGATGACGGATAACTCCATGATCAAAAGCAAATTTCACTCCAATCAGCCTCTGGCATAAGGCTATCTTGGATTATCTAAGGCGGAGTATAAATGTAAGGAATGGTGGAAGTGTTTTCATCCCTGGATTCATTTTTATAACTATTGCCATCGGAATTTAGATGAAACTTAACACATTTGAATTTGTGATAAAATTTTTAGGACTATTTTGGATTTAATTCACAACACTAAGTTTTTCAAAACAATTTCACGTTGTATTCTAGGGAAAATAACTAATTTTTTATTTAAACAATACTTGTTCGTTTCCGCTCTTTTCTGTTACGTAGTTTAAGACCATAGAGTCAGAACACCAGAGACGCTCAGATGTAACATTAGCCTAGAGCATAGTGAGAAAAAGATGTAACATTAGCCTAGATCATGAGAAAAAGATGTAACGTTAGCATAGATCATGAGAAAAAGATGTAACGTTAGCCTAGATCATGAGAAAATGATGTCACGTTAGCCAAGAGCATGCCGAGAAAAAGATGTAACGTGAGCCTAGATTATGAGAAAAAGATGTAACGTTAGCATAGAGCATACTGAGAAAAAGATTGACTTAGAGAAGACTGAGATAATGTTATCCCACTTATAAAATATACAAATAATTAGAAGAACAAGCTAATCGATAATTGGTCGGGTGAGGTGGGAAAGGTGGGCTCATCCATTTAATGTATCCAAGTTTCATTAAAAATTATTCTAAGAAGGTACCGTTATATTTTTTAATAGGACTGGCTAAATATTTCTGAAAAAATATTGTAAATATATAATTTGCTTTGTTCTCTCTCTCTCTCACACACACACACACAAACACACAAACACAGACACAGACACACACATTTAGGGAAACCAAGTTAATATTACAAATTAAGGGTTGTATGTAGTGAGTGTGTTATTTTAATTTATAAATGAAGTTTATAAGTTTTATGTCCAATGCTGTAGATTAAATTTTGTATCTTTATTATTCAGTTGATTAATATGAGATAATCAAATGTTTGGAATTCAATTTGTAAAGTAAACAGCTCTATTTTGCTCGATGATGATACCATGTACTACCCCTTATTTGGTGATTAAATTTATAACGTAACGTAGACAGTTCTGTTTTTCTAAATGACGTTGCTAGGCTTTACCTCTATATTAATGATTCCATTTGTAGACCTCAATGTTTTTTCTCAATGACGTTACTATGCTTTACCCCTATATTAATGATTCAATTTGTAACGTAACGTAGACAACACTGTTTTTCTCAATGACGTTACTATGCTTTACCCCTATATTAATGATTCAGTTTGTAACGTAACGTAGACAACAATGTTTTTCTCAATGACGTTACTATATGGTAGTCCTAAGAGTTAAACTACGCTGTGGGGAAAAACATGTTATGATATGACGTCATGACTAATAAAAACAAGATTCCCAATCAAAAGTTGTTTCGCTGATACAGTTGTCAAAGACAATTTCTATAACAATTTGGGATTTATTGCTAAAGTTGAAAATAATTTCAGGTGAAGTTTTATAATTTTAACGATCTGTGAATATAGCTACTTGTGTGTGTGTGTGTGTGTGTGTGTGTGTGTGTGTGTGTGTGTGTGTGTGTGTGTGTGACTTGTGTTTAGGTTTCTAATCGCGCATATGCTAGGGACAACTACAAATAAGATAGACTCTAATCGACCGTTGCATAATACGTAGGCATACCTGGGTAAATGACTTTTGCTTCACTTATTGCGCCTAAAAAAAACTGCCTAGACACAAATCTTATGGTACATTATGCGACCGCAGACCTGGATCTGTGTAACTTTCACCAGGATAGGTCTTATTCGCGAGTACAGACTTTATACAACTCAAATCAATGGGAAAATTTAACGGGAACTTGAAAGTGAACCTCAAAGGACTACTGCAAGAAAACATCGTTGTGTATCGACTTAAATGGGGTCCCCTAAGAATCTAATTTATATTAGGTGGGAAAAGTGTGCACAATGCGCCGATAAGTATGCCGATTTCATCACTAGTACGGAGTGTGTGGAAATAAGAGGTCCTTTGTGATATCGAATAAGTCACGAATGGAAACAATTTACTACACCTTATCAGCATCTAAAAAGTGTAAAAGTAAAATTTTAATTTCCCCAGGTAGATATCTTTTTGTGGTTATTGTTGTTTTTGTTTGTTTTATTTTAACGGCACTTGCAACGCATATTGGCTATATCATGTCCCAAGGACACACCGTGGCATCCAACTGGCTGGCATAGGACGGTATTAAACTCAGACTCGTAAATTACAATTCCATCGCTCCATCTCGAGATTAAGTTTACGACACCTGTAAATGGGGGAAAGGGTTAACTAAAATTTATTTATCCCCTCCCCCGTATTAGTACACACGATTTTTGTTCTTGCTTCTACGACTGACTTGTATTGAATGGATACACTATACCCTCTTTCTACAGAAAACTGTGGGGACAATATGCAGTAATGGAGAAAATTTGGTGCCCAAGCTAAAGTGGATAAATGATCCACGTGATAGCGGAGGATATGTGGGACGGTTTATCTAGTAATATGATTCTCAGATTTAGAAGGGGGTGGACGGACGCTGGGTGGCTAGAGAGGGATTTTGATTCCCAGTGACATCATTCGGTTTTGTTCCCCTTGGGGAAGAAGCAAAACCTCAGTTGATTTAATGAATACTACTCAGCTTTTAAACTGTCGAACATGTGAAGTAAACCTACCATGAACTATGATGTTTCATGCAGGCAGAGGTATGCTATCTTCATTAATATGGATCACAGATACTGGGTAGGCTCCAACAGTATGCACCCCAATATGGCTCAACTTGTACTAACCTGGTCTTAAATAATAAAGCAGTCATTTTCATAAAATTGATCAGTATTATATATTTAGAGTTCCTCGGCCGGGAAGAGTTTTGTCAATACTTAGTGAACCTTTGACATCATCTGTTACAAAAGCAACCGACAGCTGAGAAATTGATATTCTGGACTATGGAATATTGACCGGAGTTTCAGCTAAACACCAAAAGCCAATCCCAATGAATTCAGACTAAAATCGTACGTTTCTTATTTATAGCCCAATATTAGTCATTAGAACTCCCCTTCAAAAGACACACGATTAGCCCAAACAGAAGGAGTCTGGAGCAAGACATTGTAAAACTAAACCTTCAGTAAACCGAATCAACCAAATCCTGTTTCTGTCTCCAAATATTTCCTACTTTAATTTGAATGAATTAGAGGATCAAAATCCCTTTACCCTGATAACTCGAATAAACTTTATGTCCTACATATAAACACAGACGATGAAATCACAGTTATGTGTTTTAAAACGTCGCTAGCCACTTATGTATTTAAACAAAAAAAAAACCCTCATATAAACCGGCGGCGACAAAACATCTGACCATAACTCATTCTTAAACACATAGAAATTCAAATTCAGGAAACCACCTACCCTTCAAATGAAACCGAAGTTTTGTTTCTGAGATGGCGTTGTTTTCTAAGTTTCCTTAATATCATTTCATGATGTATACCCACAATAGGAACCTTATGATATCACTGAATCATCAGTCCGCATGTCCATAGTCAATAGTTATTTATTTGTCATAACATTGGCATATAGTTACAATACAATGTTTTCTAAATCCATTTTCTTGAAATGAAATCTCACATACCCAATCCATATCACCGCAAGGAATTACTCCATTTGAGATAATATTTATCTATGAGGCTTTAATGATATTTTTAACAGTTGAGACAGTTTTGTTAAGATGTTGAATGGACACTCTCGCCTGATCATCACGTGACGACTGAAAATTAGGATAGAAAGCTATTTGTAATTTGGATAGAACACGATCATCACATACAGAAAGAAAACGAGGGTAGAAGGCTATGTGTAATTTGGATAGAATACGGTTTAATACTTTGGCAGTGTTATGATAAAGCTACGTGTTGATGTTTATTGTTGTCGAACATTTAGCTTCCATGTTGTTGGACACCAGACAACCTCTGTAACTCTCATCAGACAGACTCGCTGTATACGACTAATTCAAATTGATGCCGATTAGATATTTGTTCTTTTACATACCTACTCCGACGTATCACTAATGAGTATCTAAACAATGTAACATAAACGACATATCCGACATATCACTAATGAGTAACTAAACAATGTAACATATGCGACATATCCGACGTATCACTAATGAGTATCTAAACAATGTAACATATACGACATATCCGATGTATCACTAATGAGTATCTAAACAATGTAACATATACGACATATCCTACGTATCACTAATGAGTATCTAAACAATGTAACATATACGATATATCCGACGTATCACTAATGAGTATCTAAACAATGTAACATTTACGACATATCCGACGTATCAATAATGAGTATCTAAACACCGTAACATATACGACATATCCCAGCAAATCACTAGTTTGGAGAAGATCAGCACCAATAAAAACAAAAGGTTGAACAAAATAGAGATTATGGTTTCACTAAGTAATCCATGATAAAAGAATCATGTGGCGGCAACATCGGATATATGAAAGATGAAGTTTGACCTTCTTGTACCGGATGTATGTAATTATTTGATCTTTGCGTTCAGTTTTATGTGGAACCTGCATGGAACGTGACTTTAAAATGCAACAAGCAAAACGAGAGTTCACGTAGAGTATCAGGAGCTAGTCAGATCGTCGTTAGCAGATGCATTGGAAAATGATGATAAACGCAGTCATCGGATGACTACAGTCGTATTAACTGAGTCATCGGGTGAATACAGTCGTGTTAACTCAGTCAACTGATGACTACAGTCTAGCTGTGAGATAATTAAGCTTCCTCTTTTAAACCCCCGAGTGCTTAATCTATAGGCTCAAAGATAATTTATGAATTAGATATATATTTCCTTTAAATTGCACGTAATTAGCTAAAAAGGAAAGAAATCAAAGCTCAAAAGTACGGTGATGGCACCGGGTTGTTCTGGCAGAAAAGGAGTATTAATCGAGAACAAAATAATTTCTTTTGGGAAAAAGTCGTCAAAAGGAGAAATTCTCATGGTATGCATTTGATGTACCATAATTAAAAGGTCTAGAAAATAGGAACTCCTCTTGGTATGCATTTGAGGTATCGCTGTTTCGATGTTCACTCAAGGAAAAGTGTAAAGAGTCAGTTAAATAGATTCAAATATTCACTGGGATCTCAACATCGTTCTTTAAATTACTATGATATAAACCTGGCAGAACATAAATTTACTCCTGCTATCAAAAAACATGTCAAATATATGTGGAAAAAAGTTTGTGGATAAATCAGTGTTTGTGGATACATATTTATCTCAGAGGACAACGAAGGACGATACAGTGTGTCATTAATCTTGTTGAATAGGCACAGGTTCGATCCAGTCAGTGTCTTGTAAATGATTTGTAATCGCCATATAATTTGTATTCTTTTTTACACACACACACACACACATACACACATACATACATACATGTATGTATGTACGTATGTATGTATGTATGTATGTATGTATGTATGTATGTATGTATGTATGTATGTATGTATGTATGTATGTATGTATGTATGTATGTATGTATGTATGTATGTATGTATGTATGTATGTATGTATGTATGTATGTATGTATGAGTTAAAAGATTTGCATTCCAGATTTTAAAGCAGACGATGAAGGTCAAGTGTTTACCACTGGAAATTTGATCAATTAAGTAAAGTTGATTACAAGCCCACTGATTGATTCATATGGTTTGAAAACTTGCATTTATACACATATATTTTTTTTTTTACAAAATGTTTTGGACCCGCACAACAAAAATTATTTTTCATTTAAATTTCATTCACTGTTTTCCATTTGATCAGATACAGAAATGTTCCTAAAGTAGCTATGAGGAACGGAAATGAAAACGTTTATGGAAATCAAGAATCAAAGACTAAATGAAAACGCTGGTTATAAAATAAAATTGCTTACATCCAATATACAGGGGTCTATTCAGAACATATCAATATTAATCTATGGTCCCAAAATGGATCCTTGGTCCCAATGTTATCCGTGTTTTCAGAATTGATCCGTGGTCCCAATATTGATCCTTTGAAGTAGATTTTTTTTTAAATCCTGGAAGAATTGAAAGGCCAGTGCTATAGCCCTAAGCAGTCAACACAACGCCGCCACTATACCCCTGACCTCCCTCCTGAGAGCTTAAGTAGAAGAGGGACGCACATAAACAATACACAAACTCTTCCAGTGCCGTTTTACTTACCACAATCATCCAGGAAATCTTTAAATATGTGCCCCTCATTTATAGTACGTCTATGAAGTGTTCTTCTTCCCGCAGTCAGTTTAAAGTAGATCAAACGTTAGTCACTTTTCTGCCCCAATGCGCCTGATATTTCAAACCGATTATTAGACTCCCCAGGCCAACCAAGCCTTTATTGAATGAATGAATAATAAAATATCGCATAATGGAGGGCGGGAATAATTACGTCACTTTTATGACACAAGGGACTGACCATTGGCTACTGTCCATTTAACAGTGGCTATGGTTACTCCGTGTTAGAGATAAATTAGCTGATGTTGGATCATAGAAAGGAAATTAATTGATAAAAATCAGTCTTAAATACAAATCAGACATAAATTCTTTTTTTTTAAGATGTAATGTAAGCAATGGGAACGACCTTATCTTTGTCAAATTTATTATACAAATTACTTCAGTGGGAATATGGTTCTATAGTTTTAACGATACATCAGAGCTTTCATGACTACAGCATGGAGTAAGTACTGAAATGTACACGGTGAACAAAGATACATTCAAAAACACTGTTAATTAATAAAATGCAAACGTCAAATTCTGGATAATAAAGATAACATTTGGTCAAATCATTAAAATACTGTCAAATTGTGGATAATAACGATACCATTTGGTTAAATCATTAAAAACGTCGAATTGTGGTTAATAAAGATAACATTTAGCCAAATCATTAATATACTCGTATTGTGGATAATAAAATTATTAAAATACATTCAAATTGTGGATAATAAAATCATTAAAATACATTCAAATACTTGATAATAAAGATAACAATTAGTCAAATCATTGATATACTTAACTTATGGATAATAAAATCATTAAAATAGTCAAATTGTAAATAATAAAGATCACATTTGGTCAAATCATTAAACTCAGTCAAATTCTTAATAATAAAGATAACATTTGGTCACATCATTAACATACTGTCAAATTATCTAAATAAACGTCACTTTCTAAAGCGTCAAAGACTTTCTCGGCTTGAATACCATCACATAATACCTCCATTATTTGCCTCCAAGATGGCTTACAGGTCATATTCTATATCCTGGAAGCAGTAACAAAATTCACATAAGTAAGCTGAACATGGGATTGAATGCCGTTTGGATGTGCAGTCGATACGGATAACTGATAAATATGTTTCTTTCTTAGATGCACCTAGCGATATGAACATGATGTTATTAGGGCCTAGGGTGGCCTAGTGGTCTAAAGCGCTCTCACCGTTACGGATCACTATCGACTCAACTCTGTTTGCGTTCGAGTCTCGGTCTCGATTATTGTTGTTAGCTTCCCGTGGGTTGGTGATTCCTTCAAGGGAGGGGGTCTTCCTCCACCAGTTATACTGGCCGACATGAAGGGCATCGATACATTCGTGTACAGATAACACACAAATGTTGAACATGAAAGGCATCGATAGATTCGTATATATATATATATATATATATATATATATATATATATATATATATATATATATATATATATATATATATATATATATATATATATATATATAGAACAGGAAAGGCATCGTCGATACATTCGTATACATATAACACACAAATATTGAACAGGAAAGGCATCGATACATTCGTACACGTATAAATATTGATATTTGGGCATCCACACATTCACATGCATAGAAAGACTGTTCAAAGATATCAAGGGAAATTAATGATACTTCGGAATTTGGTTAGTCATTCTTGTAAAGCAGAATCTATACAACACAATTTAAATATATATTGATCGAATGCCTACTTACTTTAAAACAGGCCTTACCGTTTATTACCAGTGATATGAATAAATATAAACATTGTACCCATTTCATATACGGCCAAGGCAAATAATTCTGTCTGAAATTGACCTCTATGGACTGAAACAATCTCTAGAAAAGTAATTACGACATACATAATTATGATTTCCAGACTGGTCTCTAACATAACTGTGATTTCCAGACCGGTCCCTAGAAAAGTAATTTTGATATACATAATTGTGATCTCTAGACTGATCTTCAAAAAAGGCAATGACATTTTTAATACTATATTCATTAGCTTCATGCGGAATTGAAGAATTCATAGTTACACTGCATTTTGTTATATCTTGTTCAGGCAGGAGTGCCCTAAATTGAGTGTATAAGCGCAAAAAAAGTATTTGGGAGAGAGAAACATAATTATTAAATGAATTTATTTTAGAATAAATTGGTGAAAATTATTTTCTCCTAATGTGTGTACGTAACGTGCAGTTGAAATTAAAATAAGATTATATGAAGAAAAACACATTTGTCTCAAACTGAAATTGTTTTCTTGCAGAAAGTTTTATGCGCTTATGAACTCTTTCCGTCCTTTTTTATGTCCAGTTCATTACCCCTCCAGCTGCTGTTGTTATCCACATTACTAGAAGAAAATATTAAGCACTATTATAATAGTAAAAGGTATTAAGACCTGATAGAATAGTAAAAAGTATTAGAACCTATCAGAATAGTAAAAGGTATTAAGACCTATTAGAACAGTAACAACTATTAAGACCTATTAGAATAGTAAAAAGTATTAAGACCTATTAGAAAAGTAACAACTATTAAGACCTATTAGAATAGTAAAAAGTATTAAGACCTATTAGAAAAGTAACAACTATTAAGATCTATTAGAATAGTAAAAAGTAGTTAGACCTATTAGAATAGTAAAAAGTATTAAGACCTATTAGAATAGTAAAAAGTATTTAGACCTATTAGAAAAGTAAAAAGTATTAAGACCTATTAGAATAGTAAAAAGTATAAGATCTATTAGAATAATAAAGAGTATTAAGACCTATTAGAAGAGTAAAAGGTATTAAGACCTATTAGAATAGTAAAAAGTATTAGGACCTATTAGAATAGTAAAAGGTAATAAAACCTATCAGAATAGTAAAAAGTATTAAGACCTGTTAGAATAGTAAAAGTATCAAGACCTAGTAGAATAGTTAAAAGTATTAGGACCTATTAGAATAGTAAAAAGTATTAAGACCTATTAGAATAGTAAAAGGTATTAAAACCTATCAGAATAGTAAAAAGTATTAAGACCAGTTAGAATAGTAAAAAGTCTTAAGACCAAGTAGAATAGTAAAAAGTATTAGGACCTATTAGAATAGTAAAAAGTATTAAGACCTATTAGAATAGTAAAAAGTATTAGGACCTATTAGAATAGTAAAATGTATTAGGATCTATTAGAATAGTAAAATGTATTAGGACCTATCAGAATAGTAAAAAGTATGAAGACCTATTAGAATAGAAAAAAGTATTAGGACCTATTAGAATAGTAAAATTATTAGGACCTATTAGAATAGTAAAAAGTATCAAAACCTATTAGAATAGTAAAAAAGTATTAAGACCAATTAGAATAGTAAAAAGTATAAGACTTATTAGAATAGTAAAAAGTATTAGGACCTATTAGAATAGTAAAAAGTATTAAAACCTATTAGAATAGTAAAAAAGGATTAAGACCTGTTAGAATAGTAAAATGTATTTAGACCTATTTGAATAGTAAAAGTATTAAGACCTAGTAGAATAGTTAAAAGTATTAGGACCTATTAGAATAGTAAAAAGTATTAAGACCTATTAGAATAGTAAAAAGTATTAAGACCTAGTAGAATAGTAAAAAGTATTAGGACCTATTAGAATAGTAAAAAGTATTAAGACCTATTAGAATAGTAAAAAGTATTAAGACCTATTAGAATAGTAAAAAGTATTAGGACCTATTAGAATAGTAAAAAGTATCAAAACCTATTGGAATAGTAAAAATGTATTAAGACCAATTAGAATAGTAAAAAGTATAAGACCTATTAGAATAGTAAAAAAGTATTAAGACCTATTAGAATAGTAAAAAAGTATTAAGACCTATTAGAATAGTAAAAAGTATTAAGACCAATTAGAATAGTAAAAAGTATAAGACCTGTTAGAATAGTAAAAATATATTAAGACCTATTAGAATAGTAAAAAAGTATTAAGACCTATTAGAATAGTAAAAAGGATTAAGACCTGTTAGAATAGTAAAATGTATTTAGACCTATTAGAATAGTAAAAAGTATTAAGACCTGTTAGAATAGTACAAAGTATTAAGACCTGTTAGAATAGTAAAATATAGAAAGATTTATTAGAATAGTAAAACGTATGTAACCACAATAGCTTAAACAGATTAATTTCACATACTCAACAAGTTTGGTAAGGAATGTGTATGACTGCATGTACGTTTCTCGACACCTCCATTAAATATGAGGAAGTTTGCCAAGAGGTTTCGGTGTGTAGCGGACTTCAAACATTGAGAGAAAACTCGCAACTTACAACTATTCAGCCAGATAAATTTCCAATCGTATATGATAAAAAATCTAATTAAGCATTTGACTCACTTTACGAATGTAACATGAAAATAACTTGTTTAAAGTCTAGCGAGCAGAGACGTACTAGTAAAGAACGGTGGAGGAATTTACCAGCCCGGTGTAATTTGGTAATATAAACATTCAGCCTAGTGGGCAGATACGTAATAATAATAAACACCTGAGGGGGGGATATGCCGTCACTGTTGATCTATAAACGACTAGACCTTACAAACACTGGCATTGATTTGTGTCCATTAGTGTTAATATAAACAGCTATGCATTGTAAATATTTCCAGTAATTTAGTATATCAAAATAAAAGTGTTATACTTGATTGCACATATGGGCCACGTATACTTGAGCATGAATATAACATTTTACGTGTCGAATGTGGAGATAATACCCTTTCAAGTTTAAATGATACGTTTTTAAATGGAATAAGTTACGTTCAACTTGTGATCTTTCAAATGGAATAAGCTCAGTTTAATTGTAGGGTTGATTTTTTTAGGACTCAAGTTTATAACTGCACATATCAACATTTTAAATGTAACAAGTATTGATCATATAACAAAATCAGTTAAAGAGGCTGGGCATATTTTCAAACAAAGATATGTCCGTTTAAAGTAAAACTACAAATTATTCGATAAAATTAAACAGGAAACATGTTGAGGATCTCACCTGCAGGGAGTGTATGTATTAAAAGGAATCATTATATGAACCCAATGTATCGATGTATTAAAAGGGGTCATTATATGAACCCAGGGTATCGATGTATTAGAAGGGATCATTATATGAACCCAATGTATCGATGTATTAAAAGGGGTCATTATATGAACCCAGCGTATCGATGTATTAGAAGGGATCATTATATGAACCCAATGTACCGATGTATTAGAAGGGATCATTTTATGAACCCAATGTATCGATGTATTAAAACGGATCATTACATGAACCTAATGTATCGATGTATTAAAAGGGATCATTACATGAACCCAAAGTATCGATGTATTAAAAGGGATCACTATACGAACATAATGCATCGATGTATTAAAAGGGATCACCACATGACCCCAATGTATCGATGTATTAAAATGGACTACTATATGAACCCAAACGCTATGATGCTTGCGTTAGTTGGTAATCAGCAATGGCGACATATCTAATTATTTGTCAGTATTATACAAATTTGATATTCTAACTTATAAAACCAGAATGATTTTTTTAAAGACAGAAATCTGCAAATATTCACTATGGACAAAACACTTCCTGCAAGATTTAAATCGTAAATATACTCATTTTCATGCACATGTTTAATGTTGAAAAATATTTATTGAAAATCAAACAATTAAAAGCATAAGCGTGGCAAACTAGATTGTAGGTAAGGAAGTTACCTCTGCTGCTCAAGTTCATGCTTTGAATATTAAAGACAATATGCATGGCACCCTGTCTCTACTTAATGTGGCACTCTACGACTTAAATGTATAGCACACTATGACTTTATTTATTTATTTATTGCTTCGCCCTTTTACAAGGAGAAAAGAATCCATTGTTTTGAAGGAGATCATAAATTAAACTCTATAGCATTCAATCTTTTTTCCAAACTGTCTTGGAAGTCATTTTTACAATGATTTGATTTAATGTCGAGAGCTGAAGGTATATACATAATGCAGACATCAAGGGTACCTACCAATTAAATAATCCCTTAGGCATGTCCATTGTCTGTTGGTATCTTCGTGATAAACCCATAGGCTGACATTTACAGGAAGAATGTTGCAAAAGATAAACAATTGAATTACTAGATGATGCAAGATGAAAAGCGAACACTACCAATTGATTTTCCAGATCGGAATAATCCAGATATCAAGATTTGTCACAATGAAATGAGTTTCAACCAGAAAAACTTTGATCACACAGACTGATATCAATAGAAGGATGAAGACTTTATTGACAAAATCCTGTTTATAGAAGAATGAAGACTTTATTGACAAAATCCTGTTTATAGATGAATGAAGACTTTATTGACAAAATCCTGTTTATAGAGGAATGAAGACTTTATTGACAAAATCCTGTTTATAGAGGAATGAAGACTTTATTGACAAAATCCTGTTTATAGATGAATGAAGATTTTATTGACAAAATCCTGTTTATAGAGAAATGAAGACTTTATTGACAAAATCCTGTTTATAGATGAATGAAGATTTTATTGACAAAATCCTGTTTATAGAGAAATGAAGACTTTATTGACAAAATCCTGTTTATAGAGAAATGAAGACTTTATTGACAAAATCCTGTTTATAGAGAAATGAAGACTTTATTGACAAAATCCTGTTTAATGAAGAATGAAGACTTTATTGACAAAATCCTGTTTATAGAGGAATGAAGACTTTATTGACAAAATCCTGTTATAGAGGAATGAAGACTTTATTGACAAAATCCTGTTTATAGAAGAATGAAGACTTTACTGACAAAATCCTGTTTTAGAGGAATGAAGACTTTATTGACAAAATCTTATTTATAGAGAAATGAAGACTTTATTGACAAAATCCTGTTTATAGAGGAATGAAGACTTTATTGACAAAATCCTGTTTATAGAGGAATGAAGACTTTATTGACAAAATCCTGTTTATAGAGGAATGAAGACTTTATTGACAAAATCCTGCTTTCAGAGGAATGAAGACTTTATTGACAAAATCTTATTTATAGAGAAATGAAGACTTTATTGACAAAATCCTGTTTTTAGAGGAATGAAGACTTTATTGACAAAATCCTGTTTATAGAGAAATGAAGACTTTATTGACAAAATCCTGTTTATAGAGGAATGAAGACTTTATTGACAAAATCCTGTTTTTAAAGGAATGAAGACTTTATTGACAAAATCCTATTTATAGAGGAATTAAGACTTTATTGACAAAATCCTGTTTATATAGGAATGAAGACTTTATTGACGAAATCCTGTTTATAGAAGAATGAAGACTTTATTGACAAAATCCTCAGAGGAATGAAGACTTTATTGACAAAATCTTATTTATAATGAAATGAAGACTTTATTGACAAAATCCTGTTTATAGAGGAATGAAGACTTTATTGACAAAATCCTGTTTATAGAGGAATGAAGACTTTATTGACAAAATCCTGTTTATAGATGAATGAAGACTTTATTGACAAAATCCTGTTTATAGAGGAATTAGGACTTTATTGACAAAAACCTGTTTATATTATTGCATACTTATGTCGCAATAACGTTTTCCGAAGGACCACCTCCCCAATCATCTTAATTGAATATTCCGCCAAAATGTAATCAAGTACGCTTCCAGAACCATCTAAGGTCATAATCAGAGAAATGTTTTGAATTTATATTCAAGTCAACAACTTATTGATAACTTGTAAAGAAGACTAAAAATGTCCAGGTAAAAACAATACAATACAAAATAACATAACATTATTAATACATTGCACCTATACAGTTTTACATTATCAAACATAGATCACAGTCGACTACATTAGCGATCTTTACAAAAACAAGAAAATAATATATGCATTTGCGTGCGTATATGTGTTAAACTATAAGTTCTATACATTAATTATTGAAGAATATAAAATGAACGGTTCCATAAAAACCAAACATTACTTTGCAGGATTTGAACTAATGTGAGTTCTCTGAATTACTTATTGTGCACCTCATTATTTGTGTTCGTCCATTTTTGGAACTATAGAAAGTTTTAATTTAAATTGTCAAATATAATTAAACCTTTTAGTTCACATTATTTGTCTTGCCCATCGACTAATTAACATGTTGTTGTTGTTGTTGGGCTTAACGCCATTTTTCAGCACACGATAGGCTATTCATGGCGGCCAGTATTAATGGTGGAGGAAGAAACCGGAAAATCACCGGAAAGAACCACCGACCCACGAGAAGCTACTGGCAAGCTTTCTCACATATCCACATTCGCCGAATCCTAGACTCGAACCCACGTAGACAGAGGTGAGATGGCAGTGATTCGTAACGGACAGCGCTTTAGACCACTCGGCCACTCGGAGCCCCTCTAATTAACATGTAATTCGATCATGAAAGTGCGTTTCATGATTTCATTTAATGACAGTACTTACATTAGACAGTTTGTTAATAACTTGTATAGATTACATTGGATACGAAATTTGATTTTGCTGCTCGCTGTTATTCATTAACAAAGGAAACAATAGAATTTATTGAATGCATAGAAATGGAGTAAGATTGGAGTAGAACGAGTTCGAGCCTAGAATGAGAGTGGAATGAATTTGGGTCTATAATCTGGTGATTAGTGTTAAAATAATAAATATCAGGAAGTGATTAAATGAAAACGGGATAAAGTGAAAAGGAGTATAAAAACCTAGGAAAGTTGTTATATCTAGGTTCAACTTTGTTGAATCATGGAATAATTTATCTAAATATTATTACAGTCTAAGTAACCTTTCCTGGTAGAAATAAATATACATGGCCTCTTGTAAAAGTTAGCAACAAAATATGTTGAAGCAGGGTGGTCAAACATATTCAACACCTTGGGCCACATAGACCAAAAATGCAAAGTTTGTGGGTAAAACACACGCACGCACGCACGCACGCACACGCGCCCGGGCTTGTAGTTGGACCATTCTGTACTGACTTTTTCTTACAGCTGACAGAAATAATGCAAGTCTAGTACACATTTTTTGGCAATCAGTTTATCTGTTGAACACAAAAACAGGAAAGCTTACCATAAGCTAAATATCTGATGTAGACATGCATATCATCAACAACGATTAGCTTGGTTCCATGCACATTTACCTAACATCAATCAATCTGTCATCTTTACCAATTAGCCTGGTTCCGTGCACATTTACCTAACACGAATCAACATGTCATCAGCACCAATTAGCCCGGTTTCTTGTACATCTATAGCATCGATCAATCTGTGGAAATATCTCCAATATATGGCTGTGTAGTGGATATATGAAATTCGACTCATTTTATACATGAAGTCTGTCTTAATTTGGACGACACATAGAAGTGCAAATTAAATGAACATATCTTCACACAATTATCAAATTAGTCTGTGTACTTACAGACCAATTTATGTTTTGTAAAAAGCCAATGTGATCAATGCCATCAAAAACCCTACTGAATTAGCACCAGCAGAAGCCTAATAATCGAATATAGATTAATCTCTGGATATGATATCGATTTCCCAAAAAGATTAATGTCAGGATATCAGATCGATTATCAAACATAAATAAATCTCGGGATATCAGATCGATTATCAAACATATATTAATCTCGGAATATCAAATCAAGTCTAGGAAGTTAATATCGGGATATCAGATTGATTTTCAGCTGTCGATATAAATATTACTTTTGATTTAAAATTTGGAAAGCTATGTAAACTTCTTTATTCATATATAGACGTTTCAATTTCTCTGATAATGTAGGAGAAATGATGCAATATTAGTGAAAACTGTTTTTTTCCACCTATTTAATACAGGGCATGTTACAATATTGGTGAAAACTGTCTTGTTTCTGTTTAATACAGGGCCTGATACAAAAGTAGTGAAAACTATTTTGTTTCTATTTAATACAGTGCATGATACAATATTAGTGAAAACTGATTTGTTTCTATTTAAAGAAAGGCATGATACAAAATTAGTGAAAACTATTTTGTACTTATTTAATACAGGGCATGGTACAATATTAATGAAAACTGTTTTGTTACTATTTAAGATAGGGCATGATACAATGTTAGTTAAAACTGTTTTGTTACTATTTAATACAGGGCATGATACAATATTAGTGAAAACTGTTTTGTTACTATTTAATAAAGGGAATGATACAATATTAGTGAAAATTGTTTTGTTCCTATTTAATACAGGCCATTATACAATATTAGTGAAAACTGTTTTGTTCCTTTTTAATACAGGGCATGATACAAAATTAGTGAAAACTGTTTTGTTTCTATTTAATACAGGGCATGATAAAATATTAGTGAAAATTGGTTTGTTACTATTTAATATAGGGCATGATATAATATTAGTGAAACTGTTTTGTTCCTATTTAGTACAGGGCATGATACAATAATAGTGAAAACTGCTTTGTTCCTATTTAATACAGGATATAATAAAATAATAGCGAAAACTGTTTTGTTCCTATTTAATACAGGGCATGATACAATATTAGTGAAAACTGTTTTGTTTCTATTTAATATAGGGCATAATAAAATATTACTAAAACTGTTTTGTTTCTATTTAGTATATGGCATGATAAAATATTAGTGAAAACTGTTTTGTTTCTATTTAATACAGGGCATGACACAATATTACTAAAAATGATTTGTTTCTATTTAGTATAGGGCATGCTAGAATATTAGTGAAAATTGTTTTGTTTCTATGTAATATAGGGCATGATACAATAATAGTGAAAACTGTTTTATTTCTATTTAATATTGTCTATAATACAATATTAGTGAAAACTGTTTTGTTTCTCTTTAGTACAGGGCATGATACAATAATAGTGAAAACTGTTTAGTATTTATTTAATACAGGGAATGATATAATAATAGTAAAATCTGTTTTATTTCCATTTAATATAGGATATAATACAATATTAGTGAAAACTTTTTTGTTTCTATTTAGTACAGGGCATAATAAAATATTACTAAAAACTGTTTTGTTTCTATTTAGTATAGGGCATGCTAGAATATTAGTGAAAATTGTTTTGTTTCTATTAATATAGGGCATGATACAAAATTAGTGAAAACTGTTTTATTTCTATTTAATACAGAGTATGATACAATATTAGTGAAAACTTTTTTGCTTCTATTTAGTACAGGGCATGATACAATAATAATGAAAACTATTCAGTTTTTATTCAATACAGGGAATGATACAATATAGTGAAAACTGTTTTATTTCTATTTATTACAGGGCATGTTACAAAATTAGTGAAAACTCTTTTATTTCTTTTTAATACAGAGTATGATACAATATTAGTGAAAACTGTTTTATTTCTATTTAATACAGGATATAATACAATAATAGTGAAACCTGTTTTGTTTCTATTTAATACAGGATATAATACAATAATAGTGAAACTGTTTTGTTTCTATTTAGTACAGGGCATGATACAATATTAGTGAAAAGTATTTTGTTTCTATTTAGTACAGGGCATGATACAAAATTAGTGAAAACTGTTTTGTTTCTATTTAATACAGGGCATGATACAAAATTAGTGAAAACTGTTTTTTTCTATTCAATACAGAGTATGATACAATAATAGTGAAAACTGTTTTGTTTCTATTTAGTACAGGGCATGATACAAAATTAGTGAAAACTGTTTTGTTTCTATTTAGTACAGGGCATGATACAAAATTAGTGAAAACTGTTTTGTTTCTATTTAATACAGGGCATGATACAAAATTAGTGAAAACTGTTTTGTTTCTATTTAGTACAGGGCATGATACAAAATTAGTGAAAACTGTTTTGTTTCTATTTAATACAGGGCATGATACAAAATTAGTGAAAACTGTTTTGTTTCTATTTAGTACAGGGCATGATACAAAATTAGTGAAAACTGTTTTGTTTCTATTTAATACAGGGCATGATACAAAATTAGTGAAAACTGTTTTATTTCTATTCAATACAGAGTATGATACAATATTAGTGAAAACTGTTTTGTTTCTATTTAGTACAGGGCATGATACAATTATTGATTACCTGTAGTTAACTCCAGCTGTATGCATTATAATAGTCTACAAAAACTTACGTGAAAATTCCATTTGACCAAGTCTAATGTATGTGGTAATGTCCATTTGACCAAGTCTAAAGTATGTTGCAATTTTATTTGAGCAAGTCAAAAGTATGTGGTAATGTCCATTTGACCAAGTCTAAAGTATGTACTCATGTCCATTTGACCTAGTCTAAAGTTTGTTGCAATTTTATTTGACCAAGTCAAAAGTATGTGGTAATGTCCATTTGACCAAGTCTAAAGTATGTACTCGTGTCCATTTGACCTAGTCTAAAGTATGTAGCAATTTTATTTGACTAATTCTAAAGTATATGGTAATGTCCATTAGACCAAGTCTAAAGAGGATTTAGCTATATATATTTTTATAGCACAAAAATAACTATAGTGGCTTGTAGCAATAATGACATTTTTAAATTCTCACACATAAATATCCGTCCAGAAAAATCTCTCATCGGAAACTAATACATTGAGCCCATAATGCCAGACCAGTCCACATTTCTACATACTTACAATTTGCTTCAAATCTGTTACAGACGTATTGATAATAGTATGATTACCATTTTGTTAATTTTCATCTGTTACGGATGTTTGATATCAGCCTGCTTACCGTTTGGTTCAATTAATCTGTTACAGATGTTTGATATCAGTTTGCTTACCGTTTGGATACATTTAATCTGTTACAGATATTTGAAATCATTCTGCTTACCGTTTGGCTAAATTGAATCTTTTACAGATTTCTGATATCAGTCTGCATGCCTTTTGACTAAATTTAATCTGAATAGATATTCACGTAATATAAAATATATTTATTCAGGTGATCAAAAGAGACGAAAACTATGCGTGCATTTTGAGTGTCTCTTAGTTTTTGATTGATATAACTTCCTTCCAAATTGTCAGGACGCTTTATTCTTCTAGAAGCATTCAATTTTTTTGTATTTTTATTTGTTCAAAATTATTCATAAGTGTATCAACCTCTTTTCTTATCAGAAATAGCAGAGGTAGTTCAAAAGGCTTGTTGCATACCTAAGTCGGGTCAAGTGTTTTAGCACAGAACTTTCAAGAGGATAATACCAGGATAAACAAGTAAACACTTGCAATAACGAGCAGGTTAATATAATTACTTTATTGTAGAAGTGTAATCAATGTGGTGACTCATATTTGCCACCATCAATTACTGGCCAAGAATTTATTCAAGAAAACGCAAACAACATCTGATACATGGCGTTGTTATTATACGTATGCCAAGAAACATTACTGGTAAAAAGTTCGTTTATAACACTACATGTTTGTGTGGAATGTTTTGATCAATCTTTCAGTGAAATATGTGTAATCAGTATCATTGAATTAAGACACACACACACACACATACACACAATGGGAACAATACTGATCACTTTCTTTAGACCTGAAGTTCATTTGGTTAAGAAAGTTTCTATCAGGGATATTTCCCTGTCTTGCTCCTATGAATTTCAGTGGTAAAAAATTCACTACAGCATGAAAGGCACCATAATAGTGTTTTGTCAATATGTCATATGGATGGAACTGGTATTCTTAAATTAAAACACATATAATGGGAACAATATTTATCACGTTCTTAATCATTTTCAAAAACATAAAACCAGCAGACAATTATAGCAAATGCATTAAATTATCAGAAGCAATTCAATTTAGTGTACATGTATACTCATTTACATGCATTCAATTTAGTGTACATGTATACTCATTTATATGTATTTAATTTAGTGTACATGTATACTCATTTACATGCATTCAATTTAGTGTACATGTATACTCATTTATATGCATTTAATTTATTGCACATGTATACTCATTTATATGCATTCAATATAGTGTAAATGTATACTCATTTATATGCATTCAATTTAGTGAACATGTAAAACTGTTCCAAAATGTCAAAACAATATGAAACAAAAGATTACCATTTTAACATCCACAATGACATACTGTTCAAACACCAAACTCTCGAATGATTTTCCCAGTTTGATTTTATTGGCCAGATGGTTGGTACTAAATCAACACCCAAGGCAGTAGATTGTATCTTCTTTAACATTCAGCCATGTAAACAAACTATTACATGTATATTTGTATATATTACATCTGTGTAATGTAATAACCGTAATGTAAAATACACAGGACGATACAGGACGTTATATTAACATTTAACAGATGTTTCAAGAATATAGATGGTGCCCTATGATACTGCCAATCTTGCATGTACGAATTTCCAGAGGAACACACGGCTCAGGAAAATTCGTGTGGTGAAACACTGTCCTATAACGAATGGGTCCCATGGATCTTAATATTACACATTCTATGTTATGGGTTGAGATAATTGCAACACAAAAATGTCTCCAGTCTCCAAAAATCAAAACAACCAACGATTTCTGGATGTAAACTGAAAGACCACTGGTGTATAATGAGCGTACAATATTTTATCTTGTTATATAAAAGAAATTTATTCAAGTACTTGCGAAAGATCGATGGTTCGGACTCTAGGTTTTAAATTATGTAACAAAAGGAAGACAAGACAAGTTTCACATATTTGCAACGTTCGCAGCAGATCGATCGTTAGATTTGTATTGCTGATGAATCTAACTGTGACCACGCGAAAATTAATACATACTTAAACATTGAGGGTCATGTTCGTCAAAATTTATTACACAATTGTACCTCGAGGGCCAGGTTTATGAAATTTTGGCGCAGCACTGTTTAGATATATTATTATGCAACGTTCACTAAGTCAATTCAAAAGGAATCTTTCATCTTTCCTTTTTTGAAATTTCATCATATTCAATTTCTCCAATCACAAAATAAAAATTCTTTGAAAACTAATTTAATTTTAATGAAGATGATTGGCTAACGATCAAGCATAACTAAATGTGCCCCCACAATTCTTCTATTCATCATCTCAGTTAACAGATATATAATATAGAAATCTGCATTCTGGTATCGGCAAGATTATATGAAATGAAATTCAAACACTTTCTAATAGCAGCTATACGTGATAATTCCCGAATCTTTGGTGAAATAATAAACTTGTGTCTCATATTCAACCACCTACGAATCAGAAAACTTTTCTACAGTCTGAAATTCTTTGGATTGTTTTGTACAATGACATATGCTTTACAATGATATATTTTTTACGATAACATATGCTTTACAAACTCTAATATTGCAAAACGGTTTTAATACAGACCTGTCTTTCTTATTTAGTGATTGTTATCTATATTTTTCCTCGCAGAATGCCAGAACGTTGTGGCATAACAAAATAGCATAGATAGTGGTTTGTCGTAAAAATGGCCCGAAATAAAACTGCTAGATTATCTACCTTTTTCTCCCTACCCGCCATATTGTAAATAAACCGCGCAAATGATTCCTTAGGTCAAGTGTCTGGTGACACTCTTGTTTACATAACATCTAACGACCACCTCCTAGTTTTACAATGTATTATAGGCCTGTTCCTTATTACCAGTAAACCTAAATTAAATCCAATCAGACCGTGATTGAAGGAAATGTCGGCTTGACAATTAAAAGTAAAGATTTTGTTCTTTTTATAGGGAAAATACATAGAACTTAGGATCCACAGCTTTAGCACAAGACAAAAAAGAGTGAGAGGCCGATTTTAATCCTCAGCTAGTTTCACTTTTACTACTTTTGTAATACCCACTACACACATCTACTCTGTTTTCACTTTTTTTCTCCTTTATAACACCCACTATACACCTCAACTCTATTTTCACTTTTCTCTCATTTATAACACGATCTACACACTTCAACTCTATTTTCACTTTTTTCTCCTTTATAACACCCACCACACACCTCAACTCTATTTTCACTTTTGTTTCCTTTATAACACCCACTACAAACCTCAACTCTATTTTCACTTTTTTTTCTCCTTTATAATACCCATCACACACCTCAACTCTATTTTCATTTTTTTCTCCTTTATAACACCCACTACACACCTCAACTCTATTTTCACTGTTTTCTCCTTTATAACACCCACTACACACCTCAACACTATTTTCACTGTTTTCTCCTTTATAACACCCACTACACACCTCAACACTATTTTCAATTTTTTCTCCTTTAAAACACCCTCTAAACACCTCATCTTTGTTTTCACTTTTTTCTCTTTTATAACACCCACCACACACCTCAACTCTATTTTCACATTTTTCTACCATTATAACACCAACTAGACACCTGAACTCTGTTTTCACTTTGTCTACTTTAATAAAAAACTATACACATCAAATATTATTTTCACTTATTTACCTTTGTAATACTACTCCACGCATCAACAATATTTATGTTTTTTCTAACTTTGTAAGACCATTCCACACTTCTACACTATTTTCACCTTTTTTAACTGTGTAGTACCACTCCAGGCATCAACTCTATTTTCACTTTTTCAGACTTTGAAAAACACCTCCACGCATCAACAATATTGACACCTTTTCTACCTTTGTAATACCATCTCACTCAGCTCTATTTTCACTTTTTCTGTCTTTGCAATACCCCTTCAAGCATCAACTCATACCACTTTGTCTAACTTTGTAATACCACTCCAAGCATCAACTCATATCACTTTGTCTAACTTTGTAATACCACTCCAAGCATCAACTCATATCACTTTGTCTAACTTTTTAATACCACTCCAAGCATCAACTCATTTCACTTTGTCTAACTTTGTAATACCACTCCAAGCATCAACTCATTTCACTTTGTCTAACTTTGTAAAACCACTCCAAGCATCAACTCATTTCACTTTGTCTAACTTTGTAATACCACTCCACACATCAACTCTTTCCACTAATGGGGACCTAAAAGCTCGGCGATCAAGTGCAACAGAATTACCTTTGCCTGCCGAGAGAGAACGGGATATGTTGTAAGCAAATTCATATAGTATTTACCTACAATTGTCACACATTAGTTTCATATCTCTGTGTTATAAATTGGAAAGGTGAGGTAAATACGTTGAAATTAGACGAAAATAACAAATATCGGCATCACTCAAATCTTGATAAGAAACACCTGAAAATGTCTAATTGAAAATCTAATAACATACGTCTGCTATGGACACGGGGCACACATGTCTGTTACTGAAACGGGACTCCTATGCCTACTTTTTACACAGTGTGCGAAATATTCATTCTTCATTTCAAAAGGGCATGACTAATACAGTTTTTCCCCCTCCGCAATTTATGAATGTTTCACTTTGCAATATTTCCTTTCACAATAAGGGTACGAAATATATTTACATGCACATGCATGATAGAGCTTGTACGATGTTTTTTCATAGGTGCATATGTAACAAAAAGCTTCCATCAAATCTCTAGTAGGATGTTCTTTCATATGCATGTATGCATTAAAGGGTTGGTACTCTGTTCATTCATATGCATGCATGTATCATAAAGCTTGTATGATGCTCGTTGATATGCGTGTATGCATAAAAAAAGCTTGTAAGATGTTTTTTCAAATGCGTGTACATGGGCACCCCAGGGTTTTGTGCAAGGGAGGAGGGGTACAGGAATTTTGCAAAGGAAGGGGTCAGGATTTTTTTTGGGGGGGGGGAGAGTCATTCAATCGCGACAGGGAGAGTTAGTATAAGAAGCAGTCTGAAACTAAAGCCAATATTTATTAAGCGTTTTGAACAGGATCTTGTGACATATTTGCAGCTTCATTTGCATGATTAAACTTGTCGGAATATATATATATATATATATATATATATATATATATATATATATATATATATATATATATATATATATATATATATATATATATGTGTGTGTGTGTACATGCAAACATACATACATACATACATACATACATACATACATACATACATACATACATACATACATACATGCATGCATGCATGCATGCATGCATGCATACATACATACATACATACATACATACATACATACATACATACATACATACATACATACATACATACATACATACATACATGGCACACACATACGCACACACACACATATATGCACACACACGGCATGATTTCATGTGGGTCACGTGACCCCCTAGATTCATGCTGTTGGCGCCCACATGCGTGTATGTATCAAAATGCTTGTAAGATGTTCTTTCATAAGCGTATATGTAGGATGTTTTTTTTTCATAGGCGCTACTTTTGAACGGACAAGTTTTGTTCTCCATATATAGGTTTCAAGACATAATCAATAATGTTTACTCAGTGACTAAGAGTGGTCCAGATATTTAATTATATGACACAGAGTAATCCAGATATCGAATTACATGATGCAGATTGGTCCAGATATCTGATTATATGACACAGAGTAGTCCAGATATTCTGTTATATGACACAAAGTGGCCCAAGTATTAAATTTTACGGTACACAGATTGGTCTGAACATTTAATTACGTGTCAGAGTGTTCCAAGTGTTACTGAGTAATCTAATTTTTACTACTATATCGTCGTGTATATTCTGCCGGCAATAATGTATCTAATGCAGAAATGTACATGGATTGCCATATGGAATTACCTGAATTATTAATCTAACGACACATCAGCACAATCCTGAATAAATTACCTGAAGGGTCAGTCTCAAAAGACGCCTCTCGACTCCAATTTTGTTAAATTAACAAAAGTCTACTTTCATGAACGCTAAAAACGCAATAATTTGTTGGTTTTTTTTAAATATTTGACTAATATGCAAAATAACTTGCAAACGAAAGTTTTCAAATGTGTTACATATCCAGCTTAAAAATGTCATTTAAATGAAGGGTGTTTCTGTGAATGTTGTTTCTTAAGTGTTTTCTGATTACGCTTTTGATTACTGTCAAGAGTCCTTTATTAGTTGCCATCAAGCTTTCTGTAGGTTAAAATAGCCCTTCATTGAAGAACATTTCATCTTTTTCTATAACAATGTTTGAATATAATCTATATGCAAAATCGTGACTAAATAGTGACAATCAAAACCCAGTTAGGAAATATGGCAAAAACAACATTCACCAAATCACGTGAAGACAAATCCCTCGAAACGAAAATAGAAAATAGTCATGCGACAATATATAAAAGTAAAGATGCAGTAAAACTTCCAAAATGGCACACAAAGCAAAGATACTGGAAATACAAAAAAAATAAAAAAATAAACGTCAATGAAATACAAAGTCAATTTTTTTTTTCTGTATGAACCGCAGGCTTGTAACACGTGGATTTTCGCAGCAGAAGGCATTTAACAACAAAATGGTAAAAGAAAAATACCTTCTTGCGATGGTAACCTTTCACGTTTGTTTATATGTATTTTCTTTTCAAAACAATAGCGACTGGTTAGTTAATCTAGCCAATATGACGGTGGAGGACTTGCTCCATCCTAAATATTGATAGTTCTTTTAATATTCAAAACTGTACATTATTTTCCAAATTTTGAACCTGGAAGTAATTTCTTGATTAGAGTTCAACACCTTCCGTTCTGTATAAACTAGCTATATAATTAAAGTCACTTCTCATTTTCTGGTCAACAAATTTTATAGCTATGCACATATAATCTATCCAATGGCTCGTTATCAATGCCAATCCTAGTTACAAACAAGATAATATTCCGCCATCACTGGAGCCTCACCGGAAAATCAGTAAATATTTGTGGTTTTTAAATTTCGAATCATCGATACGGTAATGTACAAGTCAAAAGATCTTAAAAAACACGAATCACTTCACGGGGCAGCACAATCAAAAACAAATAACTTGATAGAACAGTACTATTCACTTCACGGGTCGGTGCTATAAAAATAATTCACTTGCTGGGACACTGCTATTCACTTCACGTGACAGTACTATACAATAATTCACTAGCTGGGACACTGCTATTTACTTCATGGGACAGTACTATCAAAACAAAATTTACATGATGAGTCAGTACTATTCGATTGATGGGACAGTACTTTAAGAATTTAAAATAAAATGTTCGTCATGTGACACACACATACGTATAAGAGATTAGGGTCTAATATGCCACCAGCTCTAACCTTGCATTGAAATATCACGAGAGATACAGATCACAACAACATGGGATAGTTCATGATAATATATGTAGTTCTTACTGCTACGACTCTTAAACTATATAACATAAAGAAGCGAAATCAAAATGTTAATAAACTCAACAAATAAATTTATTACTCAAAAGTTGCAAGGTCAAGATTTAAGAGGAACTTACTTAATTATAAATTAATGTCCAGACAATCATAAAAGGTATATCGCAAATCTGAACGTATGTAATGTTCCGAACGAATTCCAATATTTAAAGTCCTTATGTACTATGTAATATTTTTGAATAAGCTGATGTACCGACAGTCTTGATGTATCACAATGATATAACCCTGAATGTCTTTGAATGAATTCACACTAATCCCAAATTACAGTCTTAGTCCAAAAGTCAACGAGCACTTTGCAATTCCAATTATTAATTTTTAAATAAAGGATTCCTCTCAAATTATATCTTAACACAACTGAAAAAAAAATCCACAGACTGATCGTAAGATATGAATTGATAGTTTTGTTTAGGTGGCGCTCTACATTTTCGTATTTAGCATAGGGTTAGAATTTTAAAGGAAAAGAATTTTCCCGGGTTTCCTCACTGGTTATAATGGCTATTTAAAAGAGACTTTGTATATCTTAGGTATTGTTCAAAGAACCTTTAATTCCCTTTATTTTGATGTATGATTGATGGGAGTAATATGGGTTAGAGAGTATACAGCTTGGCCTTACCCCAGATGTACACCTTTTAAAAAAGTGCTAGCTCTACTTGCTCATTTTCACTTTTCGAACTTCAGAGGTAAATTGTAAAAAATAAAGCCGATAACTTTTTTTTTACATTTTATGTATTTGGTAATTCATTCATTGCACTTTTAGAAGCTGATATTGTCTAGTTTGGCAAAATTCATTTTCCATATTTTAATAGCTGCCAAGGATAGTGTACTTTAGACAAATTCAGGTTGATTTTTGGAGCACAAGGGATCAGTCATTTTAGTTAACAGTGTCCTAAGATCATTTAAAATTTCCAAAAGTACAATATCCAAAGAAATTTCATCAACATTACATGAAAGTAGTATATAGGTATGCCAACATTCTCTCTACTGTGCATGTTTAAAATGCAAACAACTTCACATTACATACATCACTCTCTTAAAAGTACATAATAACTGGTGAGCGGCACAAAAACATAAGGTACAATAAAATAACCAGGATGTAGGTCACAGGTTCTGTTCCAGAATGTTCTAAGATTGTACAACTACAGTTTCATCTTAAATATCAACCTTATTATCACGTACAAAACTGACAATCTATTTTGGGATGGTCTCTCCGCAGGGAATGTTCAATCCATCTCCATTTGCGTTCCTTACTATTATCGGATATGGGTTTCTATTGTGTCTTCAGTCATACCTTCTGGCTGGGGATTCGGTATGGCCATTTGATGACCATGATCTGTCGGTCACAGGTATTGACAAAGACCCGTAGAGTATGTTCCAAGCATGTTGTATTTCTCCTTGTCTGCCAACACATCAGCACCACTTATACATTGGAGTTGAACAATCTAATTCTTGTTTTCAAATTGTTGTTAGCATTCCTCCAGACTGGTCTGAGAGTGGGAAATACAGTGCGTACCTTGGCAATCCAGGCCTTGATGTTCCAATCTAATCATCCTTTCTTGTTCAAATTGATGCCAAAGTATGTGAACTTATCAATATATCAACAAATGACCCGTTCCTCTAAGACAGTGGTTCCCATCTCTCAGGTCGAAAATCAAATCAGGGACGCGAAGACTATATGAAGAGTCGAGAAGGGTCGTCATGACTGTTTTTAGAGTCGGTAAAATGATCAAAATGTGGAAACGGTATCACGAGGCTTAGAAGCACTATTTTTTAGGGTCGCTGCCAGAAATGGGTAGGCACCACTTCTCGAAGAGAATATGTGCATTCTAATTTGTATTGACACGCAGGCATTTTGTCTTTTCGGCATTTATGTCCAGGCCGGTATCATATATAGGTTTTCTGTCTTTAATTGCATGCGCTGGATTGTGTGTGATAGCATTCTAATATCATCTGCAAGGTTTACTATATTGCAAATGGTGCTTATGTCCACTATGTGAAATACTTTCCTGAAGTCTATACAATTTACACAGGGGCGTTCGCTGTTCTAGAGAATGTTTCGTGATAATAAATAGTGTTTCTATCTGGTCTGTACATGACATCTCTGCCCGGAATCATGCTTGTGCTTTTTTTTAGCCTGTAGTATGCTGCAGACTCCTTAATCAGCCATGAGAAAATTTTGTTTGGTATTTGCTAATACTGACTCCAAAATCAGCCATGTGAAAATCTTGTTCGGTATGGGCTGATGCTGAATACATTTCGTGTCTAAGAAAACAATCTTAGCGTAAATTATGATCTACGTAAAGGTAAGAATATCTCACTGATTTACGAAATATATTTTTCAGTATTATGTGTCATATCTCGTACAAAAGTAACAAGGAAGAGTGAAGCCAACAAGCTTTGTAAAATTTAACAAAATAATTTATTACCCTTGAAAACAAGGTAAAATATGAAAAAGGACTTATGGTGTGTGAATCTAATCCAAACATTATTTATAGAATTGAAATATATAAGTCCTATCACTAAAATGTTCAAAATGAATCAAATATAGAATCCCGATGAAATTCCAATATGGAAGGCGATGAAGACTACTATAACCTGTTTAGTGTTGTTGTGTCAACAATTCTTTGTTGAATCACTAAAATTATTTTTCGGCTTTAGAATTTCGACTAATTTTCAATACGTGTCTTTGTCGAAGAATTTTGACGAGCACTAAATACTTTCAGAGAAAATAATTTATTTCAAATAAAAAATGTCAACTTAAACTGGTCACAACACAAAAATACCTTTGAGCTCCGAAGGTATGAATTACGACTAACTAAATCACCACAAAACGTCAATTTTAACCAGCAATTTTAGATCACTTAAATGGGATCACGTTGTTACTTAGTTCGAACACTGCAGTAACACCACATGTTGGCTGTCCAATACGCCATGGGCGAATTTGATTTTACTGAACGAATCTATAAAATTGAATAAAAATACAAAATGTTGCTTACATAGAACTGATTAGCAAGCCAAGTATGACCTTGATTACGACCAATGATTATCACTCTAAGAAATAAATAACAAAAGTTGTTTACCATTTCTGAATCAATGACAGGAACAAGGTTAGCTAAAATTACAATGTAGCAATATTGGTTATTTACCTGGTCAAAACAGAACTAAACTGAATTTTCTAGAAAAATATCAAATCCAGTGAATAAAGTTATAATTACAATAACATGTAATGAAATAAAAGTAAAATAAAAAATTTAAAACTACCACACAATTAAATTACATAGAGATAACGACAGTGACCCAGTTTGCAGTTCATGCTATAGCACTTCTAATGACATAATTACGTACCAAATCACGTGACTAAAGAAACAATAGCAGTTGAAATGACATCAATGCTAACTCAAACTAAGTGTTGACCAGACGGAGGGTCCTTATTTATTCATTTACAACTGGGCTAACTATAGAACATCACAGATGATTAGTTTGTGAAAATAGAACTCAGGAGTGAGATTTTGATTGATTGAATGTGAAAATGAAACTAAAGGAGTTAAATTGTGATTGATTGTCGGAGATTTTTTCCTCACTGTGAGATATCGCAAATACTTCCTTGTTCGTTTACCCTGCAGGTCTGTAGTACCATAGTCAATATCAAGCCTATATTGATGGGACTTCTTTACCGGTGCAAAGTAAACATGTACATATACGGAATGTGATCAATAACGGCGCATAAGTGTTTTAATTTTTCAACAAAATTTCTTGCCATACTGAGGATCTACCTTATCAAAATAATTTTCATTGAAATATGTGCAGTAGCTTTTGATTGAGTCAGTGTACAACTGTATTGTAGGAACATCAGCATATCGTAGGTTCTTTTAAGTCTTGGCCAACGTTTCACCAAAGCCAGTGTAACCCACCCCTCGAAAAATAAACCAATGAACAAAAAACTAATTAGAAGTAGTGAAAGTTCTAGGAAAAAATATAACAATTCCTATGATACATTCAAACAAAATCTAATCATATTATCCACTTAAATGAATATGTATACAAACATGCATTACAATTCTTATTTGTCAATCAAATGGTTTCATTTTAATTGTGACATCGAGAATTTAAATAATTAAAAATACCATTTATCAAAATGTTAAGCATATCGGTAATTATATAAATGACATTTACATATCCAGAAAACATCCCTATCAATTTAAAGTTTCATCTGAACAGCATGATACTTGGTACTACAAACATCTGGTTATAAAAAGTCCAAAAATTGAAATGAAGTGTCTAAAGATGAAGACTCTTAAGAATGTCGCGAATCTAATCTCCTGATCTACACGTGCATACAAAGATGCCAACACAGGTATCGTTATCATTAGCCAGTGTTTTTATTATTTGCAATCTTAACGACCAGCTTCTCTGGATACACATGTAGATCAACAGACGAATGGATGAAAAGTACCAAATGAAGCTACATTCCGATGCAATCAGTGTATGTGTGTGTGTCTGTGTGTGTGTGTGTGTGTGTGTGTGTGTGTGAATCAATATTTTACATTTTCATTCTAAGTATCATGCATTATTTTAAAAACCTCGGAGTGAGCGCACACATAAATAAAATTTCAAACCGTCACAGGAGCTTTCATTGAAAACCTTCTTAGAACCATTTTAGGTGCCCGGTGACACCATCAAATGTGTGTTACTACTATAAGAATGTGAAATGGAATGCCATATTGGACCAGTGTGTGTGTGTGTGTGTGTGTGTGTGTGTGAGAGAGAGAGAGAGAGAGAGAGAGAGAGAGAGAGAGAGAGAGAGAGAGAGAGAGAGAGAGAGAGAGAGAGAGAGAGAGAGAGCACGCTACCAGTCAAATATCAGTATCAAACCTTGGTCCTAGATAATTTGGAAGTGTAATTCTTAAGCCTGACAGACCTTGATTGTCTGTAAGAAATGAAGTATTTATCATAACCTGCATAACATCCCCACCCCCGCAAAATTCTGACAAATTAACGCTTCAGCAGAACCAGGTATCTACCTTAATTTTCACAGGCATTATTTGCAACTTTCTTTATCTCTCAGGACATATATTGGGTATAAAACTCGTTTTCGATCTAAGTTGGCAATAATATGAAACGAAGAGCGGAATCATTCCAGGCTTTAAAAAATGTAAGGATATTTAAATAATAATAAAATCCATGAAAAAGAGACCAATCTTAGAATCAATAAAGCCATTAATTGCTCTACGAATTTATTTGCACTGAACGGTTACAGTATAACATAATAAACACATATACACTAAGGAAGAACAGCTCTTTATAATCCTGTCAGATTCCAATACGGGACTTTATTACACTCTGACTGGAAAGTATATCAGAAAATGAACAATTATACAATGTATGAGATCAGAACTTAACGATTATCAAAGACTACACAATTTAGGAAACATAATGTTAGTTAGGATATCCCTCAATCTACTTACCTTATCAGTTACATTAACTACCAGGTACTTAACAGCTAATCATTCCATCCACTACACTGATCACAGGGCTTGCTCGGAGTTGACATTAACATGTAAACGAATCAATCATGCCTTAATGAGATTCGGACACTTTAACGACAGTCGACATCAATATAAATTTTACATTGCAATGATCATTGATTTAAATTTAGAAATATTAAGTTAAGTACACATCTCGAAGTCTGCCCTAAAATATTGTCAAAAATCTAATAAGTCGACTTCTAATTGTCAAAGATCTAATGAATAGGCTTATAATTGTCAAAGACCTAATGAATGGACTTCTAATTGTCAAGACCCAATGAATTCCCTTTTAATTTATGAAGTACGCAATAGTTGGTATGTAAAACATCCTATCTGGCATAACATTTTTTCATTTACAAATATTTTTTAAAAACAAAATTGCATATATACATCATATCTGCTTTGCTGCTAATTTGCCAGTGAACACCAGGAAATAGGAAACGGTTATATTTACAATAATAAATGAAGAGTTAAGGTTTGAAGAGTTAAGGTTTGAATAGTTTAACATTTGTTCACACCAGGGTATCGACACACCACACAACGAGCTCCTTGGTAAAACATAGCTTTGTAATTTTATTAATGCTCTCAGTACTAGGTTTTGTCCACGGTGATGGCATTGATTAAATTATGTTTACATTTCTTCCTGATAAACAAATAATGCAAAATAGAGCAAACAAAATTCTTTGAAAGCCAATGATCAAATGTCACAGAAATGAGAAGGCAGCTGGAATAGCAGTCACTGAAAAATTCCATAAACAAGCAGAAGACATTCAGAATGGAAATGACTGGATCCAGACTGGCTACTAATTACACTGACATTTGTTTACATACCGCCAGTTCTGTTCTTTTTCAAAAGATGTTAGATTATTTTGTTACAAGTCTACAATTTCTGCTAGAATAAATATTTTAATCTATGTATATAGGTTCTGAATTTTAAGGCAGTCTCCAGGACTGCTTTCTCTAAACTTCAAGTTCTACACGTATTTTGGCCCCCACCCCACCCGTTTAAAGGATGATGGAAACTTTGTGGTAGATGTTTGACGTGGTCCACTGTATTTCTGTTTTCCACCACAATCTTCTACAGGCCAACAAAAGCTTTGAGTTTGGATTTCCATTGGCATAATGCCCTCCTTCTTAAGGCTATTCAAAACTGAGGTCTGGTTTGACAGGGTCCAAGTTCTTAAGGTATTTTGCCTTTTCCTCCCATCTTTCAAAGACATCCAAACTTTTGATATATATGTGAACGGTGTCTAGCTTTTGCAAATATTTCTTAAGTGTCGTAGGAGTTTGACGGGGTCCAAGTATTTTTGCCCTTTCACCTTAATCATTTAAAGACTAGTCAAATGATGTGGTAATCCAAGTTCTAAAGATATTCACACTACCCCACCCCAACCCCGATTTTAAAGGTAGTCAAATCTTAGAGGCTTGGGTTTAATGATATTTGCACTTACCCCAACAATACCATTTTAAAAGCTAATGAAAACTTGGTGGTATTTGATTTAAAATTCTCCAAGTTCTATAGGTATTTACCACATTTTTCGACCATCTTGAAAAGGCTAAACAAAACTGGTACGTAATGGTTTGGCGGGATCCAATTTCTATAGGTATGACGCCTCCCGCCATTTATTAAAATCTTGGAGGCATGGAGCTAATTTGTTTGACATGGAAATTATTTGCCCAATCATTATTATTACTTAATCAGAAAATTCCGTGGATAATTTTGAAACAAAATAATAATAATAATAATAATAATAATAATAATAATAATAATAATAATAATAATAATAATAATTATTATTATTATTATTATTATTATTATTATTATTATTATTATTATTATTATTATTATTATTATTATTATTATTATAAAAAATAATTATAATTATAATAATAATATTGGCTTTATATATATATATATATATATATATATATATATATATATATATATATATATATATATATATAGAGAGAGAGAGAGAGAGAGAGAGAGAGAGAGAGAGAGAGAGAGAGAGAGAGAGAGAGAGAGAGAGAGAGAGAGAGAGAGAGCTGAAATGTAGCAAACGTACTTAAAATGCTGATAAAATAACATGTTCAATATTAGATGATGGTATCATTAATTCCAAAAAAAAAAAGAAAAAAAAGACGAAAGCATGGCAATCCAATAGCAAATAATAATAAACTCTGCATAAATGTGTGGATGCCAGAACCTTTGAGCCAAAATGAAATCATTTTACAAGGACTTGAATTTAGAAGAGTTGGTCATTATACAAGGACTTGAATTTACAAGAGTTGGTCATTGTCCAAGGACTTGAATTTACAAGAGTTGGTCATAATAATAGAACTTCTTAATTAGTAAGAAGTTGAATTTCTTTAGTAAGTATGTCTCTTCCAAATTTGAATGCAACCAGCTCTGATATTGAGCCAAAATGAAATCATTTTACAAGGACTTGAATTTACAAGAGTTGTTCATTATACAAGGACATGAATTTACAAGAGTTGGTCATTATATACAACTTGAATTTGCAAGAGTTGGTCATTATACAAGGACTTGAATTTATATAAGTTGGTCATTATACAAGGACATGAATTTATAAGAGTTTGTCATTATACAAGGACATGAATTTATAAGAGTTGGTCATTATAAAAGGACTTGAATTTACAAGAGTTGGTCATTATGCAAGGACTTGAATTTGCAAGAGTTGGTCATTATCCAAGGACTTGAATTTACAAGAGTTGCACATTATACAAGGACTTGAATTTAGAAGAGTTGGGAGTTGGTCATTATAAAAGGACTTGAATTTACAAGAGTTGGTCATTATACAAGGATTTGAATTTATAAGAGTTAGTCATTATACAAGGACTTGAATTTATAAGAGTTGGTCATTATAAAAGGACTTTAATTTATAAGAGTTGGTCATTACACAAGGACTTTGAATTTGCAAGAGTTGGTCATTATACATGGACTTGAATTTACAAGAGTTGGTCATTATACAAGGACTTGAATTTGTAAGAGTTGGTCATTATACAAGGACTTGAATTTATAAGAGTTGGTCATTATAAAAGGACTTTAATTTATAAGAGTTGGTCATTATACAAGGACTTTGAATTTGCAAGAGTTGGTCATTATACAAGGACTTGAATTTACAAGAGTTGGTCATTATACAAGGACTTGAATTTACAAGAGTTGGGAGTTGGTCATTATAAAAGGACTTGAATTTGCAAGAGTTGGTCATTTTCATTATACAAGGACTTGAATTTACAAGTGTTGGTCATTATACAAGGACTTGAATTTACAAGAGTTGGTCATTATACAAAGACTTGAATTTGCAAGAGTTGGTCATTATACAAGGACTTGAATTTACAAGAGTTGGTCATTATCCATGGACTTGAATTTACAAAAGTTGGTCAGAATAATATAACTTATTAATTAGTAAGAAGTTGAATTTCTATAATTATGTCTCTTCCAAACTTGAATGACACCAGCTCTGTTATTGTCCTCGGCTAGGAACTAATTCGAGCATTAATGTTATTTTTATAGTTATTTATATAACTTTCTTAACAATACAACATTTCAGGTCTGAACTAAAATTCCACTGAAATGGTAAAACTGTGAGACCCAACATAAAATCTGTGAGATCAATAAAAATATCAGAGTCCAATAGAAAATCTGTGTGATCAACAGTAAATTGGAGAAACAAATACCAAGTCTCTGAAACCTATGTTTGTTCTTTCAGAGCAATAGCAAATCTGTGAAACCAAAAGTAAAATGAGACCAACAATAAATTTGTGAGACCAAAAGTAAATATGTGACCAATAGCAAATCTGTGAGACCAATAGTAAATTGGCGAGACCAACTCTGTGAACCGGTGAGACCAGTAACAGATCTGTGTGACAACAGTGAATATATGCGACCATTAGCAAATTGACGAGACCAAAAGATAGTTCTCGAATGACGTTATCAGCCACCATATCGTGGTTAGCTGGTAGATTTACCGTTGACTTCATATGGTGTTTGGAAAATTGAAATAAATTCATTGAATCTCAATATACTTTTACGAAAGTTACATACATAAACAGAACTCAATTCAAGCTTTCTGTTAGTATCTATATCTGTGATTTATAAGTTGATTTTGCTTCAGTGTGCCTTGTTAAATATGGAATAATTTGGTGATCGCATATACAAGAAACTGCCAGGTTGCCCATCGTAAAGGTAAAATGGGCAAAATATCGTATGCTAGTGACATCATAAACAAGTTCGACCAGTAGTAAATTTGAGACAAGTAGTAAATATGAGATCAATAATAAAACTGTGAAACCAAGAATAAAGCTCTTAGACCAATAGTAAATATGAGATCAATAATAAAACTGTGAGATCAAGAATAAAGCTCTGAGACCAATGGCAAACATGAGATCAATAATAAAACTGTGAGATCAAGAATAAAGCTCTGAGACCAATGGCAAATATGAGATCAATAATAAAACCGTGAGATGAAGAATAAAGCTCTGAGACCAATGGCAAATATGAGATACCGATAGCTACGATAGCTAAAAGATGTGCAACATGTTAATGCCACAAGAATTAAAACTTGTGGGAAATGGGAAGGATAAAAGAATGTTTTCGAGGCCACTTATTTAAATAAAAACAAACTAGCGTAAATGTAAATGGTTTGATAAATACCAGACATATGAGGCAATCATCATCATCATCATCATCATCATCATCATCATCATCATCATCATTTATTATTATTATTATTATTATTATTATTATTATTATTATTATTATTATTATTATTATTATTATTATTATTATTATTATTATTAATGATAATTTATTTACAAAATGCCTTTGATTGCAAGTTGTAAACAAATGTTTACCTAGCCTTTAAGGTTTGAACATTGTAGGCTCTGTCTTTTTACAACTAGAGTAAAATTTGCTATTGAAATTGTTAATGCTAGGCCAAATTAAGTGTGTATACACAGGAATTTGATAGGCAAATAACTCATCGCTGGTTTAGGTCAATCCGAGGGAATTCATTTGTGACAATTCACACGTATGTTCAGAAATAACTATAGAAGAATTTTTCTAAAATACTCATTGGAATTAATATGGCGCTCTTTTACTTTTTCACTTATGCACACAACTTTGGAATATTGTAAACTCAATTATAAACATTCTGTATTGTATGATTGTGTTACATTAGGACATTCAAGACCATTTGAATTTATTCGGAACATTCTATATGTTTGTGCTTGTGATAGGACATTTACGATTATTTTGATTTAATTCACACCACTACATATGTCTCTTGCATTTTTTCTTTGTATTGTAAATTTTACTTAAATTGTTGGTTTCACTTTCTTTTTTTTTTTTACATAATATAAAATAGGAGCCGTAACACTCCACATTAACTCAAATTCCTCTTGCATCTGTAGCTAGAAACTTTCTTGCATGTTTTGTACTTATGTTTTTAAAGAATCATATTGATTTCAGTTTCTAAAATTTAAAAAGTCATGGTAACTGTGAAGGAAGCAAGATAATGGGGTTTGGGGCGCTTAGTTTTGGTTTTGGTTCTTATTTGTTTTGTTGTTTTTTGTGTTGTTTTCTTTTTAGAATAGCTCGAGTTCTCCATTTTCTACAGATAACAAACTTTGGAGGTGGCTTTAACTTCGTCTAAGAAAGAAGTCTGTCGAGTCAATGCGAATGTTCCTGTAACTGACAGAAGTAAAATGGTTTCTGCACGAAGGAAAACCCAGAAGGGAAACAATAACTTCGACGTCCTATTGACTAAATTATGGACAGCTTGCATTTAAGACACGGAAGATGCATATTGATTTGGAATTCAAAAGGTCAGTTATCCTGTCAATGAAAGGGCATTTTGTAAATAAATTATCATTAATAATAATAATAATAATAATAATAATAATAATAATAATAATAATAATAATAATAATAATAATAATAATAATAATAATAATAATGGTAACAATAATGGTAACAATAATGATGATGATAATATAATAATAAATCAATATTAAACCGCCTGCATGAATATTGGAATAATCAAAAAGGATACTGGCCTTTTTTCCAAAAAATACATTTTCAACAATATCAGTACTGAGTTGTTCAAACTGTGCAAGAAATACAACTTTACTTAAACTGAGTTCATTAAGTATTCATGGAATTTTCGAGGAGCATATTTATTAATACGCGCTGGAAGTAGAGCCGAAAAACATTGCTCATTCAATAAATTTGTTATAATCATTTCATACATTATCTCTGACCGCGGGGAAAGCACTTTGCGTTGGAATATAATTCGATCCTCGAAACGGTTGATATGGGGAATATAAACACTTAATCTGTCATGAGTCTATCCTGATCCTGTAACGGCGAATTTTTCCAAAGATTCGAGAATCTTTTCAATTCCTTTTTATTTTCAACATTTATAGCCTTAGTGTCTTTGTGGTTCAGCTGTATACGAGCAATGCTGTGAATCAAAAGGTGTTCCGATTTTAAACCCACCTTTGCCCCATTAATGTGCATAACTAAATGTGCTTGAAGGGCCATCTCAGCTTCTACTACTGTCGTACATGAATGTTCTAACACCAGTCTGATTTTAGGAGACATGTTTGTTAAAATAGTTTTCTAGTATCTTTACATGGCTTATATATTTGTGGAATAATTGCCAAGTAATTTTAAAAATCACGAGTGTGTTTATGAAACGTAAATTCAGGCGCTTGTAATTGATGTGCATTTGCAATGATTTCAGTAGCAATTATACGTTTTGTTCATCCTCAAATGTAATGCCTATTAATGAAAGTATGTCGGCTTTTCTTGCACCTCCTGGTATTCGAATATTTTTAGGAGGTTTTAGTTGATCAGGGGAAATTGATGCACAATAGGCGGAAAATCATTTTGAAATTCCAATCATTCAAGTATGTTCGCTCTTTGCATGACTTGGTGTTCGCATTCCATGCCGTTGCCCAATTCATTTAGCTAATGCATCGTTGACATTTTTCTTTATATGGGAAAATCATTCTCATATTGTGTAATTATTGGTCATAATAACACAAGTTTATTGATTTTTCTCATAAGGCTTTGCACTTGTATTCCACGCCGTCAAAATACAATCGGTCATGTTTGAATGTAAAGAGAAAAATAAATCTGTAATAGAAAATTTCATCAATTTGTTTTTATTCTGCAGATATTTGAAACTGCAACCCCATCAATCCTGACTCATTATTTCATTGATATTGTTGACGTTATTAGATGTGTGTGAAACCATGTTAACAACGGCAAGTATTTCTGCAACAATATGGTCTATTTATCGCAGCATGCACTATAATACTCGCGAACAGATCCACCTGGTCGGTAGAGCTGATCTAATGATTTTTCTACGATGCGGCATTTAAAACATGGTCGGATATCAACACGTAAAACCAACAATTTAAAGTATGCAAAGCTGCATTCTCTGCCAGAGTTTACATTTTCCTATTCCTTAACCTTCACATGTATTAGGTCCTAATTCCTGTTAAACTTCTTATATTTTCACAAATGGCATTTCTCCAATAGAAATATCGTAAGTACTTTCATTCAAGTTTAATCAATATAATCTATATTTTCGTTTAATGATGTACATGATTCTGGGTGTATGTATTCCTCATCAAGACAGATGGTCTTCAAATTACTTGATGTAGATGGTATTCATTTTATACCATCTGTCACAAAACATCTTTCACCTTTGAAATTAATTTGGAAAACTGAGATGTCATTGCCTATCAAAGTTCGATTGCCTGGAATCCTCGTAAAATGACCCTTGGTGTTTTAATATAATTTTGTTTACTTATGTATTAATCCAAACCACTGCATACTGATCATTCAGTAATTTATCAAGATTTTACACCAAAGTGAAACTACTCACTGCTGTACCATGACATCCAATGATCTGAAAGGATTTACACTTATTATTATATTGACTGCACAGTTTTTGTTTCCTTGCATGAAATTCTCTTTCCCAAAATCTGATGTGTCATTCGCTTAAACAGCATATTATGCTTTTTGGCTAAAAACATTTTCTCATAAATATTCACAAAAATCTTTATAATTCCATATATTAATACTAAAAACATTTATCTAAATTACTTACCATTAGTGATCTTAAGTACTGCTATTATATTCGTATATATTTCATCATCATCATTAATCATCATCATCAGCAGCAGCAGAATTAATTTCATCAGCTGTATTTGATGTTAGCTCCTTTAAATTTTCTTGTACAATAATATTTTCCTGAAAATGTTAGATTAATTTATAATGTTTTGTATTCCAAGATAATTCCTTAATTTACTAACTCATAATTGTGATACAGATTTGCATTTGAAAACCCATTTAACATCTTTTAGGTATATTTCATGAATCTATTTGATGCAGTCAAATTAAACAGTCATTTAATCTTTTGATCACACTCCATCATTTGGCAGAATAGTGTAATTATCAGATATCACCATACATTTGTTTAAAATATTTTTGTCATTTATATAAATCATGGTACTTCTTTAACACAAATATTTACTGTTGCAATTGGCATAGAAAACCTTTGCAAGTACAAAAAATTATCTACCACCATAAAATATTTCTCTGATACATCACATGCTTTGAAAACGTGTTATTTGCAATTGTCATACAAAAAATAAATTTTAAATCTGTTTATACTGGCATATTCACAAGTGATTAAAAAAGCCAATAGACCATTTCACAGTTTTATGTGAGAGCTGTCTGCCATATTCAAAGACTGCCTTTCAGGACTCATAGTGGGTTACAATTCCCAGTGTGTTCCAAAGCTTAATTGTGTGGGTTACCAGGGTTACAATTCCCAGTGTGTTCCGAAGCCTAATTGTGTGGGTTACCAGGGTTACAATTCCCAGTGTGTTCCAAAGCCTAATTGTGTGGGTTACCAGGGTTACTATTCCCAGTGTGTTCCAAAGCCTAATTGTGTGGGTTACCAGGGTTACAATTCCCAGTGTGTTCCAAAGCCTAATTGTGTGGGTTACCAGGGTTACAATTCCCAGTGTGTTCCAAAGCCTAATTGTGTGGGTTACCAGGGTTACTATTCCCAGTGTGTTCCAAAGCCTAATTGTGTGGGTTACCAGGGTTACTATTGCCAGTGTGTTCCAAAGCCTAATTGTGTGGGTTACCAGGGTTACTATTCCCAGTGTGTTCCAAAGCCTAATTGTGTGGGTTACCAGGGTTACTATTGCCAAGATATGTTCATACATTATTGAATGGCAGATCTGGTTCTATGCAGTTTGCAGATGGTTCTGGCCAATAAGTAAGTCGCTATTTTAAGTAAAGATATGGGAAAGTGAATATCTGCTACATAAATGGTAATAAATTGGATTAACTATTAAATATAAAATGAGTGTTACACTTAATCATTTGGGGCATAAGTTTGTCTTCAGCTATCAACAGGCATATCAACAAAAATGGAAGATCAAATGCAGTGTTCAACATTGTATCAATCCGAATCACATAATATAATTATTGGAAACAATTACTTGTCTCATATTGCTCTGAGAATTAGATGAAAACAAATTAAATTCAGAAATTGCATCAACTGGGCAGAATGTTTTGGAAAACTACTTTCCTATTTTTAGCAAGTGAAGACAATATCAGTTTGTAAAATCTTTATGTGACTGGCATTTTTTAAACCACATTTATTAATCTACACTGTTACCCACGACTTTTGGAATAATGTAGAATTAAGACATTCTTCTTTTAGTTTCAAGTTTTTGTTTTCTCTTAAATAAAAAATACATGTATGTCTTAACAGCCTTATTCAACCTTTCATGCACCCAACTATCAGACAGATGAACTCAGTTGGAATTTGACCATGGCAGAATATTTCTGCTCTCATTTTACAATAGAAGGCTAGTCTGATCCAACTCTCAGTAGCTGATTGCCAGGTTGGAAAAGTGATTTTAACTGAATTGGATTTGGATTCCATTGGATGATGAATATCTAGGTAAGGGGGATGGGATGTAGTGTAAGGGGGGATGAGATGTAGTGTAAGGGGGGATGGGATGTAGTGTAAGGGGGGATGGGATGTAGTGTAAGATGGAATGGGATGTAGTGCAAGGGGTGATGGGATTTAGTGTAAGATGGAATGGGATATAGTGTAAGGGGGGATGGGATGTAGTGTAAGGGGGGATGGGATGTAGTGTAAGGGGGAAGGGATGTAGTGAAAGGGGGGATGGGATGTAGTGTAAGGGGGGTAGTATGTAATGTAAGGGGGGATGGGAAGTAGTGTAAGGTGGATGGGATGTAGTCTAAGGAAATGAGATATTGTGTAAGGGGGGATGGGATGTAGTGTAAGAGGGGAAGGGATGTAGTGTAAGTGAGCTGGAATGTAGTGTAAGAGGGGATGGGATGTAGTGTAAGGGGGGATGAGATGTAGTGTAAAGGGGAAGGGATGTAGTGAAAGGGGGATGGGATATAGTGTACGGGGGATGGGATATAGAGTAAAGAGGGATGGGATTTAGTGTTAGGGGGATGGGATGTAGTGTAAGGGGGTATGAGATGTAGTGTAAGATGGAATGGGATGTAGTGTAAGATGGAATGGGATGTAGTGTAAGATGGAATGGGATGTAGTGTAAGTGGGATGGAATGTAGTGTAAGGGGGATGAGATGTAGTGTAAGGGGGATGAGATGTAGTGTAAAGGGGAAGGGATGTAGTGCAATGGGTGATGAGATGTAGTGTAAGGGGAAGGGATGTAGTGTAAGGGGAATGAGATGTAGTATAAGGGGGATTGGATGTAGTGTAAGGAGGGATTGGATGTAGTGTAAGGGGGGATGGGATATATGTAAAGGGGATGGATGTAGTGTAAGGGGAGATGATATGTAGTGTAAAGGGGAATGGATGTAGTGAAAGGGGGGATGGGATGTAGTGTAAGGGGTGGTGGGATGTAATGTAAGAGGGATGGGATGTAGTGTAAGGTGGATGGGATGTAGTGTAAGGGGGATGAGATGTTGTGTAAGGGGGGATGGGATGTAGTGTAAGAGGGGAAGGGATGTAGTGTAAGTGGGATGGAATGTAGTGTAAGGGAGGATGGGATGTAGTGTAAGGGGGGATGAGATGTAGTGTAAAGGGGAAGGGATGTAGTGAAAGGGGGGATGGGATATAGTGTAAGGGGGGATGAGATGTAGTGTAAAGGGGAAGGGATGTAGTGAAAGGGGGGATGGGATATAGTGTAAGGGGGATGGGATATAGAGTAAAGAGGGATGGGATTTAGTGTTAGGGGGATGGGATGTAGTGTAAGGGGTATGAGATGTAGTGTAAGGGAAGATGGGATGTAGTGTAAGATGGAATGGGATGTAGTATAAGGTAGGATGGCAAGATGTGTAAGGGGGGAAGAGATGTAGTGTAAGGGGGGATGGAATGTTGTGTAGCAGTCTCAATACATGAGACTACTTACTAACTAGCCTGTTCATTGCAATCTAGTGGTATGTGACTGTGAGACAGATGAACAAGGTTTGATTCCCTTACCACAACAGTTAAAATTTGTCTCCATTTCTGTTACATTATAATCTTACCCACAAAATGTGCAAAAATTACCTGTTCAGAATATATGTGAAAACTAGCTAGCTTTCAAAGATTTAGTCTGACACATTTTACTAAAGACAATCTGGGCCATAATGGGAGGCATGGGTTTTGAATTGGAGGGTATGGTTTTGAGGCAATAACTTATAAGGAACACTAGAAGGAGCCAAGATTCCCTTACCAATCCCTTCTATTGGAACTTAAATCTATGTATCAACTTCAAAGTATTTCAGGATGAACTTATAAATATTAAAAAATAAAATTTTAAAAGTGAGCAATCTGATTTGTTACATCCAGTTATGACCATACACAAGGAAGTATTCATGGATCCAGTGTGACATATAACAGTCTCGGAAACAACATCCGGGTTATTGCATAGGTGAAGCCTCTTCTATCAACGCCGAGCATCCATTGAAAATATTACATACAGTGCCAGTTGAGCAGTTTACACGCTGTGCAAAATAATTTTTTAAGTATCAATACTGGTTGTGTAAATGGCGTAGAATTATTTTCATCCGCTTGATAATTCAGCAAAAAACCGATATATGGTTAAATTAGACTTTATAGATACCGCTGATTGTCTTTGCTATTTTCCAACGGCTGTTTAGGAAAACGACCATGTAAATTTGTATAGCGAGTAATTTGTTTTAACATTAAATATAAATCAAAATATAAAGTCATAATGATATATGAAATTTTCACAGATTGCATCCATCTTTAGTTGGCGAACAACATACTGCTATATATTTTTGTCATATTATCACTTATATATATATATATATATATATATATATATATATATATATATTACATACAAAACGTAAATTTATTTTTAACAATGTTAAATTTAAAAATGGACAATCATTTCAAAACTAAAATGCAAACTGCATACATATATATATATATATATATACACACACACACACACACATACACACACATATATATATATATTACATATGAAACATAAATTTAGTTTTAAAAATATTTAATTTAAAAATGGACAATTGTTTCAAAACTAAAATGCAAACTGCTATTTTTACTGAATGTTTTATTACTAAAATATAAAAATATATGTAAAATATATATATTACATACAAAACATAAATTTATTTTTTAAAATGTTTAATTTAGAAATGGACAATTGTTTCAAAACTAAAATGCAATCTGCATACATACACACCCACCCACACACACCCATATATATATATATATATATATATATATATATATATATATATATATATATATATATATATATATATATATATATATATATATATATATTACATACAAAACATAAATTTAGTTTTAAAAATGTTTAATTTAAAAATGGACATTTGTTTCAAAACTAAAATGCAAACTGCTTTTTGACTGAATGTTTTATTACTATTATTGCTTTATTACCCAGTTCCTTTCTTCTAATTCCTTAATCACTTCTGATTGTGTCTATGTACCTAAACCATATAACTGTCAATAAACATCTAATAATTTAATAATAAACTGTTTTCCTGTCTCTAGGCATGTATTTTATACATGTGACTATGAAAGCTGACAAAAGTCTTGAGGCTTAAAACTACTTTCATTTTGGATGGATACAGCGAGTAAATGATGTACTAAATCATCCTTGGGTGGCTCTTGCCATTGCTGGCTGAGACTGCATAGCAGGATATGAACACAGAAACTTTAAGAGATTCTTATTTTAATATAATTCTTCGACCTTAACATTAAAGTCTATGAAGCAACAGTATTGAACATTAGATAAAATAATTTGACCATAACAATAAAGTCTAAGAAACAAAAGCCCTTTCCAGTTTTCTGACAATTTATTTTCTGGGATATAGTAAAGAGTTGGGTAGTGTGTAGTAGATTCTCATTTTAATATCAAAGAATTTCTCTATTTAAATCATAAATTTAGCACAATAAATGATTTGGAGCCTACACATCATTACTTATTTACTTTCCTCGTTTTAGACATTTTTTAATGTAACAATATTGATAGCAAGCCCGTTATTCTAAATAACTGCCTTCGAATAATGGTCAAGAGGTTAATGTTTCACCTACAGGGAGGCGGAAGCTGGTGTATCTATGCAAGAGAGAGCACTCTTCTTGTTAATTACCCGGAAGTTCGGATCTATGAAAGACCTCATTATTGAAAAAAATGTCTTGGAAACCCCTACACCAGTTTCATAGACTGAGATGCATATTAATAACTTTTCAGTGGTATAGACAGGTTAGTATATGGCACAAATAACTGCAACTGGCTGCCCTACAAAGTAATACAGAGTATGTCATGAGAGGAGATGAAGTAACAGATGTAATTCACATGAAGATAATATCTCATAAGTATTTCCATATTTTTGTGAATAAAATATTTCCACACAAAAGATATATTCTTCTTCACTTGAAAATATAATGGTTATGCTCAAGTCAACCATTTATTAATAATCGGTATATAAATGACTTCAGTGTTAGGGTACATGATTATCTCACAGGAAAGTAATCAATTCTAAAACATGCTTTGTTTCACATTTCAGAATTATACCTAATATAGTATGTATTTTCATGAATTTATTTATTTAAAGGAATTTTGCTTTAAAAAATTATATCAGTGGATTATTTAGCATCTGCATAAATATACATGTCTGAAATGTCAACTTGAATTTTTCACAATTAACATAAATTTTGAATATATGCAGGTGTCTGATTCAACCTGTGATAAATGTAGGAACTGCATAGAAAATTTATTATTAATTAAGGTAGGATCCTTTCTGACTCATTATCAAATTTTGCTCTTTCTCTGTTAACATATTTTGGCTGTTGAGTTTTATGGTGTTTTTATGGTGTTTTTATGTGGGTCCTTGTTCTGTTGAATTTTATGGTGTTTTTCTGTGTTGTACTGGTCAGAGGTCTTTGTTCTGTGATTTAAAAGGCATCAAAATACCATCCATGCAGTTTGGCAACTCCTCCATTTTCATGTCATTTTATAGTTACTCCAATTAGGTAATATATGGACTACTGTAAACAGTACCAATTCCAGTCATTTATGTTAGGAAGTTGTATATATGGACTACTGTAAACAGTACCACTTCCAGTCAGTCATGTTAGGAAGTTGTATATATGGACTACTGTAAACAGTACCAATTCCAGTCAGTCATGTTAGGAAGTTGTATATATGGACTACTGTAGACAGTACCAATTCCAGTCAGTCATGTTAGAAAGTTGTATATATGGACTACTGTAGACAGTACCAATTCCAGTCAGTCATGTTAGGAAGTTGTATATATGGACTACTGTAAACAGTACCAATTCCAGTCAGTCATGTTAGGAAGTTGTATATATGGACTAATGTAAACAGTACCAATTCCAGTCATGTTAGGAAGTTGTATATATGGACTACTGTAAACAGTACCAATTCCAGTCAGTCATGTTAGGAAGTTGTATATATTGACTACTGTAGACAGTACCAATTCCAGTCAGTCATGTTAGGAAGTTGTATATATGGACTACTGTAGACAGTACCAATTCTAGTCAGTCATGTTAGGAAGTTGTATATATTGACTACTGTAGACAGTACCAATTCCAGTCAGTCATGTTAGGAAGTTGTATATATGGACTACTGTAGACAGTACCAATTCCAGTCAGTCATGTTAGGAAGTTGTATATATGGACTACTGTAGACAGTACCAATTCCAGTCAGTCATGTTAGGAAGTTGTATATATGGACTACTGTAGACAGTACCAATTCCAGTCAGTCATGTTAGGAAGTTGTATATATGGACTACTGTAAACAGTACCAATTCCAGTAAGTCATGTTAGGAAGTTGTATATAGGAGAATTTAGTAGTCAGAATCCAATAATATGAGCAAATAAAACATGATCATGAATCTAAATTGAGTCAGGTATTGTTGATATGTACCACATATACTTGTTTATAAGTTGAGTCAAACTACAATCAACAAAGATCATGATCTGCCACAGCATGAGGCATTTCCTGAAGATCAGGGTCTATGCTATTTGTTCTATTGATTACTCCTAATAGAGTGAATAGGCGAAAATCTGTGAGTGAGTTATGTGTGATTACTCCTAACAGAATGCATAGGGGAAGATCTGTTAGTGAATTATTTCTGATTATTTCTAATAGAGTAAATAGACCAGGAACTGTCAGTGAATTATATATGGTTATTCCTAACAGAGTGAATAGACCCAGATCTGTCAGAGAATTATGCATGATTACTCCTAACAGAGTACATAGACCCAGATCTGTCAATAAGTTATGTGTAATTATTTCTAATAGAGTAAATAGACCCAGATCTGTCAGTGAATTATGTGTGATTACTCCTAATAGAGTGAATAGACCCAGATCTGTCAGTAAATTATGTGTGATTACTCCTAATAGAGTAAATAGACCCAGATCTGTCAGTGAATTATGTGATGACTAATCTGGATAGGTGAAGTATGAAGTTGGAACTGGCTTATAAGTAAGAATATATGTTGAAAAAGTCACTGAACTAATAATACACTAGTGAAACAGGATAGTGTGGAGATGTTAATAGCAGTTATCACAGAACAAGGATTTTAATTAAAACTGTCATGTAGAAACTGCATCAAGGTAAAAACAGCCAGAAAACTTAATTCCAGTGCTTGCATGTCAGAACAAAATAACACAAATTAAAATACCAATGAAATTGATAAAGTTAGACTTGCCATTCTAGATAGAGAAAAATCATTACATATAAGCCCATAGTAGTGAATAACCATAAGTGGAGCTGCAGAGAGAAAAAGGTGGACTAAGAGTTGGCATGCCATTTAAACCAAATTTGTATTGTGATTTTCACTGAATATTTTTAATGTTTAATTTTGTAATACATATCAATATGGCTGAAATTAACTTTAAGTATAAGCTTAAATATTAGCAGTAGACAAAAAGTTCAAAAGTGCAAATTCTGTTCTTTCCTCTGACATATTTCAATGACTGTCCATTCAAAATCCAACAAGACACATGGAATGAAATTCTACTCAGAGAAAAGGTACAAGGACCATGCAGGATATGTTACTTAGAATGTACAAGGCTCATGCAGGATATGTTACTTAGAAGGTACAAGGCCCATGCAGGATATGTTACTTAGAAAGTACAAGGTCCATGCAGGATATCTTACATAGAATGTACAAGGCCCATGCAGGATATGTTACTTAAAAGGTACAACACCCATGCAGGATATGCTACTTAGAAGGTACAAGGTCCATGCATGATATGTTACTTAGAAGGTACAAGGCCATGCAGGATATGTTACTTAGAATGTTCAAGGCCCATGCAGGATATGGTACTTAGAATTACAAGGTCCATGCAGGATATGTTACTTAGAAGGTATAAGGCCCATGCAGGATATGTTGCTTAGAATGAACAAGGTCTATGCAGGATATGTTACTTAGAAGGTACAAGGCCCATGCAGGATATGTTACTTAGAAGGTACAAGGTCCATGCAGGATATCTTACTTAGAATGTACAAGGCCCATGCAGGATATGTTACTTAGAAGGAACAAGGTCCATGCAGGATATGCTACTTAGAAGGTACAAGGTCCATGCAGGATATGTTACTTGGAAGGTACAAGGTCCATGCAGGATATGCTACTTAGAAGGTACAAGGTCCATGCAGGATATGCTACTTAGAAGGTACAAGGTCCATGCATGATATGTTACTTAGAAGGTACAAGGTCCATGCAGGATATGTTACTCATAAAGTACAAGGCCAATGCAGGATATGTTACTTAGAATTACAAGGCCCAATCAGGATATGTTACTCAGAAGGTATAGGGCCCATGCAGGATATGTTGCTTAGAATGAACAAGGTCTATGCAGGATATGTTTCTTAGAAGGTACAAGACCCATGCAGGTTATGTAACTTAGAATGTACAAGGCCCATGCAGGATATGGTACTTAGAAGGTAGAAGGCCCATGCAGGATTTGTTACTTAGAAGGTTTCAAGGTCCATGCAGGATATGGTACTTAGAAGGTACAAAGGCCATTCATGATATGTTACTTAGAAGGTACAAGGCCATGCAGGATATGTTACTTAGAAGGTACAAGGCCATGCATGATATGTTACTTAGAAGGTACAAGGCCATGCAGGATATATTACTTAGAAGTTTCAAGGCCATGCAGGATATGTTACTTAGCAGGTACAAGGCCCATGCAGGACATGTTACTTAGAATGTACAAGACCCATGCAGGATATGGTACTTAGAAGGTACAAGGCCTATGCAGGATATGTTACTTAGAAGGTTTCAAGGTCCATGCAGGATATGCTACTTAGAAGGTACAAAGGCCATGAATGATATGTTTCTTAGAAGGTACAAGGCCCATGCAGGATATATTAGAAGTTTCAAGGCCATGCAGGATAAGTTACTTAGAATGTACAAGGCCCATGCAGGATATGGTACTTAGAAGGTACAAGGCCAATGCAGGATATATTACTTAGAAGTTTGAAGGCCATGTAGGATATGTTACTTAGAATGTACAAGGCCATGCAGGACATGTTACTTAGAATGTACAAGGCCCATGCAGGATATGATACTTAGAAGGTACAAGGCCCTTGCATGATATGTTACTTAGAAGGTATAAGGCCATGCAGGATATGTTACTTAGAAGGTACAAGGCCATGCATGTTATGTTACTTAGAAGGTACAAGGCCATGCAGGATATGTTACTTACAAGGTACAAGGCCATGCATGATATGTTACTTAGAAGGTACAATGCCCATGCAGGATATATTACTTAGAAGTTTCAAGGCCATGCAGGATATATTACTTAGAATGTACAAGGCCCATGCAGGACATGGTACTTGGAATGTACAAGGACATGCAGGATATGCTACTTAGAAGGAGCAAGGCCCATACAGGTTATGTTACTTAGAAGGTACAAATTCCTTGCATGATATGTTACTTAGAAGGTACAAGGTCCTTGCATGATATGTTATTTGGAAGGTACAAGGTCCTTGCATGATATGGTACTTAGAAGGTACAAGGCACATGCAGTATATGTTACTTAGAAAGTACAAGGCTCATGTATGATACGTTTCTTAGAAGGTACAAGGTCCATGCATGATATTTTACTTAGAAGGTACAACGCCCATGCAGGATATATTACTTAGAAGGTACAAGTTCCATGCAGAATATGTTACTTAGAAGGTAAAAGGCCCATACAGGATATATTACTTAGAAGTTTCAAGGCCATGCAGGATATGTTACTTAGAAGGTACAACGCCATGCAGGATATGTTACTTAGAATGTACAAGGCCCATGCAGGATATGGTACTTAGAAGGTCCAAGGCCCATGCAGGATATGTTACTTAGAAGGTTTCAAGGTCCATGCAGGATATGCTACTCAGAAGGTACAAAGGCCATGCATGATATGTTACTTAGCAGGTACATGGCCATGCATGATATGTTACTTAGAAGGTACAAGGCCATGCATGATATGTTACTTAGAAGGTACAAGGCCCATGCAGGATATATTACTTAGAATTTTCAAGGCCATGCAGGATATGTTACTTAGAATGTACAAGGCCCATGCAGGATATGGTACTTAGAATCTACAAGGCCATGCAGGATATGTTACTTAGAATGTACAAGGCCCGTACAAAATATGATACTTAGAGGGTACAAGGCCCATGTAGGTTATGTTACTTAGAAGGTACAAGGTCCATGCATGATATGTTACTTAGAAAGTACAAGGTCCTTGCATGATATGGTACTTAGAAGGTACAAGGTCCTTGCATGATATGGTACTTAGAAGGTACAAGGCTCATGCAGGATATATTATTTAGGAGGTACAAGTTCCATGTAGAATATGTTACTTAGAAAGTACAAGGCCCATGCAGGATATGGTACTCTGAGAGGAGGCATGTGGCCTATGCAAAATATACTACTTAAAGAGCTGGTGTGAGACTTATGCAAGAGTACTACTCAGATAGAATGTCCAAGGCCCATTAAATATGTACTACTCATAAAGAAATTATAATACCATTGCAAGATGTGCTACTTAGAGAAACTATGCAACACAGAAGGTACAAGGCCCATGCAAGATGTACTACTTAGTGATGGCCCATGCAAGATGTGTTATTCAAGGAAAAGGTAGGGTGGCTATGCAAGATGTGTTACTCTTAGAGGTGGTAAACTATATCCATGCAATATGAAATACTCAGAGTAAAGGTACAAGGCCCACACAATATGTGCTATTCAGAGAGAAGGAATGAGGCCCATGCAAAAGTGAAATAATTGGAGATAAGGTAAAAGGCCTGTGCAAAACCTGCTACTCAGAGAGAAGGCACAAGAACCATACTAGATGTGTTACTCACAGAGAAGGCACAAGGCCTATGCAAGATGTGCAATTTACAGAAAAGGCACAAGGCCTATACAAGATGTGCAACTCACAGAGAAGGTACAAGGCCCATGCTAGATGTGTAACTCACAGAGAAGGCACAAGGCCTATGCAAGATGTGCAACTTACAGAGAAGGCACAAGGCCCATGCTAGATGTATAACTCACAGAGAAGGCACAAGGCCTATACAAGATGTGCAACTTACAGGGAAGGTGCAAGGCCCATACTAAATGTGTAACTCACAAAGAAGGCACAAGGCCTATACAAGATGTTCAACTCACAGAGAAGGCACAAGGCCCATACTAGATGTACAACTTGCAGAGAAGGCACAAGGCTTTTAGAAGATGTGCAACTCACAGAGAAGGCAAAAGGCCCATACTAGATGTGCAACTAGAAGAGAAGGCACAAGGCCTATACATGATGTGGAAAACAAAGACAAGGCACAAGGCCCATACAAGATGTGCAACTTACAGAGAAGGCACAACACCTATACAAGATGTGCAACTTACAGAGAAGGTGCAAGGCCCATGCTAGATGTATAACTCAAAGCGAAGACACAAGGCCTATACAAGATGTGCAACTTACAGAGAAGGTGCAAGGCCCATGCTAGATGTGTATCCCACAAAGAAGGCACAAGGCCTATACTAGATGTGCAACTCACAGAGAAAGCACAATGCCCATGCTAGATGTGCAACTTGCAGAGAAGGCACAAGGCTTTTAGAAGATGTGCAACTCACAGAGAAGGCAAAAGGCCCATGCTCGATGTGCAACTCACAGAGAAGGCACAAGGCCCATACTAGATGTGCAACTAGAAGAAAAGGCACAAGGCCTATACAAGATGTGGAACACAAAGACAAGGCACAAGGCCCATACAAGATGTGCAACTTACAGAGAAGGCACAACACCTATACAAGATGTGCAACTTACAGAGAAGGTGCAAGGCCCATGCTAGATGTATAACTCAAAGAGAAGGCACAAGGCCTATACAAGATGTGCAACTTACAGAGAAGGTGCAAGGCCCATGCTAGATGTGTATCCCACAAAGAAGGCACAAGGCCTATACTAGATGTGCAACTCACAGAGAAAGCACAATGCCCATGCTAGATGTGCAACTTGCATAGAAGGCACAAGGCTTTTAGAAGATGTGCAACTCACAGAGAAGGCAAAAGGCCCATGCTCGATGTGCAACTCACAGAGAAGGCACAAGGCCCATACTAGGTGTGCAACTTATAGAGAAGGCACAAGGCCTATACAAGATGTGCAAATCAAAGACAAGGCACAAGGCCCATACAAGATGTGCAACTTACAGACAAGGCAAAAGGCCCATGCTCGATGTGCAACTGACAGAGAAGGCACAAGGCCCATACAAGATGTGCAACTTACAGAGAAGGCACAACGCATATACAAGATGTGCAACTCACAGACAAGGCACAAGGCCCATAGAAGATGTGCAACTTACAGAGAAGGCACAAGTCCTATACAAGATGTGCAACTCACAGAGAAGGCAAAAGGCCCATGCTCGATGTGCAACTTACAGAAAAGGCACAAGGCCTATAATAGATGTGCAACTTACAGAAAAGGCACAAGGCCCATACAAGATGTGCAACTTGCAGAGAAGGCACAAGCCCTATACAAGATATGCAACTCAGAGAGAAGGCACAAGGCCCATACTAGATGTGCAACTTGCAGAGAAGGCACAAGTCTTTTAGAAGATGTGCAACTCACAGAGAAGGCAAAAGGCCCATGCTCGATGTGCAACTTACAGGAAAGGCACAAGGACTATACTAGATGTGCAACTTACAGAAATAGCACAAGGCATGTGCAAAACCTGCTACTCAGAGAGAAGGCACAAGGACCATACTAGATGTGTTACTCACAGAGAAGGCACAAGGCCTATACAAGATGTGCAACTCACAGAAAAGGCAAAAGGCCCATACAAGATGTGCAACTTACAGAGAAGGAACAAGGCCTATACAAGATGTGCAATTTACAGAAAAGGCACAAGGCCCATGCTAGATGTGCAACTCAAAGAAAAGACACAAGGCCCATGGTAGATGTGTAACTCACAGAGAAGGCACAAGGCCTATGCCAGATGTGCAACTCACAGAGAAGGCATAAGACCCATGCTAGATGTGCAACTAAAAAGAGAAGGCACAAGGCCTATACAAGATGTGCAACTCACAGAAAAGGCACAAGGCCCATACAAGATGTGCAACATACAGAGAAGGTACAAGGCCTGTGCAAAACCTGCTACTCAGAGAGAAGGCACAAGGACCATTCTAGATGTGTTACTCACAGAGAAGGCACAAGGCCTATACAAGATGTGCAACTCACAGAGAAGGTACAAGGCCCATACAAGATGTGCAACTTACAGAGAAGGCACAATGCCTATACAAGATGTGCATCTCACAGAGAAGGCACAAGGCCCATGCTAGATGTGCTACTCACAGAGAAGGGTCAAGGCCTATACAAGATGTGCAACTCACAGAGAAGGCACAAGGCCCATTCTAGATGTGCAACTTACAGAAAAGGCACAAGGCCTATACAAGATGTGCAACTCACGGGAGAAGGCACAAGGCCCATACTAGATGTGCAACTTACAAAAAAGGCACAAGGCCTATACAAGATGTGCAACTCACAGAAAAGGCACAAGGCCCATGCTAGATGTATAACTCACAAAGAAGGCACAAGGCCTATAAAAGATGTGCAACTCACAGAGAAGGCACAAGGCCCATACTAGATGTGCAACTTGCAGAGAAGGCACAAGGCTTTTAGAAGATGTGCAACTCACAGAGAAGGCAAAAGGCCCATGCTCAATGTGCAACTTACAGAGAAGGCACAAGGCCCATACTAGATGTGCAACTTGCAGAGAAGGCACAAGGCCTATACAAGATGTGCAACTCAAAGACAAGGCACAAGGCCCATACAAGATGTGCAACTTACAGAGAAGGCACAAGGCCTATACAAGATGTGCAACTTACAGAGAAGGTGCAAGGCCCATGCTAGATGTTAACTCACAGAGAAGGCACAAGGACCATACTAGATGTATAACTCACAGAGAAGGCACAAGGCCTATACAAGATGTGCAACTTACAGAGAAGGTGCATGGCCCATGCTAGATGTGTAACTCACAAAGAAGGCACAAAGCCTATACAAGATGTGCAACTCACAGAGAAGGCACAATGCCCATACTAGATGTGTAACTTGCAGAGAAGGCACAAGGCTTTTAGAAGATGTGCAACTCACGGAGAAGTCAAAAGGCCCATGCTCGATGTGCAACTCACAGAGAAGGCACAAGGACCATACAAGATGTGCAACTCACAGAGAAGGCACAAGGCCTATACAAGATGTGCAACTTACAGAGAAGGTGCAAGGCCCATGCTAGATGTGCAACTCACAGAGAAGGCACAAGGCCTATACAAGATGTGCAACTCACAGAGAAGGCACAAGGCTCATACTAGATGTGCAACTTGCAGAGAAGGCACAAGGCTTTTAGAAGATGTGCAACTCACAGAGAAGGCAAAAGGCCCATGCTCGATGTGCAACTCACAGAGAAGGCACAAGGCCTATACAAGATGTGCAACTCACAGAGAAGGCACAAGCCCTATACAAGATGTGCAACTCAGAGAGAAGGCACAAGGCCCATACAAGATGTGCAACTTGCAGAGAAGGCACAAGTCTTTTAGAAGATGTGCAACTCATAGAGAAGGCAAAAGGCCCATGCTCGATGTGCAACTTACAGAAAAGGCACAAGGCCTATATTAGATGTTCAACTTACAGAAAAGGCACAAGGCCCATACAAGATGTGCAACTTACAGAGAAGGCACAAGGCCCATGCTAGATGTGCAACTCACAGAGAAGGCACAAGGCCTATACAAGATGTGCAACTCACAGAGAAGGCACAAGGCCCATGCTAGATGTGCAACTCACAGAGAAGGCACAAGGCCCATACAAGATGTGTAACTCACAGAGAAGGCACAAGGCCTATACAAGATGTGCAACTCACAGAGAAGGCACAAGGCCCATACTAGATGTGCAACTTGCAGAGAAGGCACAAGGCCTATACAAGATGTGCAACTCACAGAGAAGGCACAAGGCCCATACTAGATGTGCAACTTACAGAGAAGGCACAAGGCCTATACAAGATGTGCAACTCACAGAGAAGGCACAAGGCCCATGCTAGATGTGTAACTCACAAAGAAGGCACAAGGCCCATACTAGATGTGCAACTTACAGTGAAGGCACAAGGCCTATACAAGATGTGCAACTTACAGAAAAGGCACAAGGACCATGCTAGATGTGCAATTCACAGAGAAGGCACAAGGCCCATACAAGATGTGTTACTAAAATAAGGTTGGTTAATTACTACTTTATATGGTAATGGAATCCAGGCCAATTATAGAAAAAATATTCAATTTACAGATTGTGATCAAGTAAAGCTTTTTATCTTCTCTGCACAATGTTGGCATTATGAATGGTATGATACTGGGGACAACATAATTAAAAATCCAACTTTCTGTGATACTGGGGACAACATAATTAAAAATTCAACTTCCTGTGATACTGGGGACAACATAATAATAAATAAAAATCCAACATTCTGTAACTTGCATGACTGAGATTCAGTTTTCTGTTAAAAAAAGTTAAACTTATTCTCTAAATTCTGTTTCCAAAACAACCCCCACCCAATCATAACACCAGGTGTTTATATTTTTGAAATCAATCTTTCTACAGAAATAGAGCTGAGACATGTCCATATAGTTCAGACATCTGTAGAAGTGCCTTTAATGTTCATTCAAATCATGTCATGGATAATTTGAAGAAAAGGACTTGTTGAAGGCACATGTTGTGTCAGATTGTACTCAAAGTTTTACATTCCAGAGAGCACAGTGTAGAAGATGGTAAAGCAAAACAGCATCAAGACTAATGTCTCATAATGAAATTTTAATCAGACCTGCTGACACATCAAAGACAACAGCTATATCTCTACCCCATAAAACTCTTAGAGTCTGACAGTAGTAGCTCTATCAGAACTTTTCCATGATAAGGGAGGGGGTGAAGGCTGTAAATAAAGAGAGTGTATTAGAAAAGGGAGGGGGAGAAGGCTGTAAATATTTAGAGTGTATTAGTAAACTTTAAGCAAACAAAGTATAAGAAAACCTGTAAACAAAGTTTTAGAAAATGTACAGGAAAATCTGTCAGCAAAAAAATATTAGAAAACCTTTGAACAAAAGTATTAGAAAACATGAAAGCAAAAAGTAATAGAAAACACATAAACAAAATATCAGAAACATGTGAACTAAATGTACTCTAAAATCTTTCCATGTTAACAGAGCAGCATGGTGGCATGATCAATATTGGAACAGAAAGTAATTATGGGAGTCATACCATCTGTTAAATTTTATCTGCCCTTGGAGCACATTACTGACCATATCACATAGCAGAATTGGACCATATCACATAACAGAAATGGACCATATCACATAGCAGAAATGGACTATATCACATAGTGGAAATGGACTATAACACATAGCAGAAATAGACCATATCACATAGTGTAAATGGACTATAACACATAGCAGAAATGGACTATATCACATAGTGTAAATGGACTATAACACATAGCAGAGATGGACTATATCACATAGCAGAAATGGACTATATTACATACAGGAAATGGACTATATCACATACAGGAAATGGACTATATCACATACAGGGAATGGACTATAGCATATAGTGAAAATGGACTATATCGCATACAGGAAATGCTGGGTACAGGAGATACAATGCTAGAATTAGGTGTTTCATTATTTACCAGCTGAGCCACTACAATGAAAGTGAATTTCAATTGTAAATATTGAAATACAGTCACTTCAGTTTATTTTTGAAATATGTTTCATATACCTGTCTGCTTTTGTACTTGATGTATTTAGGCATTATTATATTATACTATATTATATTATATTATATTATATTATATTATATTATATTATATTATATTATATTATATTATATTATATTATATTATATTATATTATATTATATTATATTATATTATATTATATTATATTAATGGTTTGTTCATCCTGACAACTCATAGACTATTAGTGTGTTATAATAAGCTGAATTATTCTTATCAAATAAAGTGTTTTTCAATCATTTTACAAAAGATTTTTTTTCAGTGCATTTTATCTATCGGCAATTTTTAGGTCATTCTGAGCTATTAGTTTATCATCCAGGCAGGGAAAACATTAGCACAATTGTCACTGAACAATTAATGTGGTGCTATGTCTATTCATTAGCACAATTGTCACTGAACAACCAATGGGCTATGTCTATTCATTAGCACAATTGTCACTGAACAACCAATGGGCTATGTCTATTCATTTGCACAATTGTCACTGAACAACCAATGGGCTATGTCTATTCATTCACACAATTGTCACTTAACAACCAATGGGCTATGTCTATTCATTTGCACATTTATCATTGAACAACCAATGGGATATGTCTATCTAAATTAAAGATACACCTACTGCATAATGCTAGAACCAAGTGTTAGTTAGGTCATTAAATCTTGTGGCAAGCCAGCGAATAAGAGCACATGAAATTGTGACATTGTGCAATGAACAATGAATTAAATAGGCTGATGATTTGTCAGTATTAATGAACAATAAATCATTTGAAATGCCTCATAGTATATTCCATATCAATTTTATTATCATAGCAAAATAAGTCATAATTATCATCATATTAGTTAAGATTGAAAGTCAATGAGTTAATCAAGTCAGATAAATTAATTATGCATGGTACCATGTGCTGGCCAAGAAGTCAGAAGGGTGACTGGGTCCCTATTCTAATCATAAGCTATCTTGGAATGGTGACTGGTTCCCTATTCTAATTTTTTTATATTATTTGAATTTATTAATATGATTTAAAATGCATAATGTGTTTACTGTTGTAGTTTTATAAAAAGAAGAGTTGTACTTTGTATTTTTATGAAAAGAAGAGTTGTACTTTGCAGTTTTATAAAAAGAAGAGTTCTACTTTGTAGTTTTATGGTGGCGCTCTACAGTTTCATATTTAGCATAGGGTTAAAATTTTAAAGAAAAAGAGTTTCCCCGGGTTTCCTCACTAGTTATACTGGCTATTTAATAGAGACTTTGTATATCTTAGGTATTGTTCAAAGAACCTTTAATTCCCTTTATTTTGATGTATGATTGATGGGTGTAATATGGGTCAGAGAGTACACAGCTTAGCCTTACTCCAGCTGTGCACCTTTCAAAAAAGTGCTAGCTCTACTTGTTCATTTTCACTTCTCGAAGTTCAGAGGTAAATTGTAAAAAAAAGAGGCGATAACTTTTTTTTACATTTTATGTATTTAGTAATTCAGTCATTGCACTTTTAGAAGCTGGTATTATCTAGTTTGGCAAAATTCATTTTCCATATTTTAATAGCTGCCAAGGATAGTGTACTTTAGACAAATTTAGGTTGATTTTTGGAGCACAAGGGAGCAGTCATTTTAGTTAGCAGTGTCCTAAGATCATTTAAAATTTCCAAAAGTCCAAAGAAATTTGATCCACATTACATGAAAGTAGTATATAGGTATGCCAACATTCTCTCCACTTTGCATGTTTAAAAAGCAAACAACTTCACCTTACATACATCATTCTCTCAAAAGTACATAATAACTGGTGAGCACCACCTATATCCTTTGAAGTGTATAAGATAATACAAGTTTATTAAAGTGACCTGTATTGCCTATTTGGCAGGTATATCATGGTATTATATCTTTCATATGACTTGCTGCCTAAACCACTAAGTACAGTCAAGAGAATTGATACATTTTAGGTCTGGGATTTTAAGGATACATGACCTCATACATTCTCTCTGAATAGCACATAAAGCTGGGGTTTTTATTGTCATTCATGACTATTCAGTTCACCCACACACACACACACAATTACAGCTGTTTCTACATAGTTTATTATGTGCCAACATGAAAATAGCATAAATCTGAATTTTGTTTGCAGACATTTTACACCAAGGCAATTTTGGAACAAGTTTGTTCTTGCTTAATAAATATAATCCCATTTACAATTACTATCAAAGAAGAATAATTGCACAGCATATATCAAAGTACATATATTTTTATATATTTTAATTCATGTACGCATATAATGTGTTATATATTTTTATTGTTATTTTGATCTATTGTGCTTTTGTGTGATTGTTGAAATCCTATATTTCAAGAATAATGTAAGATAAATCCATGCTTCTTTTATTAATTTTATGACAGTATTCAAATCTAGACATAATTCCTTCAACATTATAATAGTATTCTGATTCCAATCAAATACAAAATGCATGTAGTATTAAAAATTGAATTTCCAACTTCCTGTAATTTCGACCTTTAGAGTACTCTGAAATAACATATAACAATATTAACAGAATATAATTCTAATAAACAAAAATTAAATGTGTTTGTATTTATATTGTTTAATTTCATTTTTTATCTTTATTGTAAATCAAGCATTTAAAGTTGTGTCTGTTAATAGAGTCATTACCTCTGCCAAAAATATATATTTTAATATATTTAAACTAAATTTAAATAACCAGGATTTTACAATCACATATACATAGAGAGGTTGACTCATTTAGTCCAGAACTATTCTCCCTTGATGCCCTTTTAAGGAGACTATAACAATGAACATTATATAAAGATAGGAATAATTACTGTTATTAATGACATGTTTAATATTAAAATACTAAATTCCATTATGTAATAGAAACACATACAATCTCATGATATCTATTCTTAAATACTGCAATATTTTCTGCAGATTTTACACAAGTTGGTGCTTGTTCCACATAACTGTACCAGAGTTATATATTATGTCTAATGTCCCCATGTATAATGCAAACTCACCTATATCAGAACATACATTGAATAATGTACCCCAGTATAAGGGAAACTCACCTATATCACAGCATACATTGCAATATGTGCCCCAGTATAAGGGAAACTTACCAATATCACAGCAAACATTGCAATATGTACCCCAGTATAAGGGAAACTCACCTATATCACAGCATACATTGCATAATGTACCCCAGTATAAGGGAAACTTACCTATATCACAGCATACATTGCAATATGTACCCCAGTATAAGGGAAACTTGCCACATCATGGTATATTTTGTATCATGTATGTGGTGTGTTTTGTTTTACTCCCATCCCAGCTTTGCTTGTGATGGGTGTTCAACATTTGGTTAGCGCTGTCTAGAGATGTTTACCAATGGTGTAATTTGCCCAGGACAAGTAAATATCAATAGAAATTGAGACTTGTTGGACGAAATAGATAAGAAACTGAGCAGATACATAGAACAGATAAATTGAGCTCCTATTGCAAATAAAGACAAAATTTAGTCCAATTTCTAACAATACAGTTCAAAACAAAGTAAAAATAAGAGTGCAATACAATAGGAAGCTACACTTCTTTCTTTTGACTTAGCTTCTTGCACAAATTTCTGAATACAAGACATAATGAGACCATTAGCCAATATGTTACTTGATAGAATTTAAATCATCATTTAGAACACATTGAATATATTGAAGTTATTGCCTTGTACAGTTTCTGTAACCTAATAGTCTGGTTTCAGTTAAAATTCCACCATGACTGTTTTTTTTAACTTTCTTGCACTGGTAAGTCAAGGTCTCCTTTACTTTGACTTTCTTTCCAAATTTGTAAATGCTGTTTTTCAACTTATGGTATCACATATACTATGGAATTGTTTAATGCCTTCAAGTGTTATATTGAGGTACCAATGCCTTATGTGTATTGTAACCACTATGAAATCCAAAGTGTATACACCTATATCACAGTACAATTTATGGCTTCATTGAATTGTGTTATAATGAGGTACCAATGCACTATGTGTATTGTACCCCAGTATAAGGTGATCTCATTATGGCATGTTTTTTTTGTCCCTTGAAAAGTCATATCATTGAAAATTATTGTTTAACATATTTTAACTGATGATCCAGCCAAAATCTTTCTTATTCTCTGTTAGACACAAGCCTGTGAAAAATCCCAAGGTGAGAAAATAAACCTACAGATCTTTTCATGCTGCAAATTGGATTCAGTAGATAACACAGATAAGCCCATGCTACTGACCAGATTCCTTTCAAATCAAGTTCTGACACATGATAATCTTGGATGGAGGATTCTCTGAGGCTCAGCTTATACCACCCCTAGAAATGATAAAAGCTATTGGATGAAATATGGTGTCCATTATTCTGACAAAATGATTATTTTCAAACTAAAGGTAGCCTTAGAAAATTAGTTCAATACATTTTAATTCTTTTTAAAAGAAGAAAATACATTTTAAACAAAGAAATTTTCACTGTAATCCAAAAATTACACTTTAAATTTTCATAAAGTGATCCTTTATTTTAAGGATTATTATATTAATCAGTAGGTGATGTTGTCTTGGAGTTGTGGGTTCATCGGTTAAGGTGCAAATCTCTGACTTGGGGGAATTTGTCAATCAAGGTAGGAGGTTTGTCAAATAAGATGTAAAATATTTGTAAAGATTTATAAAGGAAAAGAAGTAAGCAATTTCTTAAAGATTTATAAAGGAAAAGAAGTAAGCAATTTGTAAAGATTTATAAAGGAAAAGAAGTAAGCAATTTGTAAAGATTTACAAAGGAAAGAAAGTAAGCAATTATTAAAGATTGATAAAGGAAAAGAAGTAAACAATTTGTAAAGATTTACAAAGGAAAGAAAGTAAGCAATTTGTAAAGATTTACAAAGGAAAAAGAGTAAGCAATTTGTAAAGATTTATAAAGGAAAAGAAGTAAGCAATTATTAAAGATTGATAAAGGAAAAGAAGTAAGCAATTTGTAAAGATTTACAAAGGAAAGAAAGTAAGCAATTTGTAAAGATTTACAAAGGAAAGAAAGTAAGCAATTTGTAAAGATTTACAAAGGAAAGAAAGTAAGCAATTTGTAAAGATTTACAAAGGAAAAAAGTAAGCAATTTGTAAAGATTTATAAAGGAAAAGAAGTAGGCAAATTGTAAAGATTTATAAAGGAAAAGAAGTAAGCAATTATTAAAGATTTCTAAAGACAGGCATGATGACTGATGTTCAGTTGACATAGCTCTATTAATGTTTCATACTTATCACCACATCCATAACAAGGTTTCCAACTTTATTGAAGCAAACAATATATTTATCATCACCACCATCATTGCCACTATCATAAAAATCATTACCACCACTCCATAATAATCATTACCACAACTCCATAAAAATCATTACCACCACTCTATAATTATCAATACCACAACTCCATAAAAATCATTACCACCACTCCATAATTATCATTACCACCACACCATAATAATCATTACCCCCACTCCATAATAATCATTACCACAACTCTATAAAAATCATTACCAATACTCCATAATAATCATTACCACAACTCCATAAAAATCATTACCAAGACTCCATAATTATCATTACCACCACTCCATAATAATCATTACCCCCACTCCATAATAATCATTACCACCACTCCATAATAATCATTACCACCACTCCATAATAAGCATTACCACCACTCCATGATGATAATTACCACCACTCCTTAAAATTCATTACCACCACTCAATAATAATTATTACCACCACTCCATAATTATCATTACCACCACTCCATGATAATCATTACTACCACTCCATAATAATCATTACCACCACTCCATAATAAGCATTACCACCACTCCATGATGACAATTACCACCACTCCATAAAATTCATTACCATCACTCAATAATAATTATTACCACCACTCCATAATTATCATTACCACCAATCCATAATAATGATTACCACCACTCCATAATAAGCATTACCACCACTCCATAATAAGCATTACCACCACTCCATAATAATCATTACCACCACTCCATGATGATAATTACCACCACTCCATAAAATTCATTACCACCACTCCATAATTATCACTACCACCACTCCATATTAATCATTACCACCACTACATAATAAACATTACCACCACTCCATAATTATCATCACATTCAGTGTGTACTGTATATTAAGCCCAGATTACTGTCATTGCCACTAGATAAGTAGATTATTCATTTTCTATCTAGCAGCAAGGAAACTATAATTGGTGGTAGTAGTTTACAATTCAAGTTAATGAATGAGTTTACAGTAAGATGTTGGATTCTGATGTCCAAGGGTCTGTGATTGTGATGGTCTGTGATTGTGATGTCCAAGGTTCTGTAATTGTGATGTCCAAGGTTCTGTAATTGTGATGTCAAAGGGTCTTGGATTGTGATGCCCATGAGTCTGGGATTGTGATGTCCAATGGTCTGGGATTGTGATGTCCAATGGTCTGGGATTGTGATGTCCATAGGTTTGTGATTATGATGTCCAAGATTCTGGGATTGTTATGTCAAAAGGTCTGGGATTGGTATGTCCATGTGTCTGGGATTGTTATGTCCAAATGTCTGGGATTGTGATGTCCAAGTGTCTGGGATTGTGATGTCCAAGTGTCTGGGATTGTGATGTCTAATGGTCTGGGATTGTTATGTTCAAGGTTCTGGGATTGTGATGTCCAAGGGTCTGGGATTGGTATGTCCAAGTGTCTGGGACTGTTATGTCCAAGGGTTTTTAGTTGCTATATCCAACAGTTTTTAATTGCTGTATCCAAGGGTCTGGGATTGTGATGTCCAATGGTCTGGTATTGTGATTTCCAAGGGTCTGTGATTGTGATGTCCAAGGGTCTGGGATTGTGATGTCCAAGGGTCTGGGATTGTGATGTCAAAGGGTCTGGGATTGTGATGTCCAATGGTCTGGTATTGTGATGTCCATAGGTTTGTGATTATGATGTCCAAGATTCTGGGATTGTTATGTCAAAAGGTCTGGGATTGGTATGTCCATGTGTCTGGGATTGTTATGTCCAAATGTCTGGGATTGTGATGTCCAAGTGTCTGGGATTGTGATGTCCAAGGGTCTGGGATTGTTATGTTCAAGGTTCTGGGATTGTGATGTCCAAGGGTCTGGGATTGGTATGTCCAAGTGTCTGGGACTGTTATGTCCAAGGGTTTTTAGTTGCTATATCCAACGGTTTTTAATTGCTATATCCAAGGGTCTGGGATTGTGATGTCCAATGGTCTGGTATTGTGATGTCCAAGGGTCTGTGATTGTGATGTCCAAGGGTCTGGGTTTGTGATGTCAAAGGGTCTTGGATTGTGATGTCCATGAGTCTGGGATTGTGATGTCCAATGGTCTGGGATTGTGATGTCCAATTGTGAAGTCTATGGGTCTGGGATTGTGATGTCCATAGGTTTGTGATTATGATGTCCAAGATTCTGGGATTGTTATGTCAAAGGGTCTGGGATTGGTATGTCCATGTGTCAGGGATTGTTATGTCCAAATGTCTGGGATTGTTATGTCCAAGGGTCTGGGATTGGTATGTCCAAGTGTCTGGGACTGTTATGTCCAAGGGTTTTTAATTGCTATATCCAAGGGTCTGGGATTGTGATGTCCAAGGGTCTGGTATTGTGCTGTCCAAGAGTCTGTGATTGTGATGTCCATGTGTCTGGGATTGTTATGATGAAATGTATGGGATTGTGATGTCCAATGGTCTGGGATTGTGATGTAAATGTGTCTGGGATTGTTATGTCCAAATGTATGGGATTGTGATGTCCAAGGGTCTGGGAATGGTATGTCAAAGTGTCTGAGACTGTTATGTCCAAGGGTCTGGGATTTTGTTGTCCAAGGGTATGGGATTGTGATGTCTAAGGGTCTGGGATTGTGATGTCCAAGATTCTAGGACTGTTTTGTCCAATGGTTTGGGATTGCTATATCCAAGGGTCTGGGACTGTTATGTCCAATGGTCTGCGATTGTGATGTCCAAGGGTCTGGGATTGTAATATCCATGTGTATGGGATTGTTATGTCCAAGTGTCTGGAATTGTGATGTCCAATGGTCTGGGATTGTGATGTCCAAGTGTCTGGGACTGTTATGTCCAATGGTTTGGGATTGCTATATCCAAGGTTCTGGGACTGTTATGTCCAAGGGTCTGGGATTGTGATGTCCAAGGGTCTGGGATTGTGATGTCCAAGGGTCTGGGACTGTTATGTCCATGTGTCTGGGATTGTTATGTACATGGATCTGGGATTGTGATGTCCATGGGTCTTGGATTGTTATGTCCAAGGGTCTGGGATTGTGGTGTCTAAGGGTCTGGGATTGTTATGTCCAAGGTTCTGGGATTGTTATGTCCAATGGTCTGGTTGGATGCAGAGACTTGATGAAGTGTATGAAAATAAGGGAAAAAGATAAAAGTACTAATCTGAAATAAGGTAGGTATATTTAACAGACACCAAAAGATTAACTAAAGAAGATAAGAACTATTTTTTACTTTAGCAGTGGATCTACATCATTTTATAATATTGAATGACAATGTTAGAATGTTTCCTACCAAATTTTGGCTTCAATTGGCTTGGTGGTGTTTTGGAAAGAAAAAAAATAAATTAGGTATTTTTAACAGATAGCAAAAGATTAATTAAACAAATTATTAGGACACATGCTAGCTGCATTATGTATACTTAATATAAGGCAATCTATTTACAAGAAAATATTCATGCTGTATCATTAAATATACCAGCATCCTATATTTATTGATATTAAATGATTTTTAAGAAAATGTACCATGATGTGTAGTCTTTACTTATCTAAAAGAAATATGAAAATGTAAAATTAAAATTATATTCAGTTTCATTCATTGAAAAGAATTAAATACAAAATGACAACAATATTGAGTTATTTGTAGATATAAATGCATGTATATCCCTTTTTCTCACAAATCCCATCCTATCACAAAGGGAGCTAACTCTTTTACATCTACCTTATAAAAGTAACAGTGTCAACGATTGGCACATATAATGTTATGTGTCTGGGAATAAAACATCTTGTCTCCCTCACAAGGTCATATCTCCCTGTATTGCATAAATCAATATAACAAATAATTATTGACCTCTGTGGGGTGAAATGTGAATATTAGTCCACCTGCTTCAACCTCATAGACAAATCCTTGCCTTCGGTGAACAAATCTTAATATTTATTCCTTAATAAGGGCAATAATATACAATTTGCTATAACATTATCAGTATGGACTTTAAGCACATGACTTGAATTATAATTTTTCAATATACAGAAGATACAGCATGTCTATGTACTTTGATAAAGTTACAAGCACTAAAGCAATTTTGCTTTACCAGGTTACAGTAACCTTGATATTGCCCCATAGACTCCCAATAAATGGATGCCTGCAACCTAGCTTTTCAATTTGGTGAAAGAATGTAAAGCAGAACTTAAGTTAGTATATGGCAAAGAAATTGATAAAGGAAATACAGACATGTGAACAGACACATATATGTATATACTACAATAAGGCTGCAACTTTAAGACATGCAAAAGTCTTTGTTTTTGCCTAACTGCTAATAAACTTGTTCAAAATTGCTCAATCTGTAAGAGAACATGCATGTAGCTGTTATTAATGCAAAAGTACAACTTTCAATTCAACTGACAGATATATTCATCTAGGACATGTCCCACAAACAGTCAGATATATTTATCAAGAACATATCCCAACAAACTGTCAGATATATTCATCAAGGACATGTCCCACAAACTGTCAGATATATTCATCAAGGACATGTCCCAAAACTGTCAGATATATTCATCAAGGACATGTCCCAAAACTGTAAGATATATTCATCAATAATATATCCCACTAACTGTCATATATATATTCATCAAGGACATTCCACTAACTGTTAGATATATTCATCAAGGACATCCCACTAACTGACAGATATATTCATCAAGGACATGTCCCACAAACTGTCAGATATATTCATCAATAATATATCCCACTAACTGTCATATATATTCATCAAGGACATCCCACTAACTGACAGATATATTCATCAATAATATATCCCACTGAATGTCATTTATATTCATCAAGGATGTCCCACTAACTGTTAAATATATTCCTCAAGGACATCCCACTAACTGACAGATATATTCATCTAGGACAGTCCCACGAACTGTCATATATTCATCTAGGACATGTATTCTCACACTGAATCTTGCCATAAAAACAGGAAAATGACATATGCAAATGAGACAATCCAAAGTTGAGTTGTCATTGCCATCAGCTGATCAGTGACTCTTGCAGATAATGGGAGCAAATGTTCCAAATCAGTTGATTCTACAGCATTGCTATTTTTGTTTAAACATTTCAACATTTTCAACTTTATACAGAAATATGCTCTGCCAGAGAAATATGTTGTAGTGGGTAAGGGTTGTTACAAGGGTGGGGATGACATGGATGGTGAATATGAGTGGGTGTAACATGGGTGGCGAATACTACAGAAAACTATTCACATAAAAGTTGAATCTTGGAGTGAAATATACAATTGTTGGTATAACTGTAGATTTACATTAGAATGAAGAATTCCATTCATTTTCGCTGAATCCCAAGACATACAAGATAATCACTGCAAACATTTGACAACTAAAGCTCTAAACAATTCCAAATTAGAGAGTTTATAATGACTGGGCAAATTAGGCACATCTATGCACAGCCAAATTGTATCCATTGTGTCAGCCAAATCAATCAGTTCCAGCAGAGTAGCACCTCAGACTAATTGTTGCTGTCAATTTGGACAGTAGAGAAAGTAGTCTGGCTAAAACTGTCATCTGGGAATGGAAATTATAGCAGTAATGTTTGGAATGAGATCAAACTAAGTCCAATATTAAGTTTTACTTGATCAATACAATTCCCAATTTCAATGAATCATTACACAATACTGGACTTTGAAACAGCACTATTAGACTACTTTCATGTACAATATTTCCTAACTTAAGCATTTTCTTCACTACTATAAATTTTTTTTAATGGAAGACATATAGTCATATGACTCCCTTATAAGTATCCCTGAATCAACATTGTAAGCAAACAATATTGACAAGAAGTATTGTCACTATTCTTACTAAAAAGTCATTCTGCATCAAAATACCTAACAAAATATAAAACAAATCATTACAAGAATTACTCCCTAGATTGGCCTGAAACTCATAAACCTCTCCAATATGTCTGACAGTTAAGACAACAACATATAACAAAGTACTGCACTCTAAACTGTTCAAGTATATCACAGATGCTCAGCCCAGCTATCATGAAGTGTATAAACATGGGTATTATTAGTGTTTGATTTCCAAACATTGCTGCAGGCAGTGTTATTTCCTTATGCAAGTTTGCTGTTGATCACCATCCACGCTATAGTTAGGAGCAGCTAGTCAAAGGCTTGTAGTATTCACACTCAGGCATTTAATATTGGTTCAGAGATCCAAGGAAGCCTGCTAAGTGAATGGGGCATGTTCTCATCCATCCCAACATGGACAGACAGTGAGAAGAGATTATCCACAACTACATCTTATTGGAATTAAGATAGAGGGTGTGATTAAAACTTAGGTCTGGATTATAGCTCAAACTCACAGCAAAATTGTCAGTAGACACCTAGACAGATTTATAAGCACTAGAGTTACTCTGAGGAGCCAATCTAAATTTGGCAGTAAGCTTAGAACCAGATTGTAAGAGAAGAACAGCTATGAAAAGGTCAGTAACTTATTTGCTCGATTTTTGCAGAACATTACTGCATCATACTTGTAATTATTTGTAGATAGTATATTTAATTACTGGGATTGTTTCAGTATGTAGAATTACCTTTGTAGTGTATTATTTTTATGTGTATTTGAGAAATGGGTTGAATTTTACATAGAGAATTATGTAGATTGCTGGTTGTGGAAAGAATTAATTTTATTATTTGCTGGTAGGTTATTTTGTAGTAACCAGTAAAATCAGTAATGCATTGTGTTAGAATTTATGCATATTTGAATTGTGAGTTTGGGGAAATGATTGAAGTATGTAAGATTAATTGCAATAATATATATCAGAGCATAGATATTTGAATATTTGTATATTTTGTATGAGTTGTGATGTAAAGAGATGCATCTGATTATTGTGTTATTGGTTTGTGTAATGGAATTGTGAGTATGCACTGATGTAAATCAATTTATTGCTGTTGTATATGAGTAATTGATACCATGTTTTTATTTTGTTGCGTTTTACCATACACGAATGTATATGTATTAAGGTGACCGATGAAATTTAATAGCCATTATTTGATGATAGGCTGTGGGTAGTGTGAGATGTGGGTGTTGAGGAAAATACTGTACCATCTTTGTGTTTTCCCATGAAGATTTTCAGGGGACACAACTTCTGGTTCAAATTCAGTAGTCCTGAGTCTCTAAATGGGAAATGGAAAATAGACTGGCAATGCTGATATATTATATAGACTGATCTAATATGTGCCAGCTCTGTGATTAAACATCCTTTATGTAGATAGTGGTAGAGAAATTATTGATAAATGTGTCTCAATGAAAAAGACTTGGACAAGATGCCAAGTCTTTGACTCAACCTAACGTGCATGAACCATTATATTATTATTAGACTTACTATGGCATTGATCTTTAGCCCCCAAATCCATAGTTTTACAATAAGTACATGCAATACACAAAATGTGGTCAGGAGATTCACTTTTTCTTTGTCACAACAACTTTTGGATACCAAAATCAGTACTGTGAAGTAACATTTTATTCTCTAATATGTCCGAGACATCTGATCTATCCACCCAAACATTGATAAGCAAAACCAATATGTTTCTTCCTGTTGTTATGTGCAAGCCATCCACAAACAATGGTAATTTTAACTGGCCAGGAACTGAAGCTATCGTGTAGAAAAGGAATGGATAATGGTCAGATGGAAGGACAGACAAGGTCCCAAATTTATTTTTATTTCCTTCCTAAAATATACAAACAGTAACAACTCTTTAAGTGGATAATAACAGAGTTCAATATTACACAACTCTGTACAAGTGAGCAAACTAACCAACCAAAATCTTTGTGCAAATTGGCAATGCTCTAATATCATTTACCCCAAAAATTTGCAAATAGTGATAGAGAGCAATTTTATTGGAATATTAGGAAGACAACATGGCACCAAAAAGTGGCATCCATAGTAGTCCCATAGTCTGATAATTACTGACATTATGCTGTTTCATTCAATACACAGCTCTCTAAGCAGAAAATGTAGTTTTAATCTCCCTTGGTAGTTGCCTGCCAATACACAACATCCACATTAACAATAGACAGGTTGATTGATATTGGCCATCATCTTTAACTCGGCCATAAAATATAAAACTTTTGAGCTCCAGAAACAATATGTTGAGAATTGCCATTTAAAATAATTTACTTTATTACATGAATATTAAATTATCAGGAATGTAATGAGTGATGCCACCAATCTAGAAAAGTGTGTGATCATTAATGATGCTACACAATTCCTTGCAGTCTGTTTTAAGACAGAGACTTCAAACCTTGGAACATGACTGAGGCTTGTCTGCAGATACGCACAACAGTTTTAAAATGATCGATCTCCTGGCCTTGGTAATGGGGATACATTTGCATGCATACTATTCCATTAACAAGAGTTCCATGAATGGCCCAGAAATAAATGAAGGAAGATCGGTGTATACACATGGTGGTGGAGAGTGTGTGATACCCCTACACAAAGGCAGAAAGTGATGTTAGTTGATGGACATTGTGCTTTTTCATCCTTCATTATCATGAGCAAGTGTGTTAAATTCTGTTAACATAAATCTTTTGAAACTGAAGTTGCCACTGTTAGTTTTTTTATTGATTAAATTTCTTTTTTCTTTTCTAAGGGTACTCATATTGTATTATTTCTTCTCAATAGTTTTGTGCATCACTGATCTATTCTTCCTTCATTAGTGCTTTGTATCACTAATCTATTAGTCATTCACTAGTACTGTGTATATGATCTATTAATCATTTATTGGTACTGTGTATCACTGATCTATTAGTCATTCATTAGTACTGTGTATCACTGATCCATTATTCCTTCATTAGTGCCGTGTATCACTGATCTATTAGTCCTTCATTAGCACAGTGTATCACTGATCTATTAGTCATTCGTTAGTACTGTGTATCACTGATCTATTAGTCATTCATTAGTACTGTGTATCACTGATCTATTATTCCTTCATTAGTGCTGCGTATCACTGATCTATTAGTCATTCATTAGTACGGTGTATCTGATCTATTAGTCATTCATTCGTACTGTGTATTACTGATCTATTATTCCTTCATTAGTGCAGTGTATCACTGATCTATTAGTCATTCATCAGTACTGTGTATCTGATCTATTAGTCATTAGTCATTCATTAGTACTGTGCATCACTGATCTATTAGTCCTTCATTAGTGCAGTGTATCACTGATCTATTAGTCCTTCATTAGTACTGTGTATAACTGATCTATTATTCCTTCATTAGTGCTGTGTATCACTGATCTATTAGTCATTCATTAGTACTGTGTATCTGATCTATTAGTCATTAGTCATTCATTAGTACTGTGTATCACTGATATATTTGTCATTCATTAGTGCTGTGTATCACTGATCTATTAGTCATTCATTAGTATTGTGTATCTGATCTATTAGTCATTAGTCATTCATTAGTACTGTGTATCACTGATATATTTGTCATTCATTAGTGCTGTGTATCACTGATCTATTAGTCATTCATCAGTATTGTGTATCTCTGATTGATTAGTCCTTTATTAGTGCTGTGTATCACTGATCTATTAGTCCTTCATTGGTATTGTGTGCATGTTAGCATCTTTGCTAACACTTTACTAATAAAAAAAAATTTATTGATTCTGTCTGACAATAAACTGACTGTCTGAATAGTAACTGTCTGACAATAAACTTATCCTGTTTGTCAATAACAAACTGTCTGAAAAAAAGCTGATTCTGACTGACAATATTGATATTGTTGGACAATAACTAATTCTCTCTGACAATAAATTGATCTTGTTGGACAACAACTGACTCTGTCTTATAATAAATTGTATTAAATGTTTTGTCAGATAAAAATTGTATTAAATGTTTTGTCAGATAATAAATTGTATTGTCTGTTTTGTCAGATAATAAATAGTATTAAATGTTTTGATATTTAAGGCTTGAAATGCCTAGATAATTCATATAAATTTAAAAGTAGTGCTGAGACTACGGTGTTTGGTGTTTGTATCATGGAGGCATCACCTACTTCTGCATCAAACAGTAGGGTGCTGTATTAAGACACAGTGCCAATTTGCATGTAAAACTATTCCTCCTAAGTCACATTTGGACACAGTGCCAATTTGCATGTGAAAATATTCTCTCTAAGTCACATTTAGACTCAGTGCCATTGTCCTGTACATATTCAGCAGTTTCAATAACTTCAGTCTGAGTGACATCACTGGAAGAACACCACAACATGAATCACATTTGTTTAACCTGTGTTGTTCCTTCTAGAGCAATTTTTATGATTGAATGTATTATTCAGCATTGGAAGACATACTGTTGGTGGATGTAGCCATATAAATATCATAAACTTGTGATTTCATTGGCAGGTAAACAAAGAATGAAAATGCAATTTATTAAAATCACAAAATTCTTTTGAGAGAGAGAGAGGTGATTTAAGACTACACTCATCATTGCTGAAGATGTATATCCATGCTCATATTTGACGCTACAAACAATTTGAAATGTGTTAAAAAAAAAAATCCATGCTTGTATCTGATGATACATATAATTTAAAATGTGTGATCAAAAATCCATGCTCGTATTTAATGATACATGTAATTTCAAATGTGTGATCAAAAATCTATGCTCATATTTGATGATACATGTAATTTAAATTTGTGATCAAAAATCCATGTTCATATTTTATGATGCATGTAATTTAAAATGTGTGATCAAAAATCCATGCTCGTATTTGATGATACATGTAATTTAAAATGTGTGATCAAAAATCCATGTTCATATTTGATGATACATGTAATTTAAAATGTGTGATCAAAAATCCATGCTTGTATTTGATGATACATGTAATTTAAAATGTGTGATCAAAAATCCATGTTCATATTTTATGATGCATGTAATTTAAAATGTGTGATCAAAAATCCATGCTTGTATTTGATGTAATTTAAAATGTGTGATCAAAAATCCATGCTTGTATTTGATGATACATGTAATTTAAAATGTGTGATCAAAAATCCATGCTTGTATTTGATGATACATATAATTTAAAATGTGTGATCAAAAATCCATGCTCGTATTTGATGATACATGTAATTTAAAATGTGTGATCAAAAATCCATGCTCGTATTTGATGATACATGTAATTTAAAATGTGTGATCAAAAATCCATGTTCATATTTGATGATACATGTAATTTAAAATGTGTGATCAAAAATCCATGCTTGTATTTGATGATACATGTAATTTAAAATGTGTGATCAAAAATCCATGCTCATATTTGATGATACATATAATTTAAAATGTGTGATCGAAAATTCATGCTCGTATTGGATGATACATGTAATTTAAAATGTGTGATCAAAAATCCATGCTCGTATTTGATGATACATGTAATTTAAAATGTGTGATCAAAAATCCATGCTTGTATTTGATGCAATTTAAAATGTGAGATCAAAAATCCATGCTCGTATTTAATGATACATGTAATTTAAAATGTGTAATCATAAATCCATGCTTGTATTTGATGTAATTTAAAATGTGTGATCAAAAATCCATGCTTGTATTTGATGATACATGTAATTTAAAATGTGTGATCAAAAATCCATGCTCATATTTGATGATACATATAATTTAAAATGTGTGATCGAAAATTCATGCTCGTATTGGATGATACATGTAATTTAAAATGTGTGATCAAAAATCCATGCTCGTATTTGATGATACATGTAATTTAAAATGTGTGATCAAAAATCCATGCTTGTATTTGATGTAATTTAAAATGTGTGATCAAAAATCCATGCTCGTATTTGATGATACATGTAATTTAAAATGTGTGATCAAAAATCCATGCTCGTATTTGATGATACATGTAATTTAAAATGTGTGATCAAAAATCCATGCTTGTATTTGATGCAATTTAAAATGTCAGATCAAAAATCCATGCTCGTATTTAATGATACATGTAATTTAAAATGTGTAATCATAAATCCATGCTTGTATTTGATGTAATTTAAAATGTGTGATCAAAAATCCATGCTTGTATTTGATGATACATGTAATTTAAAATGTGTGATCAAAAATCCATGCTCATATTTGATGATACATATAATTTAAAATGTGTGATCGAAAATTCATGCTCGTATTGGATGATACATGTAATTTAAAATGTGTGATCAAAAATCCATGCTTGTATTTGATGTAATTTAAAATGTGTGATCAAAAATCCATGCTCGTATTTGATGATACATGTAATTTAAAATGTGTGATCAAAAATCCATGCTCGTATTTGATGATACATGTAATTTAAAATGTGTGATCAAAAATCCATGCTTGTATTTAATGATACATGTAATTTAAAATGTGTGATCAAAAATCCATGCTCATATTGGATGATACATGTAATTTTAAATGTGTGATAAAAAATCCATACTCGTATTTAATGATACATGTAATTTAAAATGAGTGATTAATTTTTCGTGGCAATCAATGGCACTCTTCATAAACTCGTATTGGTTTAACAAGCAATGCAACAAGAAAACAATGCATTATTAAGAAAGTTGAATTTTTGGCAAATATATAGTTAGCTACACATAGCAATAATTTACATGAATATTTACATGAATGTTTTAATGAAAACATTAATTCAAATCACATGGAAAGAGAGAGCTAGTAGTTTGTGTGTAGCTGCTTCAAAATACACCAACTTATATTGAGAGTGAGTTACAGCTAAAATTTAATTCAATTGTTTTAATATAACCATAATTTGGAAAAGTAAAATTAAAGCACAAGAATAACTGAGAGAATTAGGCAAAAATATAGACAGACAATGATTAAAGTCATGGGTGAGTATGCCAAATAAGGAAATGCATGTAGTCTTAACATCATAAAGATAGTATATAAAAATAAATATCAATTTGTTATCCACTAAAGTCAAATGAAAATACGGATCACTCAATCCTCACAAATTTTGAGAGAGAGAGAGAGAGAGAGAGAGAGAGAGAGAGAGAGAGAGAGAGAGAGAGAGAGAGAGAGAGAGAGAGAGAGAGAGAGAGAGAGAGAGCTAGCTCTGCATACAGAAAATTGCCAAAGACATACAATTACAGTAACAGATGAATTCAACACATGGTCAGGCTACAGGTGTCTAGCTCCCTTCAGAAATCCTTGCCAATTTCAGATCTTGTGAGCACTCAAGATCTGGACCAAGTAAGGGAGAAAGACAGAGAGATTAGACTTGGATTTATAACAAGTTTCCAGCATTAATATTTATTTCAGTAATTACATGAATTCAGATTTTATGGACAATTATCAACCATTAAAGCACCACTGTTTACTGCTGGCCTGTACTAGGGGCTGTTAAATACAATGCTCTAAGTGACATGGCTTCCTGCAATATAATTGTCCTACCATCAAACTTCTATTAATTCCTAGGTTGGGCTAGTCTGCAGTTGGAGCTGTTAATTACTGGACTGGTCTACAGTTAGAGCTGTTAATTAGTTACTGGACTGGTGTACAGCTGGAGCTGTTAATTAATTCTCAGTCTGAACTACAAGTGAAACTATCAAAATACTACCTCCATCTTAGATGGATGCATCTAACTTAATATGACTTCTAAATATACATGTATTGAATATACAAGACCATTTAAAAATCATTTTAATTGTCTAAATATATAATGGACATAAAAAAGATTAAATCTTGCTTTCATTTTTGGCAATTTACTCTTGGGCAAAATGTTTGCATGTATACTTTTTTTGTGAAGAAATGATTCAGAAATACATAAATGTCCTTTTGTCATAATCCTGGCAATTCAGGTATAAATGTAACCAAAAGTGAAAAAGGTGTCAGTGCTAGTTAACTATATTCAATGAAAATAAGAACATCTTTAAAACAAAGCAGGTTGTATTGCCATTAACTTTTATGCATGTTGATGTTGTGTACAGTTCCTGTACTGATGCAGCAAGCTTTCCTATTCATATTAGGTAACAAGTCACTCATCTGTTTCCACAAAGGTCATAGTTTGGTGACAATTACAAAGCCAGACATATCTCTGGTCCCATTAATGAATGTGCATCAAATGTTCACAATGCATGTAAAATATTGTACAAATTAAAAAACTTGTTTGTGGTATAAAGCATTCAGGTGTACCTTAAATTAATTTAGGTAAAACAAATTTGATATCATACAAAGCAAACATGTATGGGAACAAATACAAACTAAAATTCATATAGTTCTGTTAAGCTTCTGTTTCATTTTCTCCATATGTCACTTGCTATTTACCAGTGATGCATTTGATCTATCCAATTTTGTTAGTTATGTATTATTCTGGAAAATATATAGATAATAAATATTTTAATATTTCACATTTCATCAATTTTTTTCAAGAAATTATAGGATTTTGTCAAGAATAATAAACTTCGAGGTTGAACAATGCAAAAGTACTGTATTATGTACATCTATTGTGTATTGTGTCCTTGACCTTTATACATAACTGAATGTAGAAGTTTGGGATTATCTTACTAATGTCACTATTCAAATGCTCACTGGCATTTTGGACTAGTAAACTATGTTTGGATTAATGTGAATTCATTCAAAGACAATCTGGATTATATTGTTGTGGTGCATCAAGACTATTGGTGTATCAACTTATTCTAGACCTAAAATTCATTCAGAACACTATACATTTGAATTTGCAACACAACTTTTAGGATTATTGGGGATTTAATTCACAGTACTGTAAGTTCTTTTTTTTTAAATAATACTTTGTATACTGGGGAAATAAATTGTTTATTGAAATTTACTAAACTTGATGGTTTTACCTTTTTTGTTTAGTTTATGACTATAGAGTCTTAACAATCGCCTGCTTTTATGAAGAATCCTAGTTATATTTGCATCATTATGCCACTTACCTTTAAGCTGTTGAATCCAATATCTGTAGCTTATTTTTGTTCTGTAGTAGTCAGCCATACATTATTGTGACATAATTAAATGTGTAATTCAAGTAACTTTATGCCAGCTTTACTCCTTTGTTTGCATTAATGACCTCAATCTTTGAAATTTTTCTTATTAGAAAATCAAAATGTTTCTTTTTGTCTCAAGTGCAAACCATCCAACCATCAACAAAGTTTGGCTAGAATTTGTTAATAATAAAATAAATCAAATTTGTTTACTCACTGTGCCCTTCATCTTTGACTTTTAAAATTGCAAATCCATTGTTTGTTTTTTTTGTTAACACTAGTAAGTCATACACAAAGTCTGGATTGTGCTGTGGAATGCTGGAAATTGAACTATTACAAAGTGTCATTATAATGTATAAACTTGTATGCAAAATTGGGTTGATCTAAGAATTCTTGGTACAGTTATGTTGTGGAACCAGTTAGGAGGTTAGGTAATTCTGGCACATATAATGTCCAGAGCAATGGGCAATGTGGGTACTTGGGCAATCAGAGCATTTATTGCCTCTAGAAGAGATGGCAATCAGGGCACATATTGCCTATTATAGTATGTGCAGTCAGGGTACATATTGCTTATTTTAGAATGTGCAAGCAGGGCACATTTTGCCTATTGTAGAATGTGCAAGCAGGGAACATATTGCCTATTGTAGGATGTACAATCAGGGCACATATTGTCTATTGTAGAATGTGCAAGCAGGGCACATATTGCCTATTGTAGGATGTGCACTCAGGGTACATATTGCCTATTGTAGGATGTGCAATCAGGGCAATATATTGCCTATTGTAGGATGTGCAATCAGGGCACATATTGCCTATTGTAGTATGTGCAATCAGGGCACACATTGCCTATTGTAGGATGTACTATCAGGGCACATATTGCCTATTGTAGGATGTGCAGTCAGGGAACATATGGCCTATTGTAGGATGTACAAGCAGTGCACATATTGTATTTTGCAGGATGTGCAGTCATGGCACATATTGCCTATTGTAGGATGTGCAGTCAGGGTACATATTGCCTATTGTAGTATGAGCAATCAGGGCACATATTGCCTATTGTAGGATGTACAATCAGGGCACATATTGCCTATTGTAGGATGTACAAGCAGGGCACATATTGCCTATTGTAGGATGTGCAGTCAGGGTACATATTGCCTATTGTATTATGAACAATCAGGGCACATATTGGCTATTGTAGGATGTACAATCAGGGCACATATTGCCTATTGTAGGATGTACAATCAGGGCACATATTGCCTATTGTAGGATGTACAAGCAAGGCACATATTGCCTATTGTGGATGTGCAGTCAGGGTACATATTGCCTATTGTAGGAGGTGCAATTAGGGCACATATTGCCTATTGTAGGATGTACAATTATGGCACATGTTGCCTATTGTAGGATGTACAAGCAGGGCACATATTGCCTATTGAAAGATGTGCAATCAGGGCACATAATGGCTATTGCAGGATGTACAGTCAGGGTACTTATTGCCTATTGTAGGATGTGCAGTCAGGGTACATATTGCATATTATAATATGTGCAATCATGGCACATATTGCTTATTGTAATATGTGCAATCATTGCACATATTGCATATTGTAGTATGTGCAATCAGGGCACATATTGCCTATTGTAGGATGTGCAAGCATGGCACATATTGCCTATTGTAGGATGTGCAATCAGGGCACATATTGCCTATTGTAGTATGTGCAATCAGGGCACATATTGCCTATTGTGGTATGTGCAATCAGGGCACATATTGCCTATTGTAGTATGTGCAATCATGGTATATATTGCCTATTGTAGGGCACATATTGCCTATTGAAGGATGTTCAGTCAGGGTACATATTGTCAATTGTAGTATGTGCAATCAGTGCACATATTGCCTATTGTAGGATGTGCAGTCAGTGTACATACTGGCTATTGTATGATGTGCAATCAGGGCACATATTGCCTATTGTGGTATGTGCAATCGGGGCACATATTGCCTATTGTAGTATGTGCAATCAGGGCACATATTGCCTATTGTGGTATGTGCAATCAGTGCACATATTGCCTATTGTAGGATGTGTAGTTAGTGTACATACTGGCTATTGTATGATGTGCAATCAGGGCACATATTGCTTATTGTAGGAAGTGCAGTCAGGGAACATATTGCCTATTGTAGGTTGTGCACTCAGGGTACATATTGCTTATTGTAGGATCTGCAATCAGGGCACATATTGCATATTGTAGGGCACATATTGCCTCCAGAAGAATGAGCAGTCAGGGTATATGTTACCTCCAAAAGAACTGGCAATCATGGCACATGTTGCATCCATATATATATATATATATATATATATATATATATATATATATATATATATATATATATATATATATATATATATATATTGCCTCAAGGGTACATATCATTATGGTTGTATGGACAATCAGGCTGATGCATGCATATCACCTCCAAGCTGATTTTAAATCACTGTGCCTCAAGGAGAATTTCCATTCTGGGCATAAAATGCTACCAGGAGGATGGGCAATCAGGATAGATGAAAGCTGGAAATCAAATACTATCATGGTCTCTTCAATGCAAAGTTCCAAAGCAATCACAGTAAAATTATATTGCAAATCCAAATTGGACTGACAGATGGATAAACACACAAAATGTTTAAAATCAAATGTTCAGAGTAAAGTTATCTTGCAAATCCAAATTGTTGACTGACAGATAGACAAACACCATGTTTGACACAAGGTTCTACCAGTTCCCTCAAGTGCCTCAGCCCTCATGAAGTACTGTTAAAGCATTACACTTAATATCCACTTGACTTGAGTGGAATACCAATTGAAGATATGTAGAGTAGAAGATGAATAGCCACACTGCCACTAAAAGTGTGCAAATGAGTTTTGTATTTATCAGAACAACTGAAAAAGATCATTAAAAAAATGTGCTGTATATTTAAAACAATTATGTGCTTAATGTTAATGATGAAAAGATGAATCAAATGATTTTTCCTAAACTTCAAAGTTTAAAGACAAATTAAAGAGTGTACAGCAATGGATAATTTGACTAATAAAGCTTACTTTCTAGTTATATAGCCATGTTTGCTAATTCCAGCTATAAAGTCATGTATAAGCTATAATCTGCCTGTCTTGGGAATATTACCATGGCCTTGTGTTCAATCTCTAAAGATTGACACAGGGTTAGTGTTCAACTCTTATGGAAGGTTACCATGACCAGCAAGAAATCAGAAACTTAACAAAGGCTTGCCATTATCACACTTATGTCTTAATGATTAGTTCAAGGATCACAAGAAAAGTCTATGGAGTGAACAGGGCATGTTCATATCTATTCCCACACTGACAAATGGTGAGAGAATATTGTCAGCTAACTTTCATTGGTTCAGTCCACAGTGATAATGGTCGTGATTACAATTCAGACCCAAATGATATCTTCCTATACCATAAGGGTAATTTAGTATTGCCTGGAAGGATTGTAGATAAATAGGGTTTAAGGGAAAAAAGCCACTCATAACCTGGCAGCAGAACTTAGAGGCAGATTCTAAGGAAAGACAAAACTTTGAAAAGGTCAGTATATTATTTGCTCAATTTTAGGAGAATATTACAGCATCATAATTGTAATTATTGGTAGTATGTACAATTAATTACAAGGATTGTTTAGAAATGAGGAATTACCTTTGTAGAGTTTCTTTTACATGTGTCTTTGAGAAATGGGCTGCAAACTTACTTAGAGAATTATTAGATGTGAGGCGGAATGATGTAGATTGTTAGCTTGTGGTCAGAATTAATTTTGTAATTCGCTACTAGGTTACTTTGTAGTAAATCAGTGCATTTATTAATGTGTTATGCTAGAATTTACACAAGCTTGAATTGTGAATTTGGAAACATGGCTGAAATATATAAGATTAGTTACTATGGATGCATGCATATATCAGAATATGGATGTTTGAATATTTGCATACTTTGTATGAGTTGTAATGTTAAGAAATGCTTTTGATTATGATAATATATTTAAGTATAATGGGACTAAGAATACATACTGAAATGACAGAATTTATTGATGTGTAAGAAGTAATTGATTGTATGCTGTATTATGACATTTGATTAATAGCCTTTACCTGATGATAGGCTGTGTGTAGTGTGAGATGAGAGAGATAAGGAAAAGGGTTACCTGATGATAGGGTGTGTGTAGTGTGAGATGAGAGAGATAAGGAAAAAGCATTACCTTAGGATAGGCTGTGTGTAGTGTGAGATGACAGAGATAAGGAAAACGATTGTGCCATCCTTGTGATTTCATAGAAAGCTTTTTAGGGGACAGAGAACTTCTGGTTCCAGTGGGAACCAAGTCTACAAGAGTTGGAGACAGGATTAAGACTGTATCTGAGACAGTCGAAGCCGACAGAAGTGTAGTCATTGGAGAGAAAGTGGAGGAGGAGGAAAAGGAGTCTAGAGAAAGTCAATGAGTAAGAGGAGAAGGAACTTGCAGAAAGGTCAGAGAGGAAGAGCAGAAGGAATTAGGAGAAATAGGAGAGAGAAAAGATATGACAGATGAGTAGAAATGCAAGGACAGATGGAAAACAATCCCACACTGTTCATGAAGTGATGCAATAGGCTTATTAAAGTGCTGAGTAGAAGGAGTGTAATTGGAAATGTTAGTCTTTTGATTATTTAATTGTTTAAATTTAATTTGAACCTTTTTGTATATTTAACCATTTAACCATGAGCATTGCTGACTGGGGGCTCAGAGCTTTAATTTAAATTTAATTTCCAACTGAGCCTGAGTAAGACTTCTATATTAGCTCAAATAAAATATTTTTAGTATCCCACCCCTACCATATATATATATATATATATATATATATATATATATATATATATATATATATATATATATATATATATATATATATATATATATATATATATATATATATAATTTCATACTGAAACATTATCCATGCTTTGATAGTTGTCATGAAGTGAACTCTACAACTTTCAACCTTGGAAGGCACCTTTACAACTATTTGACTTAATGCAGAGAGATTAAAGTGTAAAAAGTAGTCAAACATAAATGGCACCTGTCCTCAAAATATTCAATTCCCTGGGGGCATGCTGATTATCTATTTGGATGACCTTTTCTACCATTGTTTTTCGTAGGAAACAACAACTGACTGGACAAAGACTTATTACAATGAAAGAAGCAGATGTAGTAATAAAAAGAATTGATGCATTTTAATGCTACAGGTGATATTAAGAGTTATGAGAGTTTTATCCAAGACAAAATGGTTACAGACCAAGGTAAATTATACATTTTTTAGATCTGTCTTGATTGCTTCACTTTGGAACCATGAAATAAGTAGCCACAAATACTGAGTACTTGCCATTGTTAATTTTCTATTGATGGTCCACACCATCTATAGGCCCCATCATCATACCTTGAATAATTATTATGACATGTGTGATTGGAAGGTAGGTTGTTACATATCAAAGAGATTTAGAAATATTCACACATGAAAACTTTAATCAAAACTTTTTTTTCTAAGAATGGGACCTGAACAATAATATAAAAGGAGTGAGTGAACATGTCACAGAATGAATTATCTTAGATACACAATTATTCATTCTATCTATGATATATATATATATGCAAATGGTTGTAGCAGATAACAATATTCATTGTAGAAAATGGAAAAATTCAAAACTATCCAAGTAAACTTGAAAAAAATCTCATCTTTTGTAAACTTGAGAGAAACATCAGCTTTTTCACAATATCTTGATATAAATTATAAAAGATATAAAAGATGACCATTCCTAATGTTTGATATATTGTAATGGGTGACTACCCTTTATGTTTTAACCTTTCAACTTTGTAATGGTGACTACCCTTCATGTTTTAACCTTTCAACATTGTAATGGTGACTACCCTTCATGTTTTAACCTTTCAACATTGTAATGGTGACTACCCTTCATGTTTTAACCTTTAAACATTGTAATGGTGACTACCCTTCATGTTTTAACCTTTCAACATTGTAATGGTGACTACCTTTCATGTTTTAACCTTTAAACTGCTCTGGATTTATTGTGACAACTGATGTCCTGAAAAGCTGGTAAATTGCCATGTAAAATAATTATCCTGACTGACCAAATAATTACATGACTGACCAAATAATTATCCTGACTGACCAAATAATGGCTCAGCATTAAAGAACCATGATGGTATTAATCATGGATAATTGGGAGTTGTTTTCTACCCTGAATCACTAGGTAACTCTCCATAGGTCCAGTTGCTAATCTCTCTCTCTCTCTCAGTCTGTCTGTCTGTCTGTCTGTCTGTCTGTCTCTCTTTCTCTCTGTCTGTCTCTCTCTCTCTCTCTCTCTCTCTCTCTCTCTCTCTCTCTCTCTCATAAGAGAGCAGAAATATAATTCAAACATTGTTGCTTAATCAATTTATATAAAACTGGTAGCCTGAAGTTTATAAAAAGTGATACTATCTCAATTTGAACATCATACATTTTAGATACTCATAATAAGTATTCTTTAACATCATACATTTTAGATACTCATAATAAGTATTCTTTAACATCATACATTTTAGATACTCATAATAAGTATTCTTTAACATCATACATTTTAGATACTCATAATAAGTATTCTTTAACGTCATACATTTTAGATACTCATAATAAATATTCTTTAACATCATACATTTTAGATATTCAAAAAAGTATTCTTTAACTATACATGAATTATGTTAACCATATCATTCTTTATCATCATATTTATCTAAATTATACATACACATAATCTTGTAACATGTTCCTGCATGTTAAAAGACACCCTGTAATTGCTGAAGATCTCATTATTTAGAAAGTGTTTGATTTCTCCTGTAAAAGGTTTACCCATTAAACCGAAGCTAATGGCCTAAGTATGGATGATATATTTGTAAGTTGGTTTATGCAGATTTTAGCTAAAATAGTTATATGATCTCTTGTCTGCAAGATATTGGTAACCCCTTAATCAAATCGTGACAAGGCTAATAGTCCTTAAGAGAAACTAAAACAAATTTGAATTTGGTAACCTAGACCTAAGATTTAGTTTCAGGAAACCTTGGCATTCTTATGCAGGAGATTTGAAATTTATATCTCTTCTGATTTGAAACTAAGTCATTTTGAGGTTTATGTAAATTAGAAAATACTTTGTGAAAAGACCATTTCAAAGATCATCCAAGATTGTTTAATTCTACAAGTCAATGTAAACCTCAATGGGTCAATAGACAAATTAAAGTACAGGTCAATGTAAATCTCAATGGGTCAATAGACAAATTAAAGTACAGGTCAATGTAAACCTCAATGGGTCAATAGACAAATTAAACTGCAGGTTAATGTAAACTTCAACAGGTCAATAGACAAATTAAACTACAGGTCAATGTAATCCTCAATGGGTCAATAGACAAATTAAAGTACAGGTCAATGTAAACCTCAATGGGTCAATAGACAAATTAAAGTACAGGTCAATGTAAACCTCAATGGGTCAATAGACAAGTTAAAGTACAGGTCAATGTAAACCTCAACAGGTCAATAGACAAATTAAACTACAGGTCAATGTAAACCTCAACAGGTCAATAGACAAATTAAACTACAGGTCAATGTAAACCTCAATGGGTCAATAGACAAATTAAAGTACAGGTCAATGTAAATCTCAATGGGTCAATAGACAAATTAAAGTACAGGTCAATGTAAACCTCAATGGGTCAATAGACAAATTAAACTGCAGGTTAATGTAAACTTCAACAGGTCAATAGACAAATTAAACTACAGGTCAATGTAATCCTCAATGGGTCAATAGACAAATTAAAGTACAGGTCAATGTAAACCTCAATGGGTCAATAGACAAATTAAAGTACAGGTCAATGTAAACCTCAATGGGTCAATAGACAAGTTAAAGTACAGGTCAATGTAAACCTCAACAGGTCAATAGACAAATTAAACTACAGGTCAATGTAAACCTTAACAGGTCAATGGACAAATTAAATTACTGGTCAATGTAATCCTCAACAGGTCAATTGACAAATTCAACTGGAGGTCAGCTATTCAGAAAAGTTCTGAACTGACCATCACTTGCATGAATGAATGCAATATCAAAGTAACAGGAGTACTGGTGATTGCCTTTTTCCCAATGTTAGATCTTTCTATCCTATTAATAGTCTGAATTGTTGTGTGATTTATTCCATTGTGTGGTCTGTCCATTGCACTAACAGTTTGAATTGCTGTTTGATTGGGCAAATTGTATCCAATAAACAGGTAAGTGTTCATTAAACCTCAAGATAAAAATGGAACCTTTTCAAAGAAAATAAAGTTAACTATTTACAAGTCTACTACTTTTTTTTGTTTGGAATCCAGGTAACTCAAGATTGTTAGGGGTCATGTAAACAAAGTCATTTGAAACTTTTGTTGATGGCTACATTGAGATTTCAAATATGTGAATCTAGGACTGCAAAGCTAACTAGTCAAAGTGTGAATTGCATGCTAACATGGAGAAAGTTAGTTCTAAAAGTCCAAAAAGTAATATGAAATCTTGTGAATTTTTACCATTTTAATATCATAGGAAGAAATGAAATTATTATCACATTTATACTGTGAAATGAGTAATTTAGCCCAAGAAAATTTACTTATTGTACAAAAATCTTAAAAAAATGTGTACATTTTGAAATGATGAGATACTATTTTGTTATTTTAATTGCCTCCATAAATTGCATTTTTTTCTTTAGTGAAATAAACCATAATTCATGCTATGAACACAAATGAAAGCTGCTTACCATATTAGCCTAGTTTTCACAGGGAGAACTTGTTATCAGAGACTAGTCCTAAATCCTTGTAATAGAGACGTCATGACAAGTAGCATTGATTCACAGATGATGGATACCATAGAATGCCATTCAGTATTGATACACTACTGATGGATACAATAGAGTACCATTCAGTATTGATACACTACTGATGGATATCATATAATACCATTCAGTATTGATACACTACTGATGGATACCATAGAACACCATTCAGTATTGATACACTTCTGATGGATACAATAGAGTACCATTCAGTATTGATACACTACTGATGGATACAATAGAGTACCATTCAGTATTGATACACTACTGATGGATACCATAGAACACCATTCAGTATTGATACACTTCTGATTGATACAATTGAGTTCCATTCAGTATTGATACACTACTGATGGATATCATATAATACCATTCAGTATTGATACACTACTGATGGATACCATAGAACACCATTCAGTATTGATACACTACAAATAAATACCATAGAACACCATTCAATATTGATGCACTACTGATGGATACCATTGAACACCATTAATTATTGATGCACTACTGATAAATACCATATAACACTATTCAGTATTGACACACTACTAATGGATACCATAGAACAGCATTCAGTATTGATACACTACTAATGAATGCCATAGAACAACATTCAGTATTGATACACTACTAATGGATACCACAGAACACCATTCAGTATTAATATACTACTAATGAATGCCATAGAACAACATTCAGTATTCATACACTACTAATGGATACCATAGAACACCATTCAGTATTGATACACTACTAATGGATACCACAGAACACCATTCAGTATTAATACACTACTAATGAATGCCATAGAACAACATTCAATATTCATACACTACTAATGTTTACCATAGAACACCATTCAGTATTGATACACTACTAATGTTTACCATAGAACACCATTCAGTATCCAGACATATCCATATTGCTACAATGTAGATGTGTGACTGATGTGAGGACCTTGGTCAAATTGGGGACAATGGAATGTCCCATATCCCTACAATGTAGATGTGTGACTGATGTGATGAGGTCAGATTGAGGACAATGGAATGTCTCCTATTGATACAATGTAGATGTGTGACTGATGTAATGACCTTGGTCAGATAGAGGACAATGGAATATCCCATATTGCTACAAAGTAGATGTGTAACTGATGTGATGAGGTCAGATTGAGGACAATGGAATGTCCCATATTGATACAATGTAGATGTGTGACATAATGACCTTGGTCAGATTGATGACAATGGAATGTCCCATATTGATACAAAGTAGATGTGTGACTGATGATTCTCTACTGATGTTTTCCTTAATACTTGTTTATAACACCCTGCATATTTCCTTTCTAACACCCTGCCTACTTCTTTTCTAACACCCTGCCTGTTTTCACTATGTTTTCAAATTTTCTGTTTTGTTCTTCTCATGTGTAAGTTGTCTTAAATAGTTGTATGGTTTGTGATATACACTGATCCCATGGTATATGAGTACTCTGGCAGGACTTCTGATATACATGTACCATGGATATATGGCACACCAATGTTGGTTGTATGGTTTGTGATATTCACTGATCCCATGGTGTATGAGTACTCTGACAGGACTTCTGATATACCATGGATATATTGCACACCAATGTTGGTTGTATGTTTTGTGATACACTCTGATCCCATGTTATATGAGTACTCTGGCAGGACTTCTGATATATCATGGATATACAGCACACCAATGTTGGTTGCATGGTTTGTAATATACATTGATCCCATGGTATATGAGTACTCTGGCAGGACTTCTGATATACATGTACCATGGATATATGGCACACCAATGTTGGTTGCATGGTTTGTGATATACATTGATCCCATGGTGTATGAGTACTCTGGCAGGACTTCTGATATACATATACCATGGATATATGGCACACCAATATTGGTTCTATTTAATCTACTTCTGGTTTCATTCCTACTTTTTTGAAGTTTGAAAATCCACTTTGGATAGTCATTTACCTTTAGTGCTGATTTCACATACTCTACTTTCTCTGGTCAATCTAGGGAGTTGGCTCCCTGCCTTAAGACTCTTATTACTGACCTCTTTGTTCCAGATAGTGATTGGAATAAACTTGAATTACAGTACCACCCACCTACACCTATCTCCTCATATCACATGACCACTGTAAGTCACGTGATCAACATTAATCATTGATGAAGGTATTGTGATATTGCTGAAACTTTTGAATTTTTAAGATATGTATGCTCTGAATATGGGACATTATTAATGATCAAGAATTATCCAGAGCAAGGAAGCAACCATTTCAGATCACAGAATGTAAATAAAGTTTCATGTCAGTTCTTAAGATCTTTATGAGGAGATGTGATATAAATTTGTTCTGACAGACAGACAGGTGACAGACAATAGACTATCTTATAAACATGTTTGGTATATAGTCAACAGTGTGAAAAACACTCAGATTAATCTTTATTTTATTTCTGAAAATTATCTCTTTTATGACCTTGATCATCATGGTTACTAAATATAGGAGGACTACATTGGTTATAGTAAGTGTTTATCAAGGCTACTAATTATGGTACACTGGTTTAGCTACTGTTTAGTGTTTATCATAGTTACTAAATATAGTACTACACTAGCTTAGTTAATTGTTTAGTGTTTATCATAGTTACTTAATATAGTACAACCCAGGTTTAGTTATGGTATTGAGTTTCCTTCATGTAATTCAAAAGGCAGAAGTGTTGGTATAATACTGAAACATGCTAGCTTTAAATTTAATTCACAATATATCCTTTAACATGCTAGCTTTAAATTTAATTTACAATATATCCTTTAACATGCTAGCTTTAAATTTAATTTACAATATATCCTTTAACATGCTAGCTTTAAATTTAATTTACAATATATCCTTTAACATGCTAGCTTTAAATTTAATTTACAATATATCCTTTAACATGCTAGCTTTAAATTTAATTTAAAATATATCCTTTAACATGCTAGCTTTAAATTTAATGTACAATATATCCTTTAACATGCTAGCTTTAAATTTAATTTACAATATATCCTTTCTCTTTTCGACCTATACAGCTGAAGCAAAATTACCTGTATGTTTGAACCCCTCTAGTGGCCCAGTGTTTAGAGCATCCACCTCAGATGTGGGAGGTCGTGGCATTTGATCCCCAAAGTCTTAAAAAATGGTACTAGCAGCTGCCTCGCTTGATGCTCAGCATTAACAGGTTAGTGTTAGGACTGGTTGGCCTGGTGTCAGGATAATATGACTGGGTGGGACATCATGCTACATGTCAACGGCATGATGTCCCAGTGCTAGACATCTCTATAAACTGCCACACTGATAACATGGTATTGATATGACTGAAAAATTGTTATAGCTACGTTAAAAATCATCACATCACTTGTATATTTGAAGTATAACATGGCATGTTCACTTAATAGATATTTTGGTTGGTTTGTATTTTTATTATTATTTTGTTTAATAATTTGTATGTATTATAAATTATTATTTTGTATGCATTTCAGATCAATATTTTTATGTATTTTATATTAATATTTTGCATATATTTTGTGTCAATAATTTGTATATATTTTTAATTTTGTATTAGTATTTTGAATGTATTTTGCATTAGTATTTTGAATGTATTTTGCATTAATATTTTGTATCTATTTTGTATTAATATTTTTTGCATGCATTTTGTATTGATATTTTGTATGTATTTTGTATTAATATTTTGTATGTATTTTTATTAATATTTTAAATGTATTATATATTAATAATTTGTATGTATTTCATATCAATATTTTTTATGTATTTTGTATTAATATTTTGAATAAATTTAGTATTAATCTTTTGCATATATTTTGTATTAATATTTTGTATATATTTTGAATTTTTTATTAATATTTTGTATGTATTTTGTATTAATATTTTGCATCTATTTTGTATTAATGTTTTGCATGCATTTTGTATTAATATTTTGTATATATTTTGTGTTAATATTTTGTATGCATTTTGTATTGTTACATATAAGCAATTTAATTACTTATGTGTTAGTTTTAAATTCTCTTTCATTTTTATTATATTTCATTTTAAGTTATTGTAATAAAAACTTTATTCACTGGATTTGACATTTTTTTTTAGAAAATTCTGTTTTCTGTTTCAGCCTTATAAACATGCAGTTTGTTGCTATATTGTACTTTTAGCTGACCTAGTTCTTGTCCTTGATTCAGAAATTGGTTACATGCAGAGTGAAAATAATTGGTCATCATCAAGATCATACTTGGCTTGCATGTCAACTCTATTGTAAACATTATATTTATTATTGAATCTTATAGTTAGATTAGTTCAGTAAAATCAACCAATAAATAGCCAACATGCTAATAAACATATTTTATTACTGTGTTGTTCAAACTAAGTGACCATGTGTC